>JAKOOJ010000034.1:2800981-3258481 GCA_022577455.1 Arizona elegans | reverse complement strand
AAGATTTGTGCTGCACCGTCCAGGCCGCCAAAAGACACTTCGAGTTGAGCAAAGATCTGGAGGGCTCTCTCGCTTGATGAGTAGACAAGCAGAGTCCGTACACCGTGCCAGAAAAAGAAGAGACGTCCGGCATTGAAACGTGTCTCCACAAGAGCTCATCTCCTCTGGGACATATCAAAGGAGAAGGAGAACCTCAACGCGGCTGGTAGAAGGGGGTGAACTTCTCCATAGGATCAAAGGAATGGCTTTGCCTTCTTCCGTCTTTCTTTTGCCGCCGTAAGGAATACTGTAGTGAGTCATAAAGCAGCCGACACTGACTCGTTCTAGCTTCACGTAAAACCTTGGAGTACCCAAATTCCATGAGTTTCAAAGCAGCCGAGTACTACTCAGTGTACACTGGGATGGTATAAGGCCATAATGGCGAACCTATGGCACTTTATGTGGGCACGCGAGCTGTAGCCCTAGATCAGCTGATTTCCAGGTCTCTGCCACGCAGGTGGGAGACGCACGCGCACTCCCATGCCGCCCCTCTCCTCTCAGGAGTCTCCACGCGGGCCCATTTTGGATGTCAGGTAAGTACGGAACTTGTGCGAAGACTCTGGGAGGACAAAAAATGGGCCTACCGGAAGTCCGGAAATGGCCCGTTTCCGGCCTCCGGAAGGCCGTTTATACCCTCCTGGAGGCTCCAGGAAAGCCTTCAGAGCCTGTGGAGGGTGAAAAACGGGCCTACTGGAAGTCTGGAAACGGGATCATTTCCGGCCTCTGGAGGGCCAGGGGAGGCCGTTTTCACCCTCCTGGAGGCTCCAGAAAAGCCTTCGGAGCCTGTGGAGGGTAAAAAACGGGCCTACTGGAAGTCTGGAAACGGGCCATTTCTGGCCTTCAGAGGCTTCAGGGAGGCCTGCTAGGCCCAAAATAGGGCACGGGGAGTCGTGTGAACAGGAGGGGGCAGGGGAGCACGGGAGGATTGTGCGCGCATGCACAGGGGAGGCGGGCGTGGGGGGGCATTGTATTATGTGTGTGGGCACGCACATGTCTATCATGCTGTGCGCACTTTTGGCACCCCGAGGAAAGAAAGGTTTGCCATCACTGGTATAAAGTCTACCGCCTGGATTAGAAGACCTCCAAGGTCCCACCTTTTCCAGCCCTACGATTCTATGTCCTGGGAAATCTCCAAAAGGTCCCTTAATTTGGAACGAATAATTCAGGGGTTCGGAAGCCTGGTTGCAAAGCGGGTACTTTTGCAAGAAAAACTTCCAAAAAAAAAGAGCCCAAACGAGGGACGCTCCAAGAAGATTGATTACATCAAAGCCATCTCCCTTTAAAGAGTAAGTTAATTGGCTCTCTACTCGAGGTAGGGACTCTTCTTCGGATTTCAACCCGGTGTCTAATCAAGCCCTCCATGGAAAATTACTACTTGCGTCCCCGGATAAAAACGAGGGATTAATCATGTCATTATTATTATTTTTTTTCTGGTCAAGATAAGAATCCTTGTTTCGTATCCCAAGAGGCAGGGCACTTAAAGCACTTATACGCACACACGAGCGTTTGCTGCTTTTGCAAAAAGCTCGGAAAACCGGTCGAGGGAAGGGCAAGTTGATTAAGCAAAGCAGGAGCACATTTTAATTAGCCGAGATTGATTGTTTTTGATGGGACAGGGTTATTTTTTTTGGGTTACTGTTCAAAGCCAATGAAAAGAAAATCCTTCTAAGCGGTGAAGGTTTGGGCACTTATTCAAGATTTTTATTCTCCGGAGTCCTCCTGGTGTAACAGGCTACTCACCGACATCAATTACCATCAATCTTTCAAAAAAAAAAAAAAATCTTTAAAATAGCTGAGGCTCTCTGCATTTCAATAATAACAATAAAATAAGCTTCTGCAAATCTCCAAAATGGACTGTTGTAAGAGAGGTTGAGAGGCGATTGCTCAAAGTCAGCACCTATGGCTTAAGTTTAACCTTATTTTTTTGTTCTGGCTGATGCTACCGGTATTTGAAATTCAGGTCTATAAAGAGTCTCTGTGGAGCCCAATGTGACTCCCTGCTTCACAATGTCGGCTTATCGGGCTTTTAATAAACCGTAATTTGCAACCCTAAGAGAACCATTTTGGTCTAGTGGTTAGGCAGCAAGCTAGAAAGCAGGAGACCGTGAGTTCAAGTCCTGTCTTAGCCATGAAGGCCAGCTGGATGACTTTTTATTTTATTTTATTTTATTTTATTTCAAATTTATATACCGCCCTTCTCCCTGAGGACTCAGGGCGGTGTACAGCCAGATAAAAACATATAATACAAACATTAAAAACAATTAAAAGAAATCTCTGTTTGGCCCCAAATTTAAAAAGACAAAACCAATTAAAATTATTAAAAGAATTTGTTAAGCCAATCACCAGGAGACAGTGAGTTCTAGTCCCACCTTAGGCATGAAAGGCAGCTGGGTGAATTAGGGTCAATCACCAGGAGACAATGAGTTCTAGTCCCACTTTAGGCATGAAAGCTGGCTAGGTGACTTTGGGCGAATCACCAGGAGATGGTGAGTTCTAGTTCCACCTTAGGCATGAAAGCTGGCTAGGTGACTTTGGACCAATCACCAGGTGATGGTGAGTTCTAATCCCTCTTAGGTGTGAAAGCCAGCTAGGTGACTTTCTGCCAATCCCTAGGTGATTGTGAGTTCTAGTCCTGCTTTAGGCACGAAAGCTGACTTGGTGACTTTGGGCCAATCACCACGAGACGGTGAGTTCTAGTCCCGCTTTTGGCATGAAAGCTGGCTAGGTGACTTTCTGCCAATCCCTAGGTGACGGTGAATTCTAGTTCCACTTTAGGCATGAGAGCTGCCTGGGTGACCTTGGGCCAGTCTCTCTCTCTTTTTCAGCCCAACCCACCTCACAGAGTTGTTGTTTTGGGGAAAACAGGAGGAGGAAGTGGGTGTTAGATAATGTTCACCGGTTATTTTCTTAACAATTGAGGCAAGGAGAGTCGCAAAATGGAAACAAAGCCCCATTTTACAAAATTTCTCACTCAGCAACGTAAACTTTGGGCTCAACGGTAGATGGTCCGTCGAGGGCTCCCCGAGTTGCATTTGCAAAGACTGCTTGAAACACTCGACTTCAACGCTGGAGCCCCGATTTTTCCTCTCCGCAGGAGGAAAGCCAGCGGCTCCGAGAGGCAAGAAATCCTTTAAGTTCCCGGCCAAGAGAAACACAAGCGGTTTGCACCTTGGCCCCTTCTCGCTAATATTTATGAGCCGAATTAACTAGAAAGTTTCGCGCCGGCTTATTTTATCCCACTCTCCTGGAGCGTATAATGGAATCTGCTGCCTCACCAGCTGGCTTCGAGCAGCTCTTGCTAATTTAATTTCAGATGCGTGGTGATATATCACCAGCGCCGGGGCGGCCTGGCACTACGGATGTTGCTTCGCTGGGCTGCAGAGTTTGGCTTAAAGAGAAGTTGCCCGTAACTCACACACGTGAATCTGTATTTCGCAGACCATATACCGTGTTTTCCCGAAAATAAGACCCTGTCTTATATTTTTTTGAACCCTGAAATAAGCTCTTGGTCTTATTTTCGGGGAGATCTTATTATTTCGGGGCGCGTGCAGCAAGACGGGGCTCCTCTTGCCATCTTACCTGAATTCCAGCTCTGCGTTTAAATATTTTCAGGGAGGGCTTATTTTCGGGGGGAAGCTTATTTTAGCATATGCACTCAAAAGCCTGATTGGGCTTATTTATCAGGGGTTGTCTTATTTTCGGGGAAACAGGAAAGATAGATAGATAGATAGATAGATAGATAGATAAGAAAGAAAGAAAGAAAGAAAGAAAGAAAGAAAGAAAGAAAGAGGGAGGGAGGGAGGGAGGGAGGGAAGGAAGGAAGGAAGGAAGGAAGGGAGAGAAAGAAGAGAAGAAAGAAAGAAAGAAAGAAAGAAAGAAAGAAAGAAAGAAAGAAAGAAAGAAAGACTAGATGACCTCCAAAGTCCCTTCCGATTCTGTGATTCTGTAACGGTCGTGCGATTTCTGCTAAAAGCCCAAGGCCGGACTGTCAGCCAGCCCCCTCCTCTCCTTACCACGCCAATCAGGTCCCCCCGTCCGTATTCTCCGGTCAGGTGTTTCTTCCCGTCGTCCAACCTGATAACCGAGCGGAGACGTCCGTTCAGGACAATGTAGGTGCAGTCCGAATGATCCCCCTGCCTACAAAGGAGAACGGGATTAGAGGAAGGGAAGGTTGGTTTGCGAGAAGGAAAGGTGTCGGGAACAGGGGAAAGGAAGATGGAACTGCCAGGACAGGAGGTTTCACGGAGTCCTGAGAAAGGAGGAAAGTATGTGAAAAAGGGTCCCCAAAAAGCGTGAAAAAGAACACAAAAAGTGTTTTTTCTTTCTCCAGGCAGGACTAACCGAAACAGCCGATGGCCAGCTCAAGCAACCCCAATTTAGACCTCCTCCTTCTCCCCCTCCTCGGATTTCCAACACTGTTATTATAACGTAGAGTTATGTGTGGAAAAGCAACCCTCTGGATTTTATTTGCTGTGCGGTGGTCCTCGATTTGCGACCGTTGGTTTAGTGACTTTTCAAAGTCACGACGGCGCGGGGAAAAAAAGAGCAATAGCCCTTAAGACTTATACACCGCTTCACGGTGCTTTTACGGCCCTCTCTAAGCGGTTTATAGAGTCAACGAATTGCCTCCAACAATCCCGCTCCTCATTTTAGCGACCTCAGAAAGGATGGAAGGCCGAGTCGACCTTGAGCCTGGTGAGACTCGAACCGCCAATGTGACTTTCGGCGAGTCCTCACGCTTAGGGCTGTTTCGGCATCCCGGCCCACCCGTAAGTGCCATTTGGCAACCTTTTCAGCTGGCTTCCAACCAGCAAAGTTGACGGCAGCGTAGAGGCCCTGCAACGTCTCCCTTAAGGACCTTGGCGCTTCGCTTAACGACTTCAGCAGTAGAGTTCGGGCACTGCCATGCGGCGTCTCACAACGGCTTGTTAAATTTGCCAGCCCCTATTGCGGTCGTTAAGCCGAAGACTATCCCGTCTTTGGTCCTTGGGCGATTCCCGAGCTCCTACCTGTAAACGGCGCGTCCGGCTTCTACCTCCATCCAATCCAGGGCGAAGTCGATTTGCCTCACAAAGGACGACATGCGCTTCACCACCATATGAGCCACGCCCAGGACCACTGTGGGCTGCTCACGCATGATCCTGAAAGGAGAGACCCACGAGAAAGGTTCACCAATGGGGGATGGGGGTGGGGAAGAGATGAAACCCAAAAGGGCTCATTCAAAGCATTTGGGTGCTGAGCGATTAAGAATATGGTTCCTTGCAAACCCACCCCACACCCCCCAATATAGGTAGTTCTCGGCTTACAGCTATTCCCTATGGTAACCGTTCGAAGCGACAGCGGTACTAAAAAAGACACTTACAATCAGTCCTTGCACTTATGACCGTCACAGCATCCCTGCAGACATGTGATCAAAATTCAGGCACTTAGCAACTGACATGTATTTATGTATGTATTATGTATGTCTGTCTGTCTCTCTCTCTCTCTCTCTCTATCCCACCCACCCCATCCGCCTACCTATCTACCTCTATATCTATCTATCTATCTATCTATCTATCTATCTATCATCTATCTATTATCTATCTCTGTCTACAGTATCTAACTCATCTATCTATCTATCATCTATCTATCTATCATCTATCTATCTATCTATCTATCATCTATCTATCTATTATCTATCTATCTATCTATCTCTGTCTACAGTATCTATCTCATCTATCTATCTATCTATCTATCTATCTATCTATCTATCTATCTATCTATCTATCTATCTTTTATCCCACCTTTATTATTTTATAAGTAACTCAAGGTGGCAAAAATATCTAATATTCCTTCCTCTTCCTATTCTCCCCACAAAAACCACCCTGTGACGTGGGGTAGGCTAAGAGGAAGGGACTGGCTCAAAGTCATCCAGTCGGCTTTCCTGCCTGAGGCAGGACTAGAACTCGCCATCTCCTGGTGATTGGCTTCAAGTCACCCAGTCGGCTTTCCTGTCTAAGGCAGGACTAGAACTCACCGTTGCCTGGTGATTGGCTCAAAGTCACCCAGTCGGCTTTCCTGCCTGAGGCAGGACTAGAACTCACCGTTTCCTGGTGATTGGCCCCAATTTTTTGTGCTTAATGGGAGACTAGAACTCGCCATCTCTCGGTGAGTGGCTCATAGTCACCCAGCCAGCTTTCCTGCCTAAGGCAGGACTAGAACTCACAATCTCCTGGTTTCTAGGCCAGGAGACCTGTACCACCAGACCAAAATGGCTCTCTTAAGACTTTCTCTCTCTCTCTCTTTCTCCTTCTCTCTCTCTTCTGTTAAGCAAGGATCTACCCAAAGTCCTGATCTGAACCTCTCGACTTCTTTACGCTGCCTTCCTTTCTCCTCCACGCATCCCAGTGATAGTTTAATTAAAGCTGGCTCCAAGAGCCCTCCTACCGTGCCCTTAGTTAGAAGACAGGGACCCTGTATTTAGCACATCACAGCTGGGCGTCAAGTCTAAATGTGTAATTATCTGGCAGCTGCTCCATACTTTAATCCTGGAGTGGCAGAGGCATGCCACTGGCAAAGGCCGGGGCATCCCTGCTCAGCTGGCTCTGTCAACACTACCCTGGGAAGGAGACCATAATTGACCTTGTTCGATTGTCTTCTTCACCGCCCTTTTGCGAAAGTTTGGGGTATGGACCGGCAGAGTCCAGGAAAATCTTTGCCAAAAAAGGGCATCTTTCAAGAATGGGAGAAAAAAAATTAGGAAGACGTGAATGCTTTTAAGCTAGGCGAGAGGGAATTCTAGTATCAGTCCAGCCTACGACTTAGATGTTAAGGAGTCAATCCTTCTATTCGAGTGGAGAATGCAAGGTAGTGCTCAACTAACGACCCCCAATTGAGCCCAAACTTTCTTGGGGCAAAACGAGACATTTGTGAAGTGAGTTTTTTGTCCCATTTGGCGACCTTCCTTGCCACGGTCGTTAAGTGAATCACTGCGGTTGTTAAGTCGGTAACATGGCGGTGAAGTGAATCTGGCTTCCCCGTCGACTCTGCTGGTCAGAAGGCCACAAAAGGGGATAGCGTCAGTGGCGGGTTGCTACCGGTTCATCCCGCATTGGGCAAACCGGTAGCAGCCCACCCGCCCGGAAGCTTCTGAGCGAACTAGTAGTGATGGGTTTTGAAACCTGCCTCTGGATAGTGTGACACACACACCAGGGCTCTACATCCATCCTAAATACGAATCAGTAGCCAAGCGTCCGAATTTTGATAGGCATGTCTATGGGGATGCGGCAACGGTCGCGAGTGTGAAAAACAGTCCTTTTTTTCCCCCGTGCCCGTTGTAAGTTTGAACAGTCGCTAAACGAACGGTTGTTAAGTCAAGGACTGCCTGTAGAAGAAGGAGGAGGAAAGGAGGGACTCACTCGTAAAAGTGGGACTTGGAGATCACCAAGAAGGTGCAGTCGCGGTTGGCCTTGATGGTGAAAATCAGCGGCTCTCCCGTGAGGACAGCGAGCTGCCCCACCAGCTCTCCCGGGTGGGTCACGAACAGGCAGGTCTCTTCCTCCGAATCGATCTTCCGCTGATAGACGTGCAAGACCCCCGAGATCACAAACCGGATGCTGACATCCTGCAAGACAGCAAGTCAAACGCACCCGTCAACTTTCCTGCTCCGGAGGCGTTGGAAGAATTTTTACAGAAGGATTCTTTTTATATTTTCCAGCCGTGTGTCCGGCAGCCGACGCAAAAAAAAAAAACCAAAAAACCGGAGAGTAAAGGGACATTGGGGGCAAAGTTTGGAGCTAATAAAGGGACTTGTACTTATTCTCTGGCTATGTTGCCTGTCAGGTTTCGATGCTACCTCAAAATAAATGAATTTCCAAACTGCCGATCTTTGAGGAAATTTTCTCTTTATTGAGCACAGTGATCTGTCCCTGGCTCTTTCGCGGTCAGCACTGACCTTTGCCCCCCAAGCCCTCCCTTTCCGATCCCCAATTCTCTGCGTCTCATTGGCTATCTTCCAAGCCACTCTCCTCATCCCATCTCCGTCAAATCACAGGAATGTCCCCCCTCCTCCCATCTCTGAGGTAACAGAATCTTCAAAGGAATTAAGTAGGCAGAAGTTCAAGCTTCTCCTCTCTTTCCATATGTCAGCGCTGGAACGCTGACATTGCCCTTGGGCCATGCCCGCGGGTCCTCACAGACCCTCACCTGGTCGCCTTGCCGTGACACCATCGTCCCTGCCGTGACTTGATGGAGGGTCACTTTCCCGTTCAAGAGAGAGAGATCCTAAACAAGCATAAAAAAGAAACAAAAAAGAAGATCACTCTGTGTGGGGACTCCTGGGAGAGGCGGGGTAGGGTGGGCAGGGCCAGCCAGGAGTGGGATTTGGGGGGTTCTCCAAAGTGCACAGAATCTTAGTGAAAGGTTCTCCCGAATCCCTGCAAACCCCCAGCAGGCCACCCCTAGTTGATTCCCACCCAAGTGTCCCCTTCCGCTAAGATCACTCACATCCAGCTTCATCAAGGTCAGAAGATCTTTCTTGGCTGCTTCTAAGATGGTGTTGACCTGCTTGGTGACACCGGATTCCTGGACGGGCGTGTCGTTCTGTGTGTAATGGAAGATGGCTGAAGGCATTTCGGTCACTGTCACGGTTTTCTTCGAGATGGGCTGGGGGCGGGGGGGCAGAGAGTGGGGGGCGGGGGGATAGAAAAGACCAGGAGTCACTTTTCACACTGCAGATTTAAGAACATAACTACAAATAATCGGCTGACATTGAAGCATCTTTACTCCGTGACAAATCTTTCAGCTTGTTGAATGGAATGGGAATGGGAATGGGAATGGGAATAGATAGAATAGAATAATAGAATAGAATAGAGTAGAATAGAGTAGAATAGAGTAGAGTAGGAGTAAGATAGAATAGAATAGAATAGAATAGAATAGAATAGAATAGAATAGAATAGAATAGAATAGAATAGAATAGAATAAGAAATAATAGGAATAGGAATAGGAATAGGAATAGGAATAGAAAGAGAGAAGAGAAGAGAAGAGAAGAGAAGAGAAGAGAGTAACAGAGTTGGAAGAGACCTTATTCCGTATTTGCATTTGGTTTTAAAAAACAAATTTGGCTTCAAAAAACATTTTGAAGGAGGAGGAGGAGGAGGAGGAGGAGGAGGAGGAGGAGGAGGAGGAGGAAGATGACGACTGTGGAGTCCAGATTCTTTCCAAGAGTGGTGATTTTCTTGGAGACATTTCGTTACCCAGCTAGGTAGCGTCATGAGTGCAAGGACCCCAAAGTTCAACCCTGAGCTACGAATATTCTCTTCTATAGGTCGTTAAACACCGAAGGAACCGAGGACGCTAAGAAAAGGTACCTTATAAGCAGTTGTGTCCGAGGAAGAAGTATCAATTTCAATCCGGTGCCTGTCGCTGATGGCTTCCGAGTCTGATTTAGCTCCACCTGAGTGACGTACAGATGAAGAACAGAGAAGGGCTTACTTCACACTCGACTCCTCAGCCTTTCCATCCACCCTCTTTTAAAATATATATATATTTACGGAGTGACCCAGAAGAGCACTTACAGGCAGTCCTCGATTTATAGCCCACTCCTTTAGCGACCATTCGAAGGTACATTGAAAAAAAGCAACTTGGGAACGTTTTCCGCAGCACTATAGCAACACCTCCGTGGTCAAAGGATGTAGTAACACAACCGTGTTACTAAATGAACAATGGCAGCGGTTCACTTAACAGGGGTGGCAAGAGAAGGCTGCAAAAGATGGCAGAACTCACTTGGCAACCGCCAAATTTGGGGCTCCGCTGCTGGTCATAAGTCGAGAACTACCTGCACAGCTCAAGGTATGCTCCGGTTACCCTCTCGCTCACCTGCAGCATCCGTATATCCAAAGGGGATGTTCAGAGATAAGCTTCTTCGAAGCAGAAGCTCTGAGCTGGGAAGTTTTCCAAAATCTACAATTGGGAACATCGCAGGTGAGCTTCCCAGCAAAGGAATTTGCTGGCAAATGTAAATAATCCACCTTGAAAGAAATTGCTCAAGAGGGCCAAGGCCGTATTGTGGTGGGGTTGGTTGGAGGTGAAGGCAACTGTTACGCCGTCTAAACCAGGATTGAGGGCTCGCTAACTGGGGTGAACTCTGTGGTCCTCTTTCAAGATAAGCCAGCCCACACAATGAGAGGGGGAGGGACGGGGGAGAGAGGGAGGAGGGGGAGGAGGAGAAAGGAAGGGAGAGAAAGCAAGAGAAGGAAGGAAGAGAGAGGGAGGAAGTGAAGGAAGGGAGGGAGAAAAAAGAAAGGAAGGAAGGAAGGAAGGAAAGGGGAGGGAGGGAGGGAAGGAAGGGAGAGAAAGAAAGAGAAGAAAGAAAGTAAGAGAGAGGGAGGGAGGGAAGGAAGGAAGGGAGAAAAAGAAAGGAAGGAAGGAAGGAAGGAAGGGGGAGGGAGGGAGGGAAGGAAGGGAGAGAAAGAAAGAGAAGAAAGAAAGAAAGAGAGGGAGGGAGGGAAGGAAGGGAGAGAAAGCAAGAAAAGGAAGGAAGGAAGGAAGGAAGAGGGAGGGTGGGAGGGTAGGAAGGGAGGGATAAAAAGGAAGGAAGGAAGGAAGGAAGAGGGAGGAAGGGAGGGAGGGAAGGAAGGGAGAGAAAGAAAGAGAAAGAAGGGAGGGAGGGAGGGAAGGAAGGAAGGGAGAGAAAGAAAGAAAGAAGAAAGGAAGAAAAGAAAAGAAAGAGGGAGGGAGGGAGGGAAGGAAGAAGGAAAAAGAAAGAAAGAAAGAAAGAAAGAAAGAAAGAAAGAAAGAAAGAAAGAAAGAAAGAAAGAAAGAGCCCTCATGGCAAGTAGCCACAGATCAATTCATCTCTGCTAAAACTCTCTTTCCTCAGCCATTAACTTCACCCACTCCGTAGAATCTTCTCAATTGCATTGGTACCCCTCATGCCAAACCGAAGCCTGATCAATGGGGGGGTGCCCGTCTTGAGATATGCAAAATCCTTGCAGACGTGACCCCCTTCCAGATTGCCCTGTCCGAGGGCAAAGGGTCACCTGTGGTCTCCAGGGAGGCGTGTCTCTCCAGCTTCTCGGCCCGTTCCTCCTCCGACAGGTTGGACATCTGCCTTTTGACCACTCGGCTGGGGTTGACCCCGGAGGTGACGCTGGCAACTGAGACCAGGGGGATGGCCTGACTCTCCTGGGAGGGCAGAAGAGGCATGACAAAAAAAATTGGGTCAGGAAGCCCTGGAGTTGGATGGGCAACCATTTATCTATCCGTGTAGCTATTGTCATCTCTCTCCATCCATCTAACCATTCTACCTATTATATCTGTCCACTCAACCTATCTATTCATCGATCATCGATCATCTCTCCTCTCTCTCTCTCTCTCATTAAATTTATTGACCAACGAGAACTACCTGTATGATGGAGGGCTTTAGAGCAGTGGTGAAATCCAATTTGTTTTTACTACCTGTTCTGTGGGTGTGGCTTGGTGGGCCTGTTGGGGCTTGGTGGGCGTGGCTTGGTGGGCCTGGCAGGGGAAGGATACTGCAAAATCCCCATTCCCTCCCCACTCCTGGGGGAAGGACATTGCAACATCTCCATTCTCACCCCACTCTGGGGCCAGCCAGAGGTGGTATTTGCCGGTTCTCCGAACTACTCAAAATTTCCGCTACCGGTTCTGCAGAACCTGTCAGAACCTGCTGGATTTCACCCCTGCTTTAGAGGCCATCAAACTCAGGCCATCCATTTCCACAGCCATTTCAGCCAATCATCCCCTTGGGCAAAAGAGAGGGTGGACTACAAGACCTCCGAGCTCCATTCCCGCCCTGTGATTCCACGTTCCCCCAAATTTACTAGTGTCCCCCACAAGCTTTCACTTACAGAACTGAAGAGTTCGGTGGTCAGTCCCAGGTAATTGTGCAAAGCCAGGAAAGTGACTCTCTGCAGCCTCACCATGATAATCTAGAGAGATAGGAAGCAGAAACGATGGTTTGTATGCTTTTCCGTTAGTTTTCTTGATCTTCTCTCATTTCGGAGAGGCATTGCGTGAGTCCGGGGCCGTGTGAATCAGCCCGGCCTCACCTGCACGACTCTGACGAGAGTCTCGGGGTATTTCTGGAAGACGTCTTGAAATGCGTTGGCTGGGAGACGCAGAATGGTGGACGGCATCGCGGCTCGAGCAGAAACGGTTTTATACGGAGCAGGATGACCCTAAGAGGGAGAAGAGGCCCGACATGTTTTTGTCACACAGGTAAATCTTCGACTTACAAACATCCGTTTGGTGACCGAAGTTAAGACGACACTGAAAAAAAACGGGACTTGTAACCGGTCCTCGCACTTATGGCTGTTGCAGCATCCACGTGATCAAAATTCGGACACTTGGCAATTTTGGCACCGATGAGGGCAAAACCAGATCTAGCTAATTCCCGCGCAAACCCACATAATTAAAATATAGGATTCTCCCTCCCCCTATTAGAGCAGGTCACATTGTCCAATTGAGTCTCTTTTGTATTGTTATGAGAAAAAGTCTTTGGCTCTGGCAACCACCTGCTGAAGTGTCCTTGGCTCTCGCGGTTCATTTTCTTGATGTCTGGAGCACACATTCCATCTCACCCTTCCCTCCCTCCTGGTTCACTGTCAAGCGGTTCGAACGCGACAGGAGCATTACTCATTTAACAACTTGCTTGCTGAACGACAATCAACAGGGAAGCCAGATTCACTTAACAACCGTGTTACCCGTTTAAAAGCTGCATTGATTCATTTAACAACTGTGGCAAGAAAGTCCTAATAGGGCATGTGACTAACTAAACAAACCGTCTTGCTTAATACTGGAAATGTCGGCCTGAAGTTATGGTCATAGGTCAAGGACTACCTTATAACCACTGCTTTAATTCCAGTCACCTGGCTTTCCTGCAGGGGCCAAACCACAGATTTATTTCTACAGCCGCTAAAATGAACAGGTTTTCTTCTCCAATGGGAGAAAAGAGATGGAAGGAATTAATGGATAAATCCCTCAATTCAGGCTGGTGATTCAGTATTTTTAGAAGCACGGACTGAAGCTTTGAGTCTCAGGGGGGGAAAAGGAGAGGGAAAACATACAGGACAAATTGAAAGTTTGCCTGCGTTATTTATGGCAGAGATTTTTCCATAATTGAAGGTGAAGGTGAGCAGGAAGTGTTTTTAATGCTGCAGAAAGAGGGTTATTGTTTTCATCCTTGAGCTGTCATCTCGCCTGCCCAGAAGAAATGATTCCTTATTGTGTTGTGGCTGGGCTGATGTATTGTGCTAATCACGGCTTCCACGATCGAATTTATCCAATTTATTACAATTGGCTGGGTTTCCTCATTAAGGTAAAGCCGTAAACATAATGGACAGGTGACAATAGCTCGCGCGGCGTGTCCAAAATAGAACCAAACAAATAGTTGGTTTGGTCTGATGGTTAAATCACCAGGCTAGAAAAGGGGAGACGGTGAGTTCCAGTCCTGCCTAAGTCATTGAAATGGGTGACTTTGGGCCAATCCCCAGGAGACTGGGAGTTCTAGTCCTGTTTTAGGCATGAAAGTTAGCTGGGTGACTTTGCGTCAATCACCAGGAGACTGGGAGTTCTAGTCCTGCCTTAGACATGAAAGCCAGCTGGGTGACTTTGGGCCAATCACCAGGAGACTGGGAGTTCTAGTTCTTCTTTAGGCATGGAAGATTTGGGTGACTTTGGGCCAATCCCCAGGAGACTGGGAGTTCTAGTGCTGCCTTAGACATGAAAGTTAGCTGGGTGACTTTGCGTCAATCACCAGGAGACTGGGAGTTCTAGTCCTGCCTTAGACATGAAAGCCAGCTGGGTGACTTTGGGCCAATCACCAGGAGAGTGGGAGTTCTAATCCTGCCTTAGGCATGAAAGCCAGCTGGGTGACCTTGGGCCAATCACCAGGAGCCTGGGAGTTTTAGTCCTGCCTTAGACATGGAAGACTTGGGTGACTTTGGGCCAATCACCAGGAGACTGGGAGTTCTAATCTTGCCTTAGGCATGAAAGCCAGCTGGGTGACCTTGGGCCAATCACCAGGAGCCTGGGAGTTCTAGTCCTGTCTTAAAACATGGAAGACTTGGGTGACCTTGGGCCAATCACTAGGAGACTGGGAGTTCTAGTCCTGCCTTAGGCTTTGGGAAAAGATAAAGGGAAAAATATGTATGCAGTTCACTCCCCTGGATTGAAACATTTAAACTCCACCATACCAGATCTTGCATGGTTCAGCTGTGAATATTTTCTGTTCTTTCCTTTTGTCAGGACACATGCAACCTTCCATCCGAAACCCGCCCCGACTCCGAACATCTTCCCACTCCAAAGAAAAAGTCACTCCCACCACATATTTGTTCTTCCCAGCCCTGGGAAAAATACAAATCCCCCACTGGCTTCTGGGCAGCTTAATTGCTTTATCCCCAACCGGGTGATCAATTCTTAATTACAGGAGATAAAAAAGATAATGGAGTAAGCGTTGGCTGGACATGAGCTGGCAAGTCTTGAATACGAGCCCTGGCAGGGGGAAAAGAAAAAGGAAGCCGCAGGGTTTTTGAAGATTCTGGAAGGCTTTTCGAACTCAGACCCGCCGGGTTGCTAGAGCAATCAAGTTTTGGGAACACTCGCCTCCGGAGAGTGCTAAAAATGACTGTTATGCTAAGAGAAACGTGCAATGAAGAATAAAGTTACACTCAGGCAGTAGTCCTCGACTTACGACCTCAACTGAACCCAACATTTCTGCTGCTAAGCGAGACTGTTGTTAAGTGAGTGCTTGCCCCGTTTAATGACCTTTCTTGCCACCGTCGTTAAATGAATCCCGGCAGTTCAGTTGCTAAGTGAATCTGGCTTCCCCATCGACTTCGCTCGTCAGGAGACCCCCCCCCCGGGACAATGCGGCCGTCATAAATGCCGCGTCTGAATTTTGATCCCGTGATCATGGGGACGTTGCAACGGTCGTTAAGTGTGAAAAATGCTCACAAATCGCTTTTTTTTCTACCCCCCCCATGCCGTTGTAACTTTGAACATCGCTAAATGAAATAAGTGGAGGACTACCCGTAGCGCGTCGATAAATTTGGCTCCTCCGTTTTTCTCCTCCAGAAACCGAAGCGAGAATTGATCTCAGGGTTCCTAGCCCTTGAAGGGATGCTTTTGAAGCTCTCAATTTGCCATGGCAAATGCAGGAACCGAATTCGTTGCAATCGCCATCGGGTTAACCCTGATTGCCCACTTATTCAAACCAAAACAAAGGGACAGAGCACCACTCGGAAAGCCAAATGGGTCGCGGGCCTCACCGTGATGACGTCCAGAATACTGAGAAGGCTGTGCACGCTATCTCCGGCCAAGACTTCCTTCACCACCATCTCTGTGCCATCCTGGGGGAAAGTCGGACAAAGAAAAAGACACTCTGGCTGTGCGCTTGAAGCCAAGGCAGAGGCAACCCCCTCATTGCAACCCTGAGCTCCTGATGTTCCCTTCCAAACATCTGTCCTTCCGATCTCCTCGCGGAACGCTCCTTACGCTCTCCTGGATGCAGACTTCCAACTTCCCGTCCTGCACGACGTAGATGCTGTTATCCAGCTGTCCAGGCCGGAAGATATATTCCCCTTCGTGCAGCTGCACGAAAACCATGTGCTTGCACAGCTCCAGGAAAAGGGGCTTCTCAAAGTGACCGAGGACCCTGGGGAAAACAGATCAAGGGGTTGCGGGAGCAGAGAGAAGAATTTGCAAAACCAAGCAGAGCCCGAGACAAAAGGCTGAACCGTCTTCCGGTTCTGACCTAGGCTCCCTTAACAAGCAGGAGGCAGGAATCGGTCCCGGCAAAACCTCTTTTATTTACCCGACGGTGAATTACGGTCATTCACAGCCAGCAAGGTTTGTCCAAACAGTTTTTCAAAGGAATATTTATCAACACAGACCTTATCTTGTTTGGCAAAGCTGCCACGTAACTTGTTTCCAACCGCAGTACAAGGCCAAACTTGGCACAGAGTCTCTCAGAGTCACGGAACGAACAAATTGTTTCCTGCAAAAGCCCACTTCCCATTCGCTCCTCTTTTGTTTCCTATGAGAGGGGCCAATCACCTCCAAGGTGTGGCTTTACTCCCGAGTTGACCCTGCTTTCTGAGTTGTGCTTGTCTTCTGGCAGCTCTGTGCATGCGGACACTGGGAACAGACCCCAGCTGTTCCTCTGCCTCACTGCTGTCTATCTCCCTCTCTGCCTCCGACGCAGAACCCTCATCCGAGCTTTCCCCAGCCCCCAGGACTGGCCCATGTTCCTCCCCAACCTCCTCACTGTCTTTGTGGTCCACCAGCAGCCTGCGGAGCTGGCAGCAGAGTTGAACAGTGAGGAGGCTGGGAAGGAACATGGGCCAGTCCTGGGGGCTGGGGAAAGCTTGGATGAGGGCTCTGTGTCAGAGGCAGAGATGGGGCCAGGGCCATCTGGGAGTGATGCATGGACTCCAGAGCCCCCAGATTCGGACAGCAGAGAGGCAGAGGAACAGGAGGAGCCTAGTGCATGCATTGCGCAGAGCTGCCAGAAGGTAAGAGTAACTAAAGCAAAAGGGGTGACTCGGGAGTAAGGCCAGGAGTTGATTGGCCCCTCCCATAAGGCTTAAAAGAGAAACAGGGGCACTTGGGCCTTCTGCAGGAAAGCAACGTTGCTAACTCTGTTTCCAGTCGGCATCTGTTGTTTGTTTCTGAACTTCGTGGGGCTTTGCCAAGTAAGGCCTTTGGCAGGATGTCAAAGAAAATAAAGGTTGGTGATTATCCCGAAGGACTTCTTCTGAAGTAGTTGTTTTGCAACTAATTGGGAATTCCACCGTGTCAGGCAAGCTGACGAGTCAACGAACCTACCTGACATTTTTAAGCATGTAAAGAACTTCAGAAGGCAGGTGGGAGCTCTTGACGTCAAATTCTGTTAAATCGGCTTCCAGCAGGGAGGGAGGTGGGTCCTTGGGCTGCAGGATGGGAGATTCCTTCTTGAAGCGCAGAATCCTGCAAGGGTGACCAAAAGAACCGTTTACTGCTACTTCCTTGGTCCTGGGAAGGATCCAGATCCTTCTTATCTGTAGGTTTAATGCTCCGCACCAGGGAAATATTAATCAATGTTTATCTATAGCCAGGATTTGGGGCAAAGCGAATAACTTTCATATTTCAGTCCCTGGGGATCATCACATAATCATGATTAACTTCATTGTGGTTTCGTCTAGTATTTTGGTGGAATAGAGTCAGGGTTCCCAGGAGGGAGAAAGAAAGAGAGGGATATTTTTTCTGAAAAGCAAGAGACGGTTTAGATTATTTTGGACTGGAAGGCCTCCAAGGTCCCTTCCAACTCTCTTAAGTCTGTATTTTATGGAGGAAATTATGTAGTGTTTATCCAAAATGCTCAAAATTGCCCTCGGAACCTTACCTCTTTGCCAAGGACAGCACCTTGGCCCTTTTCCGCATCCGCTGACGAGGCACCGCGTTGCCGACCAGCGAGTTTGGTAGAGTTACCACCTGCAAGGAAGAACGTTGCATCGTGACGAAAAGCATTCAGGACAAATGCACCAGGCCTTAGGTTTGCCGAGGGAGCGACGACCGTGTGACAGTTAACACAACTGCCCCAACTGCACTAACAAAGATGCTGCACACAATTGCAGGGAACAAAGCCTACGTAAATTCTAAAGACCAATAGAAGGGTGGAAATCGCTTGCAAAGGTCTTACTGAGCTTTGAAATTCGTCTGCAAAGGGAGCAGACCCAGAACTACAATTCAAGTAATTCTCAACTTATAGTCAAGTCACCTATTGAATAAATATAAGAATAGAAGGGAAGGGAAGGGAAGGGAAGGGAAGGGAAGGGAAGGGAAGGGAAGAGAAGAGAAGAGAAGAGAAGAGAAGAGAAGAGAAGAGAAGAGAAGACAGAGTAGAGTAGAATAAAATAGAAGAGAAAATAGAGATTAGAGAATAGAGAATAGAGTAGAGAAGAAGAGAAGAGAGAAGAGAGTAGAGTAGAAGAGAGAAGAGAGAAGAGAAGAAAGTAGAAGAGAAGAGAAAACAGAGTAGAGTAGAATAAAGTAGAAGAGAAAATAGAAGAGAGAATAGAGAATAGAGTAGAATAGAATAGAGTAGAGTAGAGAAGAAGAGGAATAGAAGAGAAGAGAGAAGAGAGTAGAAGAGAAGAGAGAGGAGAGCAGAGGAGAGGAGAGAAGAGAACACACAAATTCAATCTTGAATTACATTTCTTTATTGCAGCGTAATATCATCCTTAGTCCACTAACCAATTAAGGGAGAGGGAGTTAATTAATCAGTTAATTAAAGCATGGGGAAGACGCCGTTCCTTCCCTTGGCTACTTTTCCTTCCGTCAAATCCGAGTTTCGGGGACCTCAAGGAAATCTCAAGAATGTATAGGGACCCCACAGTTCTCCTCCTCCTCTTCCTCCTCTCACACCCCACTCCCTTCTGGCACTGATGATGCCACCTAGTAAGGTCATGAAACGTCTCCAAGAAAAGCACCAAGCTCAAGAGAGCGCCCAGGACCGCGCAGTTTAATATTGAAGCCCAGGAGAGTTTGCGGCAATCACGGATTCAACCACTGAGGATCACGTCTGAACTCAACCTAACCTCACCGCTGAGCTCGGCTCGACTTGAACCCTTAACCCTTACCTTCCGCATGATCTTACGGCCATAGAACATCACTTTGTCCCTCTTGCGAAATCTGTACTGGGGCACGTGTGCCTGAGATTGTTCTGAAAAGCAAAAGAAGAGCCATCATCACCTGGAGGTCCACTTTCCCAAAGTCTACAAACAGTCTAATTCGCAGTGGTATCAAATATACAGAAAGGGAAGCGTAGGTTAATTTAACTGACCTAGGCTTCTCATTTAGGTCGATTTTATTGGTTCGTTGGTATCCTGCCTTAAGGCAGCGAGCATTATACAAACACACCTTTCTCCTCCTATTTTCCTCACAACTACCCTGTGAGGCGGGACTGGCCCAAAATCACCCAATTGGCTTTCATGCCTAAGGTGGGACTAGAACTCACCATCTCCTGGTGATTGGCCCAAAGTCACCCAGTTGGGTTTTATGCCTAAGGCGGGACTAGAACTCACCGTCTCCTGGTGATTGGCCCAAAGTCACCCAGTTGGGTTTTATGCCTAAGGCAGGACTAGAACTCACCGTCTCCTGGTGATTGGCCCAAAGTCACCCAGCCAGCTTTCATGCCTAAGGCGGGACTAGAACTCACCGTCTCCTGGTGATTGGCCCAAAGTCACCCAGCCAGCTTTTCTGCCTAAAGCAGGACTAGAACTCACCATCTCCTGGTGATTGGCCCAAAGTCACTCAGCCAGCTTTCATGCCTAAGGCGGGACTAGAACTCACCATCTCCTGGTGATTGGCCCAAAGTCACCCAGTTGGGTTTTATGCCTAAGGCGGGACTAGAACTCACCATCTCCTGATGATTGGCCCAAAGTCACCCAACTGGCTTTCGTGCCTAAGGCAGGACTAGAACTCACGGCCTCCTACTTTCTAGCCTGGTGTCCTAACCACTAGACTAAACTGGCTCTCGATTCTTGGAGACCCATTTCTGATGCGTTATTATGAGCCATTTATTATTTCCAACAGGCTGAGAAATCTGGTCTCTTAACCCTCCCAGCTCCACCGTGCACCGTTCCCCTCTGTTACTCACATACGATGGGTTTGTGCTAAGCGGTCAGACTTACTCGATTCCTTCACCTTCTTGTACACAAAATACACCACGATCCCAATCAGCGACAAGGCCACCGCTGCGCCAATGGCTATCCCGGTTAACTGCGGACAGAAGTGAAAAGACAGTTCATCTTCAACCATAGGTAAAACATGGAGCGTCTCTGACGCTCTCCGAGCTCCGTTGTTTTCTCCCGGACGTTTCATGACCCAACGAGGTCACATCATCAGCGCATGGCATGGCATGGCATGGCTTGGTGGACGTGGCATGGCATGGCTTGGTGGGCATGGCAGGGAAAGGATCCCGTAAAATCTCCATTCCTAACCCACTCCAGGGGAAGGATACTGCCAGCCAGAGATGGTATTTACTGGTTCTCCGAACTACTTAAAAATTACCGGAGAACCGGTAGTAAAAATCTGACTGGCCCCATCCCCATCTATTCTCTGCCTCCCAAGTTACAGCTGATCGGGAGGAAATGGGGATTTTGCAGTAACCTTCCCCTGGATTGGGAACGGAATGGAGATTTTACAGTATCCTTCCCCTGGAGTAGGGTGGGAATGGAGATTTTACAGTATCCTTCCCCTGCCATGCCCACCAAGCCATACCCACCAAACCATGCCACGCCCACCAAGCCACACCCACAGAACCAGTAGTAAAAAAATTTGAAACCCACCACTGCTAGGGAGGTTTGCTAAGTGACCGGTCATAAATCGAGGAGTACCTGTGTTGGGTTAGTAGTTTAATAAACTCCTAATCTGGAGCAAGCAAGAATCAATGCTGCAGATTTGGGAGAAAAAATGAGCATCTCTATTGCTTCCAAACAGCAAAAAAATAAAATAAAATAAATCTTATAAATTCATCATCACCCCAGTGCCCAGCTTACAACAGAGGCTCTTCTCTCTTCTTATGCAGTTTTGGAGGCCACACTATCCTCTTTTACGTGTATTGAGTCAATAGATTTAAAATTGAAATATTCACAATGACTAAATTGCTCTTTACATTCATGCATTCATAAATCACGTTTATACGTGATCTTATGCTGTTTTGGAGGCCACGGGACCAAAGCCTTGGAGACTTTGTGACTACTCGCGAGTAACCAGAATGTGCAGATTCCTGGGCCGCATTAATAAACTGCCATTTCCAGGTCTGATTAGGACATGACTAATCAGACATCATCATCACTTCGACATTTATTACAGCCGTAATAATCCTCTAATTTTGGTTAGAAGGGAAGGAAACGCAGACAGGGAAATTGGGTGTGATATAAAAACAGGTGTTCCTTGTCTCGTAATAAATAATTTCCTCTCAGTCTTTTAGTTCCATTGTTAATTTATCTGCTTCTGCACATTCTAGCACCTTTTTTTATGATCATTGTATTTGATGGAGCAAATCTGTGTTTCCAATTTTGTGCAAATGAAATTCTGGCGGCCATAATTATGTGAAGTATAAGATAATAAATTTCTTTCCTAATCTTCTCTTTTATAATTCCCAATAAAAATAGTTTGGGTTTCATAGCAAGTTTTTTCCCCTGTCATTTCCTCTAACCATTTTTGGATTTTTAACCAATATGCCTTGGCTTTGGGACATGTCCACCACATGTGGAAATATGTCCCATGTTGATGATTGCATTTCCAGCAATTTGGTGCATTTTTTGGTGATATCTTGGCCAATCTTGCCGGGGTATCCAAAATTAATGTATAAATGTATAACCGTAAGAGAAGATATTAGAGAAGAGAGAAATAATTATTGTGTAATAGATAGGTATAAATTGTAGTGAATATAGAACTTAGTAAGTAATATATAAAATGTATGTGTATATAGTTCGTTAAAAGAGAAATAGATATTATCAAAGATGCCGGTATCAGAAAGCTGTAAAAATGTAACAAGGACGTTAAAAATGTAAATGTTGAATAAAAATTATTTTAAAAAAATAAAACAAAACAGATGTTTCTGCTTGGAGCAGACACGTCAATGAGAAGTCTTGTTTCAAACGTTCCCCAAAATTTTCCCCAAACATTACCATAGTTGTCTGAATCCTCTCTTCTACAAATTGGAGAACTCGAGTTCGTAGGTCGGAGCTTGTTAAGAGGCTGACCTAAAGGATAAAAACACCAAAGGTATATAAACTACCGTACGTTGGAGAGGAACCAACATTTTCTCCCCAAAGACTTAGAGAAGACTTCGCATGTTTGAAAACTGACTGAAGCTCAGAAATGAAAACAACAGAACGATTCTTCTAAAGAGCATCCCTGATTTTTCCAGCCAATGATTTTAATCTCTGCTTCAAACTCCCTGCTGATGGTTTCCATCTTCGCAACGAGAGAAGAAAATCTCCTAAAGAGCTGTTTCTCTTTATAAATCATCAAGGTTTGGGTTTGTTTTTTTTTCCTCCCAAGTGGAATTTGGACCATTTCAAATAAATTGTACCTGTGTTACGATGGATCTGTGCCAAGATTGCCCTACGCGGAAGCAAGGGGGAAAAAAATCAGTCTTCAAACATGCAGCTTGGCCTCCTTTGAAAAATTGTGGCTCCTTTGTTTGAAAGACCCAAAAAGCATTTCAGAACCAAACCCAAAGGTTTGACAGCAGACAAATATACACCCTTAACTTTCAAAGGTGGTTTGTGTAAGGACTAAGAGCTGACTGGACAAGCAATGCCCTCTAATGGTGGAGGACAAAAGAAAAATTACGCAATTAAGGTTCTGCTTTTAAGGTCCAAGCAGCTAAACAAACGGCAAAAATCAGCCATGCAAAACTTGATCTTTATTTCTATTCACAAAGCGATACACAGGACAAGCGCATTATTCTCTCCAAAGAGAAGCTCAGAAAGCGACACACAGATGGACATTTCAGGTTTGCCGATTTGTAGGTTTAATGACACACAGAGTCACCGTTCGGAGGCAATGATTCAATTCAAACAAGGGCGCTGCCCAGAAAGAGCTTCCCACGCTACCCAAACAACCAGAAGACAGGAGAAAGGAGAAAATAAAATACAGCTAATTAATTCTTCCTTTTGCGACCACAATTGAGCCCAACGTCCCTATTAAGTGAGTTTTGACGTTTTCGCCCTCCCCAGGCTCCAGGAAAGGCCCTGGAGCCTGGGGAGGGTGAAAAAACAGACCTACTGGGCCCATCATGCCATCGCATGCCAAAAGCGGGGGGGGGGGTGAACGTGGCGGGGTTGCGTGCACATGCGCGGGGGGGGGCGGAACCCATTGCATTGGATGGGGGTTGGACTAGATGACCTCCAAGGTCCCTTCCAACTCCTTAAATCTGTAAATCTGTAGAAGCAGGGTAAAACGGGGGAGAGGGATGCAAATAACCAGCAATTATATATCCTATTTCGGTTGAATTGTGGAGCACGAGAAAGGTTAGCAGGCAGCGTACAAAGAATTCGCAGGAAAAGTGGGCTTCGAATTAATGGAAATAAATTAAAAATTGAGACCAGTTACTCTGGAAGTTCAGCAAGGGATAAAGAACAAGAAGCAAGTATCCACCAAAAGAATATTGCAACGAAAATGCTTTTTGTTTTTTTCCTTCTTCCCCCCCAGGATACAAGTTTAAATTTTGGCAAACAAGCAGGAATGCTTAGACACTACGTTTCTGTTTAAAAATATAGTATATATATATATATATATATATATATATATATATATTCATTCCATGTGGAAACAAAGACACAATAAATAGGCAACCCAGAAGGAAAATTCATTTGGGAGGATTACCCAACAGTGGAAGAAACAGGAATGCTTTTCTTGCAAAGAATGAAGGAGTTGTACAGCTAGTCCTCGACTTACAACAGCTCGTTTAGTGACCAAAGTTACAGAGGCACTGAAAAAAGCGACTGGATTTTGATCACGTGACTGTCGTAGGCGTGGAAAATGGCCATTTTCCACGCCTACGACAGTCACGTGATCAAAATCCAGCCGCTTGGCAACTGGTTCCTACGTATCACGGTCGCGGGATCAATTCTGGTCGTAAGTCAAGGACTATCGGTATTTTTTTTTTCTTTTCCTCCGTGACAAATAAATGCAATCAAATCACGCCAGTCCGTACACACAATCATTAACAACACATCACTTTGTAGAAGGAGGGGGTGTTTTTTTAATCACAATCTCAAACTCATTGCAACACAACTTAAAAACCTTTTTTACAAAAAAAACCCAACGAACCGCTAATAAAAAACCAACACAAATGCTAAAATACATGTGGAAAGAAAGCTGAGCACTGAAAATTCATAAGTAGAGGAAGTTAAATAGATTTAAAAGATTAGAATTAGGGAGAATATTGTTATACATGTTTTTGTATAATGTATTTAAAGTGATCGTCAGAGATTAAGATTAGATCTTGAAAAAGGATGATATTAGATAGGCTCAAGAACAGTGTTATGACTATTAGTAATACTACTATGTAGTAAATACTAATTCATTGAAAAATGAAGGAATATGCGCTGATATTAATATTTATAACAACATTAGATTATGCTCGTTTGATTCTTTATTTGTATTCTTTAATTTGTAATTCTTTATTTGTATTAATATGGGTTTTGTACCAAAATGAACAATACTAAGATGCCACACTGTCCAGGCAATGATATTGATTTAATTAATTTAATTAATTTAATTTAATTAATTAAATTTATATGCTGCCCCTCTCCGAAGACTCAGGGCGGCTCACAATACATTTAAAAATCATTATAAAAAGACATTGAAAAATTAAAAAACATTAAAAACTCATTCACATGATATTGATGTGTGTTTAAAAATTAAAAAAAAAACTTTACCCCCCCCCCCCAAAAAAAAAACAGGATGGGAACGTGTGAAGGGGGATTCTGACATTGACCATGTTTTTGTTGGAAGCAGGATTGAAGGATTCAACCCTGCATAACCACTCTGGCTGGGAATCTTAGGAGTTGTAGTCCCATCGTTTTCCCCATTTTATTTACAATCCCGACAAACCATTACCACACACAACTTCAAAGGAGCAAGCCACCATTAAACCACCAATAAAGGTGAAGGCGAAAGTTAAAGCAAGCGTTAGAATACGGGGGGGAGGGCCCAAATCTGAAATAATTCATAATCAGAGAGAGAGATAAAAGAGGACAGAAGGGGGAACCCTGGCATTAAACCAGGTTTGCTAGAACCAGGATTGATTTCACCCCAATTGCCCCCACCCTCCAGGTCCCACAAGACGGAAATGACAGAAGACAAAGTTAGAAAGGGATCCTGGAGGTCATCTAGTCCAACCCCTCCTGCTCATGCAGGAGACCCCCCCCCATCTATCACATTCCAGGAAATCCACTCCAACCCAGGGCTGGGGATGCTGGGAGTTGTAGTCCTCCCCTTCCCAACCCAGCCTTCCTGTCGGAGAGGACCCCGCTCTAAACCCCCCTACTCTCCAGCTGGGGATGCTAGGAGTTGTAGTCCTCCCTTCCCCAACCCAGCTTTCCTGGCTGACAGGACCCTGCTCTATGCCCCCTCCTCCTCGGCTGGGGCTGCTGGGACTTGTAGTCCCCCCTTCCCCAACCCAGCTTTTCTGGCTGAGAGGACCCCCTTTTTCCCCCACCTCCTCTCCAGCTGGGGCTGCTGGGACTTGTAGTCCCCCCTTCCCCAACCCAGCTTTCCTGGCTGACAGGACCCCCTTTTCTCCCCCTCCTCCCCAGCTGGGGCTGCTGGGACTTGTAGTCCCCCCTCCCCAACCCAGCCTTCCTGGAAGAGAGGACCCCATTCTACACCCCCCCTCCTCCCCAGCTGGGGCTGCTGGGACTTGTAGTCCCCCCCCTTCCCCAACCCAACTTTCCTGGCTGAGAGGACCCCCCTTTTTCCCCCACCTCCTCCCCAGCTGGGGCTGCTGGGACTTGTAGTACCCCCCTCCCCAACCCAGCTTTCCTGGCTGACAGGACCCCCTTTTCTCCCCCTCCTCCCCAGCTGGGGCTGCTGGGACTTGTAGTCCCCCCCTCCCCAACCCAGCCTTCCTGGCAGAGAGGACCCCATTCTACACCCCCCCCTCCTCCCCAGCTGGGGCTGCTGGGACTTGTAGTACCCCCCTCCCCAACCCAGCCTTCCTGGCTGACAGGACCCCCCCCCAACCCTCTCTCCGGCTGGGGCTGCTGGGACTTGTAGTCCAGGCGTCCCAGGGGCTTGTGGGGAGCCAAGAGAGGCGGCCCTACCTGGGGGTCGGAGGGCGAGGCTCCCGCGTCCTCCATGGCCGGGACGGAGGGAGGGAGGGAGGGGGCGGCGGCGGCGCTGCTAACGGCTGCCCGGCTGAGGGGTCATTCTTGGGCGGGGGGGGCGGGGACTTCCCACACACACACACAGAGACGCCCCGCCCACCCGCGTCACTTCCGCCTGTCAGGGGTGCCCTGGGGGGGGGGGGCGGCTTTCAACCAGGTGAGGCCTCCCCGCCCGGGATGGGTGCGGTTAGTTCGCCCAAGCCTGGAGACACAGCAGCCGATGAAACGTCACGGCGGAGGAATGAGGCTCAGGGGCTGGCTTTCATCCTAGGCAGCCACAGAGTCGCGAAGGGACCCCGGAAGGTCATCTAGTCCAACCCCCTCTCCTTCCCCCTCACGCAGGGATTCCAATTTCCTGTGAGGGGAGGGAGGCAGGGAGGGAGGGAGGCAACTCCCACAATCACCCCAACCCCCAGCCCGTCCCGGAATCCCAAAACCTGGAAGAATAAGAGTGGAGTACAGCACAATGCAATACAATACAATAAAGAAGGAAATACATAAAGAGAAAGATAGTGCAATACAGAATAGAATAGAATAGAATAGAATAGAATAGAATAGAATACAAAATGCAATACAATACATAAAAGAATACAATACATAATACAATAGAATACATAATATAATACAATACAATGTACAACACAATACAATACATAACAATACAATACAACACATAACGGAATACAATAGAATACATAATAGAATAGAATACAATGCATAAAAGAATACAATACATAATACAATAGAATACATAATAGAATACAACAGAATACATAATAGAATGCAATACAATACATAACGGAATACAATAGAATACATAATACAATAGAATACATAATACAATACAATACAATACAATAGAATACATAATAGAATACAATACAATAGAATACATAATACAATAGAATACATAATACAATAGAATACATAATACAATAGAATACAATACATAATACAATAGAATACATAATACAATACAATAGAATACATAATACAATACAATAGAATACATAATAGAATACAATACAATACAATACATAATACAATAGAATACATAATACAATAGAATACAATACATAATACAACAGAATACATAATACAATCAAATAGAATACATAATACAATAGAGTACATAATACAATAGAATACAATACATAATACAATAAAATACGTAATACAATACAATACAATAGATAACAGAATACAATACATAATACAATAGAATACAATACATAATACAATAAAATACGTAATACAATACAATACAATAGATAACAGAATACAATACAATACATAATACAATAGAATACATAATAGAACACAATACAGTACATAACAGAATACAATACATAATAGAATACAATACAAAACATAGAATACAATACAACACATGAGAGTACAGTACAATACATTGAATTGAATTGAATTTAGAAATGGAAATAATAGCAATAATACTAGAAATAGAATAACAAGAGTGGGAAGGGACTTTGGAGGTCTTCTAGTCCAACCCCCTGCTCAGGCAGGAAACCCTACACCATTGCAGACAAATGGCTGTGCAATCTCTTTTTACAAATTTCCAGTGTTGAAACTTTCAGTTTCCAAAGCTGGTCGACCTCGCAGGGTTATTGTTGTGCTGTTCCTCCCAACGTTGGCTGTTTTAAGTACAATTAGGATTGCCCATCGTCCCCACCCAGCAGCAGCCCGTTTGTTGAAGTCCCTCTAGAGGGGTGGCTGCAGACTATAAACGGGCTATAAAAAAACCAATAAAGGCGGAATAAAAATATAATTGATAATAAAAGGCGGGTTCTAAATTAATAGTATCTTTATTCGCCGCAGCCGCATCTCTCTTCACTTTTACGTAGCTCTATGCTCACGGGCTTCCCCCGCCGAGCAGGAGGAATCCCGAACCAAACTCCCAATCAGGAGACATTCCCCACGGTGGGCGTGACCAACGGCCAAAAAAAAAAAAAAAAAAAAAAAGAAACCCGGCCTCTTGGATCCGATTGGTTCAAACCCCACCCTATCCGAACGGGTCTTGAGTACGGGAGAGGCGGATTGGTTGGGAGCGTCCGGACGGCCCAATGGCAAGCGGCGATGTTGCGGAGGTGAGGGCCTGCTGAAGCCTTTCCGCAGTAGTTCGCCATGGGTCTCCTGAGCGAGCTGACGCGAGGCCTGGTCCGGGGCGCCGACCGTATGTCGGCTTGGACGAGCAAGCGGGGCCCGCGGACCTTCTTCAAGAGCCGCGGCTGCAAAGTCTTCGGCTCCATCACGCCGAGCCGCAAGTTCCGCCTGATAAAGGACCAGGTGCCGGTGCTGATGGTGCCTGACCTGACGGGCTTCAAGCTCAAGGCCTACGTCTCCTACCGGGCGCCCGCGGGCAGCGAGCCGCCCTTGACCGCCCGCGCTCTCTTCCAGCAGACCGCCGCGCCTCTCATCGAGAAGGACGTCAAGGAAGGCTCCTTCGACCCCGACGCCCTGGAGAAGTACGGCTTCCAGAACAGCCAGGAGGGGAAGCTTTTCAAGCTCTTCCCCAAGAACTTCGTGCGCTAGTGGGTGGAAGGAATTAAAGAAAAGGAAGAAAAAGGAAGAGAAGAAAGAAAAAGGAAAGAAAGAAAAAGGAAAGAGAGAGAGAAAAAGAAGGAAAAGAAAAGAGACACACACTTTTCCCAGTGGAGACAAATTGTCCCCCAGGACTGCAACTTTATTGAAGCCCTTTCAAATACAGGATCGAAAGCAGAGGGGAAAAAGACACAATTTCCTGGAAGAAGAGAGGGGAAAAGACTTTTTTGGGGGGAAGAAAAGACACAATTTCCTGGAAGAAGAGAGGGGAAAAGACTTTTTTGGGGGGAAGAAAAGACACAATTTCCTGGAAGAAGAGGGAGGGAAAGACAATTTATTGGAAGAAGAGGGGAAAAGACTGTTTTCTGGAGGAAGGGGGGGAGGACAATTTCCTGAAAGAAGAGGGAGGGGGAAAAGACAATTTATTGGAAGAAGAGGGGAAAATTTCCTGGAAGAAGAGGGAGGGAAAAAAAGAACAATTTCCTGGAAGTAGAGAGGGGAAAAAGACTTTTTTTTGGAAGAAAAGACACAATTCCCTGGAAGAAGGGGGAGGGGAAAGGCAATTTATTGGAAGAAGAGGGGAAGACTATTTTCTGGAGGAAGAGACAATTTCCTGGAAGAAAAGACACAATTTCCTGGAAGAAGAGAAGACAAAAGTTTCTCGGAAAGGGACTTATGGAACAGATGATTTGGGGGGAGGAGGGTTAAGAATAAGAGAGAATGCAGATATTATACCTCCCTGCCTGGGAAGTGTTGATGTTTCTGCTTTGAAACTTGTGTCCAGAAAAAAAAAAAAAGCCTTCAATACATTTGTTTCTCTGTGGAGTTGTTGATGGGTCTCTGTTCGAAGAAAAAACGCCTGGGAAGAGATCTTGCAAAGGGTGGGGATATGCAGGTTACTAAAATGATGGGGATTCTGGCTATGGAGTTTAGGTACTGAATTTGGTGGGGAGGAAGGGTTCCTATTTTCTGCGCTGCTTAGATTTAAATTAAAAAATCTTTTTCACAAAAGTTAAAAAAATAATACAGGGATTAGCATACCTTCGAGCTCTCGTATGTTCAGGGAATGAACTACAATTCTTAAACCTGACTTGGGTCTTAGCTATGATTTCCTCAATTGGTTATATCAGGGGTCAGCAACCTGCGGCTCTGGAGCCGCATGTGGCTCTTTCACCCCTCTGCTGCGGCTCCATCACTCAAAATATGCATCACAACTGCCAATGTGTGACACCCACCAGCATTTATTGAGCTTTTCAATCCCCGGTAGGCCAACCATGGATAAATCCAAGAAAAGAAAAGTTTCAGAAGAAAACAGAATGTTTAATTCAACTACATATGCTAGTTTTATGGCCGCTCAAGAAATAGGCAGGCCCGGGAAGGGTTTTGTGGCTCCCGGTGTTTTCTTTTCAATTGGAAACGGGTCCAAATGGCTCTTTGAGTGGTTTAAGGTTGCAGACCCCTGGGTTATATCGTTTAAACTAGCAAGCTCTTGCATAGACAGTTGCAATCCCTAGCAGTTGCAATTCTAGAAATTCTTATTGGAAACTATTCTTACCTATACTTGCCTCCAGTTTTACAATACTTAGTCCACCTGTAAGATATTCTTACCTGTTGACTGTGTGACTTATTACTTCCTTCTTTGAGCAAAATGCTTTCAAAACAGACTTAAGCTTGGCTTAAACAGCATTCTCTACACAGGCAAATTTTGGCCCAGTCCAAAGTAGTTTTTGAAGCAAGCTTTGACACTTGAAACTCTTAACGTCCTCCCAATATACCGTAGCTTAAATAAAAAAGACCGTGGCTCTTAAAAGACATTTTATTGTAAAAAAGATCAAAAATATATTTTAGTTGAAAGGTGCTTTACAACGCCAATGAGCATGTTGGTATAAAAATGCCATAATTTGGTAATACCTCAGATTATAAATATGCCCTTTGATAAGGCCATTCTACCCCACAAATGAGCTTGTGCTTGGATTTCAAGAAAATATCTTTGTGATTTATCACTGGTTGCCGTTTTTAATTTCAGTCTCTTTTCCAAGCTTGAATAAAACTTCAGGTTCCCTATTTCTTTGTGGGGGGAAAAGGGTGAGCCAAATGGCACTCCCATGCTAAAGCTGGTGGTTGAGAACGTCGCAAGAATCAAATCTTAGGGGAAAAGTGGAATTAACAGGAAATTAGGGAACCTGAACAATCTTATTTCTGCAGTACAAAAAAAAGCTGGTGGAAAGAACCAACATAAGATCCTTCAAAACTCACGGCCACTGGAGGATCCCAGCAGTAATATAAAAACACAGAATATTGGTAGCTCGGAATTGAACTGCAGGGTCTTGATGCTCTCTGACCTTGATGGTTTTCTTGCAGATGTTTCAGTACCAAACTAGGTACCAAAATACCAAATAAGTTTCCTGTTTAAATTCAGTAGCTTACCTTATAACTAGCACCCGGCATCCAATATCCAAATAAGCCGGAATTAACACCAGACGGAGAAGGAGAAAACAATACCCTACTCAAGTACTTCCAAGGAGAAAACCACACCTCCACTGAGACCGAAAGGAGAAGCTACTGTGTGTAAACAGGGAGCAAACACCACACTCATTAGCACTGATGATGTTACCTAGTTGAGTCATGAGACATCTGCAAGAAAACAACCCAGCTCATTTAGAGTCCTGAGAACCCTACAGTCCTCTTCCTCCTCCACACAGCAGACTGCACTCTTCTAGCTCTGATAATGTTACCTAGTTCGGTAACAAAATGTCTGAATGACGAAAGTTCAGAAAACCCCCTTCTGCCAAAAGTCATCCATCCAACATGTTTCTTCCCTCTGCAGATAGAAAAATTAAAAAAAAAAAAAGAGGCAGAACTCCCATCCACAAATCCAACGGTGGGTTTAAGCCAGAGGGGAATTCTGGCTGACCTCCCACTTCCATACATGTAGAACGTTGTCATAAAAGGAGCACGTTGCTAAGAGGCTGGTCTCCCTTTGGGCTTTGGCTGCTTGGACATCCCCATTGGCTTTGGTATCCGGAGCTCTTCCGTCCCCAGAAGGTCCCTGCGGGGCCAAGGTGCCTTCCGCTCGGGATGGAGACGCGGGAGGTGGATTCTCTTCCTCCTCCAGCAGCACATCGAAGGTGGCCGTGGGGGATTCGTAAATGATCTTGAGGCTCTGCCCTTTCAGGTCCTCCCGGCTGGCTCTTTGGTCCTCCTGAATTGTCAGCATCGCCGTAGACGTCTCCAAAGAGTCGCTCAATGGAAGCCTGGACCAATCGGCTCCATAAGCCAAAGAATTATGTAAGGCATAGGATGAAAGGATGGTGCATTTCTCTTGGCTCTCTTCTAATAGGGGGAGAGAAAGAGAATACCTGGACATAATGATATTCCTTATTCAGGTAAATGAGGTGAGGGAAAATTTTATGTTTTTTTTGGGGGGAAGGTATCCCATCTTTGGGATGAGCCTGAATCAAGCCAACCTTTCCATCCAGCAAGCAGTGGTTAAAAGAATGTTGAGTACGAGAGGAGTGGCATATAAATATTAAACATTATATATGATTAAGAAGGCTATGCAGAGTCAGCTGTTGTTTTATTCTTGTATCCCAAAAGTCCCAGAATCCTTAGCCACGGTCATGCCGGCTGGTGAAATCTGCCTGTCAAAATCCCATCGACAGGTAATCCAGTTCGTTTAGTGACCAAAGTTACAACGGCACTGAAAAAATGACCCCATTTTTCACCAGTTGCAGCATCTCCATGGCCATGTAATCAAAATTTTGGACAGCTGGCAACTGACTCATATTTATGACAGTCCTGGGGAAGCCAGATTCACTTAACAACCCGGTGACTAGCTTAAAAAACGGCAGGGATTCGCTTCGCTGGGGCAAAAGAGTTTATAAAATGAGGGCAAACTCACTTAATGATTCATTTAGCAACAGAAATGTTGGGCTCGAACTCTGGTCCTAAACCAGGAGTCGGCAACCTGCGGCTCTGGAGCCGCATGTGGCTCTTTCATCCCTCTGCTGCGGCTCCCTGTCACCGGTCGGCACCACAATTTAGAGAGGAGCTTCCGGTTTGGGGGAAGGTGGGGGGAGAGAAGGAGGGTGTGCCAGGAGAAGACTCTATGGTGGGGGAATCGGACTTCCGGTCAGCTCCAGAATTGTATAGGGGGCTTCCAGTTAGGACCTTTGTGGCTCTTTTGAGTGTTTAAGGTTGCCGACCCCTGTCCTAAGCCAAGGCCCGTCTTCTGTATTTGGAAACTATTACAGCTGCAGTCAGTCGTGACGGGGGTGCGTGTGGCTTCCTCAAATCGAAACACTCACCTAAACCATTTGGACAATCGAGGATTACAAAGCCATTGTGCATACAGGCAGCAAGCAGCAACTGCTCCTGGGACGGGTGCCATTTTAAGCGCCAGACGCCACCTTCCACATGGGTATCCGCCAGAGGTTGCTTCATCTTCCTGGTGTCCCACAGAAGGACGTGCTCGTCGTAGCTGCGGAAACAGAATCGAGAAATCTCTCTCCTCCTTTCCCAAAGCCACAGAGCCTTCCTATGTCCGTAAATGTTCCCCCACCTCACCCCCGTACAGGTAGTCCTCAATCGTTTGATCATTCGAAGCTACAGCGGCACTGAATAAAGTGACTTGCAACTCTCTTTGCACTAACATCCTCGTGGTCACATGATCCAAATTCAGTAGCTTAGCAACTGACTCGTATTTATGACCATTGCAGTGTCCCTGTTCTGACCAAAGCCGAGTCCTCGTCCCGATAAACCCCTTTTGTTTAATGTACAGTGAATTCCTCTCCAGCAAAGTTTTCCCTCTCCCACAGTCTTTCCAGATAGTTCACAATTACCGACCTTGATCAGGCTTGGAGAGTGGCCAGGCCGATATCTTTCATACTTGGCAAGAATGCAGGAAAGGACTAATTGTCTCCTGCAAACTCCACTCCCCTTTCGCTCCTCTTTTATTCCCTTTGGGAGGGGCCCTTCATCGTCCACCTGTGGCCTTACTCCTGAGTCGACCCTTGTTCTTTAGCTGTTCCCTTCGTCTGGCAACTCTGTGCATGCACACGCTGGGAACAGGCTCCAGCTGTTCCTCTGCCTCACTGATGTCCGACTCCAAAGGCAGCTGGTAACTGTCAAGACGGCCCTGGCCCCCTCTCTGCCTCCAACGCAGAGCCCTCATCAGAGCCTTCCCCAGACTCCAGGACTGGCCCAGGTTCCTCCCCACCTCCTCACTGTCTGAATGCGCTGTCAGATCCACTGGCCGCTGGCGGGCCACAACAGTCCCGGGGTCATGTGATTCCCTTTTGTGACCTTATGACCATGGGGGTCGCAAGTGTGAAGAATGGCCATAAGTCTCTCTTTTTCCCAACAAACTTGCTGTAAATCGAGGACTTCCTGTACAACCATGTGAAATTTAAAAGATACTCCTAAAAGTAACTTGATATACTCCAGAGACTCACCTTCCCGTAGCTAGCAGATTTTCCCGCAGCGGGTGACTTTGAATACTGCAGACCCCCATAGAATGCCTGAAATGAAACCCACGTCAAAAGAAGGCTGTTCAATCCACCATACAAACACACGCCCCCTGCCTTCCTGGCACAAGGCCGGAGCCATCGATTCTTTTAAGAGATTCTACTACTTACTGCTCGCTGCTGAAGAGAGGAACCCTTGAGCTGCTCCGAGTATCCCAGCCCCGCAGTTTGCAATCATCTCCACCTAAATCCAGGAAGAGAAGACCAAGAAAAATGAGTTGCTATAACATGATTCCGTTGTCTTTAGGAAGACGAAAGCAGATTATTACTATTTTTTTTCTAAAAAGCAGGACATAAGTTAGCTTCGCTGCTAGCCTGTAGAAAGGTTTTCCTGTATGCCAAGTAATTATCTAATTCCTGAACCATCCATCTTATCTACCGCGTTTCCCCCCAAAATAAGACTGGGTCTTATATTAATTTTTTACTCCAAAAGATGCATTATAGCTCATTTTCCAGTTAGGTCTTATTTTGGGGTAAATACAGTACTGAACACCTTCGTCTGGTTGACTATCTTAATTGGGGCTTATTTTGGGGGAAAGGGTTTATATTACGAGCACCTGAAAAATCATGCTAGGGCTTATTTTCCAGTTGGGTCTTATTTGGGAGGAAATACGGTACTAAATGCATCCATCTGGCTGACGATCTTAACTGGGGCTTATTTTTGGGGTAGGGCTTATATTATATCGTTCCTGACTCTAGGGGGCAGTGCTCATCTCCGTTTCAAAGCCGAAGAGCCAGCGCTGTCCGAAGACGTCTCCATGGTCATGTGGCCGGCATGACTCAATGCCAAAGGTACATGGAACACTCTTACCTTCCCACCAAAGGGGGGTCCCTATTTTTCTACTTGCATTTTTTTACGTGCTTTCGAACTGCTAGGTTGGCAGAAGCTGGGACAAGTCACGGGAGCTCATCCCATTACACGGCACCAGGGATTCGAACCGCCGAACTGCCGAACTTTCGATCGACAAGCTCAGCGTCTTAGCCATTGAGCCACCGCGTCCCCTAGCTAGACTAGAAATACAGGACACGCCGAAAGCTTCAAAGCCAATCTTCGATTCACGCATCACCCCAACCGTTTGTCAACAGTGGTTCACATTCAACCTGTTCCTGGCTTCCCGGAGACTCTTGCAACTCCAATCAGAGCAAAGATCGCACCTGAGTATACAACAGGAGTGTTCCAGTAGTCGAACGCAGCGACCCAGGCTTCGAAGTCATGTCCCTTCCATTGGTCTAAGACGTGCACCGAGGAACCGGATTCGTCCACCGACAGCAAGCTGACTCTCCCTTTGGAATCACTGCTGACCAGTCGCAGAGGGTGGCCGCTGCAAAGTTGGCTTGGAATAGTTTTTTTTAAAAAAAGGCTATTTGTTTGCTGAACAAGCAGGAATGAATGGTAAACAACCTGCCAGCTCTACTACTATCCAGCATCGATCAGAAGCCAGGATGCAAAGTTTAAAACTCAGCGTGCCAAGTTTCCGAAAGATGCCTTAATTAATTCATGAGCCACGACCCAAACGTCAAAGGAAATATAGTCATTTATTAGGAGCAACATTCCGGCAATACTCGGATGCAGTTAGGACGGATCCTACGTAGATTTACGTTCCCCTATGACCCTGTCTCTCCCCTCCTCTCTGGCCATGTCATAAATCACATTCTCCAATTAACCACTTTGGCTGGCTGTGAAACCTAACACCCTCCTTCTGATTGCGGTCAGAAAGAATGTATGGAATTCACTTCAGTTCTCCCTCCCTCCTGCTCATGGCAACTTGAAAGCTTTGCAAGTTGACACAGCGTGAGTTCTGCTGTGATGCTTGTAAGAGACAGGGGAGCTTCAGAAGGTCCAGGAATTGCAGACTTACAGATTAACAGAGTCGGAAGGGACCTTGTAGGTCATCTAGTCCAACCCCCCTCTCACCCAAGCAGGAGACCCTACACCCGTGATGGCGAACCGGTGGAGCAGGTAGCCATATCAGTGGCCATGCGAGCTCAGCTCCAGCGAGCGCATGCTGATTTTCTGGCTTTCTGGGCCCACCAGAAGTAGGAGGGCCTCGGGGGGTGGTGGGGAAGGCCCGTTTTTCTCTCTCATTTGGCTCCAGAGCCTTTCTAGGAGTCTGAGGACAAAAACGGCTTTCCCCATCCTCCCGGAGGTCCTCCGGAGGCTGAAAAAGGCCCGTTTCTGGCATCAGGAGGGCCTCCCGGGGGGGAAGGCCATTTTCGCCCTCCCCAGACTCCTAGAGAGGCTCTGGAGGCTGGGGACGACAAAAAACGGGCGTTCCAGTCCCACCGGAAGTTAGGAAACGGGCCATTTCTGGCATCCAGACGGCCTCCCGGGGGGGAAGGCCGTTTTCGCCCTCCCCAGACTCTTAAGAGAAGCTCTGGAAACTGGGGACAGCAAAAAACGGGCCTTCCAGTCCCACCGGAAGTTAGGAAACGGGCCATTTCTGGCCTCTGGAGGGCCTCTGGGGGGGTGGGGAAGGCCGTTTTCGCCCTCCCCAGACTCCTAAAAAGGCTCTGGAGCCTGGGGAAAGAGAAAAACGGGCCTACTGGGCCATCGTGTACCAGGAGCGGGGTATGTGCGCATGCATGAATTACATGCACCTTTGGAGCTGCTGAGATGAGTGAAGAGGAGGAAGAACAGCTGGGGCCTGTTCCAGATGCACTTATGCGCAGAGCAGTTAGGAGAGGAGAACAACGGAGGACAAGGAGTCAACTCAGGAAGCAAAGCATACATGGACGCTGAATGGCCCCTCCCTGGCTGGGGAATAAATAGAAGGAAAGGGGGAGTGATTGTCGTAGGAGACAACAATTGAATTCAATGAATTGTTCAATTCAGAACAATTTCTGAAGATGTTGCTCATTGTGTTTCGTGCATCAAAGACTGCCAGAACTTAATTTGCAGCCTTGGCTGGGAGCTCACGGCCTTGCAATTATCTCAAGGAACTGATAAGGTCTGTTGCTGCAGTTAACTCCTTGAAGGACTCTTGCCTGGACTTTTCGGTGGGGTGAATGCAATTAATTCACAAGAGGTAAATAAAGAAGGATTACCAGGAGTCTGTTTCTTGCTTCTGCTAAGGCTGGGTCTGAACATAGTGATGGAACACCCACAATTTCAGGAGGCAAGCAGTTCCACCGATTAATTGTTCTCACTGCTAACTCGTGTCAAATTTGTCAAGGTTGAGAAACACCGTGCTACGCCCTCAGACCACTTACCACTGCTCTCGTCCCGTGGACCAGTCCAAAGACAAAGCAAGGCAATCATCTCCCAGGTCAACACTGCAGAGAGGTTGAAGTTTGCAACTCTTCTACTGGAAAGAAACGGAGACTGATCAGAACGTGGACATGTCTCCAGCACCAGTTATGAAACCTTAGCACGATCGTGTAGATGCTAAGTTTCTTTGGTCAAGAAAACATGGATGCAAACATTGAGAATAAAAGATAAAGAGTCGTCGATGTGTTTCAGGACAGGGGATAAATTTTACGATTGGTTAGAAAGGAAATATAAATGAGAGTGGGGAGGGAATGGGGATTTTGCAGTATCCTTCCCCTGGAGTGGGGAGGGAATGGGGATTTTGCAGTATCCTTCCCCCAGGAGTGGGGTGGGAATGGGGATTTTGCAATATCCTTCCCGTGGAGTGGGGAGGGAATGGGGATTTTGCAGTATCCTTCCCCTGGAGTGGGGTGGATACGTAGATTTTGCAGTATCCTTCCCCTGCCATGCCCACCAAGCCATACCACATCCACCGAGCCACGCCCTCAGAACCGATAGTGAAAATTTGAATTTCACCACTGGCATAAATGGTTATGGATCTCTAGACACCTACCTCGCTTCCCATCAAGTGGGCGAGCTTCACCGCTCCCTGGGCATTTGCGATGCCTAAAACAGGATGTCCTGCGATGGGAACATGGCACCTTGAAGTGGAAGAGATAGCAAAAACATCAGCAGAGGTGCAAGGGAAAAAATAATAATTTCCCTTCCTCCCTCTTTTGAAAAAAAGGAAGAATATTTCATTTCCAGTTTGACTCAACCCAGAAATCATGACACTGACCGAAAGGATTGAAAAAGCACGCTACCCATTTTACAGAAGGAAGAGCAAAATAACGTTTTATTTATCTCCAACCTTGATTATTTTTACATATTACTCAAGGCGGTGAACGTACCCAACATAACTAGAACTCACAATCTCCTGGTGACTGGCCCAATGACACCCAGTTGGCTTTCCTATTTAAGCAGGACTAGAACTCCCACTCTCCTGCTTTCTAGCCTGGTGCCTTAACCCCTTGGCTCTTATATTCAAGAGATGCAATTCCCTCCCTATCAAGGCTGATCAAAGATGTGGACCATGCTGCGTGGAGAACATCAGAACTTTGATAGTTGCCCCGTGAAGTCCACCGCAGAGGCTTTCAACTCAAGTCTGACACCTCCTCCATCTGGAAGCTCCCAACTTTCTCCACTATGGGCCAATCTTCCTTGTACAGGAAAATAACCCTTTCCCCAGCTAATCTCATTTCTCGAAGCAGTTAAAAAAAAAAAACTTGCAAAACGAAACGGAGAAACATCCATCCAACCATTTAATGTCCAATATGGCCACCGTTTCCAGCCTCTGGATCTCCGTCAGCGGCGTGAAAATTTGATCTTCAAAGGAATAGAGGTAGAGACGTCCTAGGCGTACAGGGGGTTTGCTGTCCTCGCTAGGACTCTGGCCAGGCTGTTTAGGAAGCAGAAAGAGAAAAAAAAAACACAACAAACCTCAACCAACCCATTGTATACAGTCAACTGGTCATCCTGATGAAACTCAGAACCACTCCCTGAAGGGTCTGCCCAACTAGCTTGTACCAACAGAAGAAAATATCTGAACGGCGGGGTCCTCTCAGAGCATGGTAGTTTTCTTGCAGACATTTCATTGCCTAGCTAAGTAACATCATCAGTGTGAGGGAGTGTGGGGTTTGCTCCCTGTTAATAGTCGGTAGGTGGCCTCCGCAACCAGCATCCATTATCTAGATAAGCAGGGATTAACACCAGACAAACAATCAAGGAGAAAACAATATCCCTAACCAAGCCTCTACCAAGGAGAAAACCACACCTCTGTTCTGACCTAGGCTTCCTTAGAAAATATACAGCACAAACTTAGTCCCCGCAAACCTCTTTAATTCGAACGGCTGTGGAATATTGTCATGCCCGGTCCAAAACAATCTTGCAGGGGAGTGTTTACAAACACCCACCTTATCTCCCTTGGAATGCTGCCAGAGAACTAATTGCCACACACAGGGCAAGGCCAAACTTAGCACAGAGTCAAACAGAGCTTTTCCAGAGCTTTGACCGACCAGATGAACAAATTGCTTCCTGTCAGACTCCGGAGACTCCGGAGGCAGCAAAGAACTACCAGATGGCCTTGGCCTCCCTCTCTGCCTCCGCCTCAGAGCCCCCATCCGAGCCTTCCCCAGACTCCAGGACTCGCCCATGTTCCTCCCCAACCTCCTCACTGTCAGCTCTGCTGGCCACTGGCGGGCCACAACAACCTCCTCCAAGACTGAAAGAAGCTACTGTATATAAACAGGGAGCAAACACCACACACCCAAGCACTGATGAGGTTACCTAGTTGGGTCTGTAACTGCAAAACAATTTCATAAGTTTTCTCCGGTTTCTTGAAAAATGTCTATAGCTCACCTCACTCTCCGGTTTCTTCAACTGGTAGGTGCCACATGCCAAGATGTTGTGCCAGCCTTCCACCGGGCACCATTCCACCGCGTCGGCACTATATTCGGTATCAACCACCTGCAAAGTTTTTGCCTTGCATTTGAAAGCCATGTCAACGTGCATTCATCCTGCGCTGGGGAAGAAATAAGAGAAAACGAGAGTTTATTATGGATTCCGATTCTCCCGCTGTCATATGGAATTTATCCAGCGATCAAAATAATTTGGACAGATTGCAATGTTGTCTTAAAAAAATAATAAAATCCTAAAGGCAAAGCAAATCATCAGTCATAATAATGATGTCCTTGATCCAATATTAGCAAATCCACACACCCAAGGTCGTCCTCCATTTTTAAGGCAGGAAATATTAATAATAGTAATAATCATAGTAATAATATTATCCTTGATCCAACGAGTGTGATCTCTCAAATAGTTCCCACATTCCCTTACTTCTTCTCAAAGGAAATAATAGCAATATCTGATTGGCAAGGCTGATAATAGCAACCTCCCACTGAACCTCCTGCACTCCCTTTTAATAATTAAAAACAAATATCCCAATCCAAAAATAGCAACCTCCCACTGACTTCCTATAAACTAATAATAATATTAATAATTGAGAGCCAGTTTGGTTAAGACATCAGATTAGAAAATCAGGGAGTTCTACTTCCACCAGCTGGGTGACTTTGGGCCAGTCTCTTTCTCAGTTTAATCCACCTCACAGGGTTGTTGTTATTATAGGGAAAATAACTGGAAGGAAAAGTATTAAGTATGTTCGGGGGGAAGGCAGGCCTTGCATGATCTGTAAAAATAATAAATAAATATCCTCGATCCAATAATAGGAATTTACACTGACATAATCCTGCCAGGGAGGGCCAGAGCAGTACCTGGGCAGCCAGCTGTGCACAGGGGCATCAAAAGTGAGCCCCCTCCCCAAAATATCTCCACATGTGCTCCACAAGCACATGGGCCCCTCTCCCCAAAGGGCCCTGCCACAAGAGCCTCTCTCTGACCCTCCCCAAAGGGTCAGAGAGAGGCTCTATCTATCTCCAAATAGACTCCCCCCAATGCCCCTCCCCAAAGGAGCCCACGCAGAGTGCCCCTCCTCAAAGGGACCCTCTCCAAAGCGCCCCCTTTCCAAACCCTTTCCAAAACCCCCCTCCCCAAAGGGACCCCTGCAACGACCCTCCCCTCACTCCAAGCCATCTTTCCCAAATGGGAGCCTCCCCCCCAAGGACCCTCCCAAAAGACCCCCACTCCAAGCCACTGTTCCCAAATGGGACCCTCACCAAAGGATCCCAAATCCTTTCCAAAACTCCCCTCCCCAAAGGGACCACCCCCAACGACCCTCCCCCAAAGACCCCACTCCAAGCCACCTTTCCCAAACGGGACCCTCCCCAATGACCCTCCCCAAAGGACCCCTTTCTAAAACTCCCCTCCCCAAAGGGACCCTCCCCAAAGGACCCCACTCCAAGCCACCTTTTCCACACTGGACCCTACCCAACGACCCTCCCCAAAGGACCCCTTTCCCAAACTCCCCCCCCAACGACCCTCCCCAAAAGACCCCACTCCAAGCCACCTTTCCCAAACGGGACCCTCCCCAAAAGACCCCACTCCAAGCCACCTTTCCCAAACGGGACCCTCCCCAAAAGACCCCACTCCAAGCCACCTTTTCCACATGGGACCCTCCCCAACGACCCTCCCCAAAGGACCCCTTTCCCAAACTCCCCCCCCCAACGACCCTCCCCAAAAGACCCCACTCCAAGCCACCTTTCCCAAACGGGACCCTCCCCAAAAGACCCCACTCCAAGCCACCTTTTCCACACGGGACCCTCCCCAACGACCCTCCCCAAAACACCCCTTTTCAAAACTCCCCAAAGGGACCCTCTCACCCAACGACCCTCCCCAAAGGACCCCTTTCCTTAAACTCCCCTCCCCAAAGGGACCCTCCCCTAAGGACCCCACTCCAAGCCACCTTTCCCAAACGGGACCCTCCCCCTCCCCAAAGGGACGCCCCTCCCCCCCCAACGCCCCTCTCCAAGCCACCTTTCCCCCCCAAGACCCTCCCCAACGGGACCCTCCCCAACAGACCCCACTCCGAGGGCCCCCCCTCCCCAAAGGGACCCCCCCAACGACCCTTCCCCAAAAGACCCCACTTCAAGCCACCTTTCCCAAATGGGACCCCCCCCACACCCAAAGGGACCCCCCCACGACCTTCCCCCAAGGGTCCCTCTCCCTAAAGCGCCCCTCCCCAAAAGGGACCCCCTCCCCTTCTCCAAGCAGGCCTCGAACCAACCCACCGGGCCGCCCTTTCCTGTCCTCGGCTCGGCCTGGGAGAAGGAAGGAGAGGCGAGGCTAAGGCGGGCCTCTTCCTCTCCCCGCCTTCCTCGCCCGCCGGCCCCGCTTTGCCCTGAGCTCCTCGGGGTTCCCAAGCAGGTGCCTCGCCAGGTGTGCGGCCAGGCCACGCCCCCTCCAGGTAGCCACGCCCTCCCCCAGGTGCAGCAGAGCCGGCTGGCTTCTTCTTCTTCAACCTTGCGCCCACCAGCTGCTTATTATTTATTATTTTTATTATTATTATTTTGGAGGACTACAAATCCCAGCGGCCCCCCCCCGCCTCCCAGGGCCTGTCGGGAGTTGTAGTCCTTTCTCATCTCGCCTCCTTTATAGTTACACTGTCCTTTTTTTTTTTAAAGGAAAAAAATGCAAAATAAATAGGGGAGATCGCGTTGGATCTGGAGGGTGCGGGGGAGTTTAAGAGTTTAAGTTTAACCCTCCAGCTTTTTTTTTTTTGTGCAAAATTTGGGGTCAATGCAAAATTTGGGGGTGAGGGGGGGAAGAGTATGGAACCCCTGCACACATCTGGAGCTCCTTGTACAGGTGTTGTGAGCCTGGCAATAAAAGATTAGATTTGATTTGGAGGAAGCTGCCTTCTCTTGCAGGGCAAAAGAAGAGGTTACGATGGGATGGGGGTTGTAAGGGGGGGGGGGGAGAGGGGCTTTTCTTCCTGAGCAGAAAAAAAAATTAATTTGTTTTTATGAATTTCCACAATTAAAAGTGGAATTAAAAAAAATTATTCCACTTTAATTGTGGAATCAATGGCTCAGGAGAAGTATCGTTTGGACTCTCGTCCCGACGTTACTTGAATGCACCTAAAGGAAGGGTGGTTTGGATGTGCTCAAAACAGAGGTACCCTGTTTCCCCCACCCCAAAAAAATAAGACATCCCCTGATAATAAGCCCAATCGGGCTTTTGAGCCCATGGCAAATAAGGCCGAGCGCTTATTTTAGGGTCCAAAAAAATGTAAAACAGGGTCTTATTTTCCGGAAAACACGGTTATCTACCATATCTGTCTGTCTGTCTGTCTGTCTGTCTGTCTATCTATCTATCTATCTATCTATCGTCTATCTCCTATCTATCCATCTATATCATTATCTATCTAAATATAAGACAGAGTCTTATTTTTGGGGAAACATGGTATCTATCATATCTATCTACTGTCTTGGAGCCTTGGTGGCGCAGCAGACTAAAGTGCTGTTAAGTAGCACCAGCTGCCTGCAATTACTGCAAGTTCGAATCTCACCAGGCTCAAGGTTGACTCAGCCTTCCATCCTTTCAAGGTAGGTAAAATGAGGATCCGGATTGTGGGGGCAATAAGCTGACTTTGTATAAAAAAGAACACCGCTTGGGGTGGGGGGAGCAAAAGCCCTACTAAGCAGGTACTGTATATATAGAAAAAGTATGAAGGCTATTGCTTAATGCATTGTAAGCCGCCCTGAGTTTCCGGAGAAAACTCCGGAGAAGGGCAGCATATAAATTGAACCAATAAATAAATAAATAAATATCTCCTATCTACTTATCTATATTATTATTATCTGTCTATCACCTATCTATATTATTATTATCATCTATCTGTCATCTATCCATCCATCCATCCATCCATCTGCCCCGTTTCCTCAAAAATAAAACATCCCCTGATAATAAGCCCAACCGGGCTTTTGAACGCATGGCAATAAGGCCAAGCGCTTATTTCAGGGTTCCCCAAAAAATATAAGACGGGGTCTTATTTTCAGGAAAACACGGTACATTTATTCCACACACCCTTGGGAAGTTGAATTCACTTAATTTTTAAGGTTCATTTTAAGATAACGGAGCAGTTGGTTCTAGCAGGGGGGCCCATAAAAATAGCGGCATTTCCCCACTCCCTCCCCCAAGGATTCCTGGCAGAGACCTATCCTAATGGTCACTCTATAATCAATGCCACTATCGGGGTGGGGTGGCTTTTCTTTTGAAGACGTTTCACTTCTCATCCGAGAAGCTTCTTCGGCTCCGACTTCCATTCCCCACCATCCAGTCAAGAGCGGAAGAAGCTTCTCGGATGAGGAGCAAAATGTCTTCCAAGGAAAAACAAAAGAAAATCCAGTAAAAAGGACCTTTGGGACAACTGTGACCTGGATGGCTTGAGAATCTCCATCGGCAATCGTTCGTAGGATGTTGTGCAAACATCGCCAGGAATTTTAAGATGATAAACTTCCCTATGCTGAATTGTAGCGGGCACAGCTCACAGCTCGTGTTCTGGGTGTGCGTTGACACGCAAAATCCCAGACGAACGACCCGTGGGCCAAGTTTCCACACAATGCTAAGCTGGGGGGTCTGGGTTCGAGGTTCAACGTAGGATGGCCGCAGAGTTTTGGGGATACCGGTTTGAAACAGGGGTTCCCCCCCTGCAGCCCAGCTGTTTAAATGTATTGAAAACATCGCCATTTCCTGGAACATCAATTCTGGAACAAGTGGGGAGGGGGGGGCTCAAAGGAACCTTGGTGGTGCAGCGGACTAAGTGCTGTTATGTAGCACTTAGCTGCCAGCTGCCTGCAATTAGTGCGAGTTCAAATCTCACCAGGCTCAAGGTTGACTCAGCCTTCCATCCTTCCGAGGTAGGTAAATTGAGGACCCGGATTGTTCGGGGCAATAAGCTGATTTTGTAGAAACACCGCTTATGGGGGTGGGGGGGCCCAAAAGCCCTAATAAGCCCTAATAAGCAGGTATATACAAAAGAATGAAGGCTATTGCTATAAGTGCATTGTAAGCCGCCCTGAGTCTTCGGAGGAGGGCGGCATATAAATCGAACCAATAAATAAATGAATAAATTTTGTTGGGGCTCAATTGCGGTCGTTCAGCCGAGGACCACCTGCATAATTAGCAGACGCTGACAAAAGTCCCAAAATCAGTTCAATTCCATATTGTGGGGAAAATGTTTTTTTTTTTAAAGGAGGTTAACAGCAAGGAACAGGCCACATAAGGAGAAAGCAAGTCCTTAAAAGTTATTTTTTAAAAATAAAAAAAAAAAGTCAGCAATCCATTCCAATCCTTTTACTTTGAAAACACAACTTCCATGCAGAGTTGTTCAGATTATAACTGCTGATGTCTGTGCTAGATCCCCGGGGTTCTTCTTCTTCTTCTTTTTTTTTTTAAATCTCCCAGGGATTTTAAAAAAAAGCTTTCGCTATTAAGACAGTTATTTTGTTCAACCATCAATGTGTTCTCACCCGAAACGTTACAGTAAATGAGTCCTAGATAAAGAGCACTGCTAAACCCACCCACCCACCCTCCTCCTCCCCAGGAAAAAAAAAAACAAAAACCCCAAAACAACGCCTCCCACCCCATCCCACCCCGGAAACGAAACAGAAACCTGTACACAACTTTACAAACATATTAACATATAAATAACAAGAAGCTTTCCAGCTAGAACAGCTTCTACAGTAGTCTCTCTCTCTTTCTCTCTCTGTGTTTTTCCCGCTTGAGATTTTTAACACTAAGAGGGAAAAGGCCGGTTCCCTTTCACTCAAGCATCACAGGGGTTGGCAGATGGTCTTTTTGTGTGTGTGTGTGTGTGTGTGTCTCGTCTTTTCTTTCTTTCTTTCTTTTTCTTTCTTTCTTTCTTTCTTTTTTTCTCCTGGTTGTCAGTGCCTCTGGCTTCAAGTGAGCAGTCTGTGCAAAGCGGGCGCCTTCCGACCCTCGCCCTCCGGGAGGGAAGGAGCCCTTCTTACGGCGAAGGTTTACGGACCAGCCGGTCATCGCTCTGGTCCCAGTTCTTGCTGGACGGCTCGTTTCTTCTCCCGACAGTGCTTCTTGTGAGCGGGCCAGTCTTTCTGCTGGCACTGCGAACCGCAGTATCGCGCCACCTGGCATCGGCCACAGATGTTGAACTCGCGTAACTGGAGGGAGGGAGGAAGCAAGGGGAGAGAGAAAGGGAAAAAAAAAAAAAGGAAATCAGTCGACGTTTTCCGGGACCTTAGAGCAGCGGTCCGCGAGAAAATTTTGGCGGTCCGCAGAAAAATTATTTGCATTTTTTAATATTGCACTAAATCAGGGGTCCTTTCTCCTTGATTAATTTCCACCCATTGCTTCTAGTCCTGCCCTCAGGTGCTTTGGAGAACAGCTTGACTGCCTCTTCTTTGTGAGATATTGGAGCACTGCTATCCTGTCTCCCCTAATCCTTCTTTTCATTATACTAGACAGACCCAATTCCTGCAACCATTCTTCCTATGTTTTAGCCTCCGGTCCCCTCAATCCTCTTTGTTGCTCTTCTCTGCACTCTTTCTAGAGTCCCAACATCTACATGAAAGCTGCCTGGGTGACTAATCACCAGGAGATGGTGAATTCTAGTCCCAGATGCTCAGGCATTAAAACCACCTGGGTGATTTCGGGGCAATCACCAGGAGACCCTGTATCTGGCTTGGCATGTACCTGTTTCTCAATCATTGTGCAGGGGGGGTAGTGACATTCATAGTACGTGCACGAACTTTCCTCTTCTTCCACCACGTCTCCGTTAGCGTTGTAGTAGCGTGTGACATTCAATACGGGGAACTGCTCCTCGATGGGATCGGTGGGAAGCTGTTGTATTGCCAGCCAGTATAAGCTTTGTTCCCTTCAACAAGAACAACAACAAAATTAAGTTAGGCATTTCTTCTGCAGGATAACAAAACTCATCCTTTCACACGGTCCAAAAGTGCTGAGGATTTAGACAAAGGGACAGCCAACTCTTCTATTATATCCTATGACAATAAATTAGCCTGAGTCCTCATTGTGTCCATTTCTTGACGTGGCTCACTTCAAAGGGCTCCTTTTTTATACCCCATTGTCTCTACAATTGCATTTTTTTCCCCTGCACTTTTAAAACACAAACATTTATACGAGTTACGGATACAGAGGGGAATTTTCTTCTTACTGAAGACTGTAATCTTCGGGACAGGTTTACTTTTCCCCAGATATAAGTGACTTAAGACAGCAAAGAGGAAAGGGAAGGGAAGGAAAACTAGGGAAGGGAGAAGGGAATGAAAGAGGGAAGGGAGAAGAGGGAAGGGAAGGGAAGGGAAGGGAAGGGAAGGGAAGGGAAGGGAAGGGAAGGGAAGGGAAGGGAAGGGAAGGAAAGGAAAGGAAAGGAAATCTGGAGCACTCTTAAACTTCACCTTCTGTTTCCTCCTCCTCTCTCTGCATTTCTTTACCTTTGCTTGCTAGAGATTTCTTCAGCTTTGGGTCTCCAGCCCCACGGCACCAATCGTAAGTTGTCCAAACGGTTATCCACCGTCACGGCATTCAAATGCACCACCTGAAACCCTGGGGCAATGCCTCCCCGGTGCCTCTCCCTGCAAGGAAAGAACAAGAGCCTACAGTTTGGGGGATAGATTGAGCATCAACAAGGGCTCTATAGAGCAGGAATTAATACTTCGCATGATCTTGATTCTATCCCTCTGAATGTATAACCCGCACGAGCTTCATTGAGGACCTGTATACTGCACGAGTCAAAAAGAGGGCTGGGAAAATATCTACAGACCCCTCACATCCTGGACATAAACTGTTTCAATTCCTACCCTCAAAACGACGCTATAGAGCACTGCACACCAGAACAACTAGACACAAGGACAGTTTTTTCCCGAACGCCATCACTCTGCTCAACAAATAATTCCCTCAACACTGTCAAACTATTCACTAAGTCTGCATTACTATTAATCTTCTCATCGTTCCCGTCACCCATCTCCTCCCACTTATGACTGCATGACTGTAACCTTGTTGCTGGTATCCTTAAGATTTATATTGATATTGTTTCCTAGTATGATTTGATTATTTGTACCCTATGACTATCACTAAGTGTTGTACCTTATGATTCTTGACGAATGTATCTTTTCTTTTATGTACACTGAGAGCGTAGGAACTAAAGACAAACCCCTTGTGTGTGTCCAATCACACTTGGCCAATAAAGAATTATTCTATTCTATTCTATTCTATTCTATTCTATTCTATTCCATTCCATTCCATTCCATTCTGCATTCTATTCTATTCTATTCCATTCCATTCCATTCCATTCCATTCTGCATTCTATTCTATTCTATTCTATTCTATTCTATTATTCTATTCTATTCTATTCTATTCTATTCTATTCTATTCTATTCTATTCTTCCCTATTCCTATTCCTATTCCTACTCCTATTCTATTCAGCAGCTACCTCTCTTAGACACACTTCTCTTTGGAAACCTGTCGCTGGATTTCCTTTCCACGACGACACTCACCACAGCAACTCATGCAGCAGACGTCCGAATCCCCTGCCTCGATTCTTGTCAAACGCAAAAGCAAAGATTCTAGCACCATTTCCATCAGCGTCGACTTCCATCCGAGCCTGGATAAGAAAAGGAGAATCCATTCTCTGTTGTTGTCTTTTTTTTTTGAAGCATCTGAATGCCCACCGACTTTCCAAGACCGCCAGCAATACTCATATTGTAAAACCCTGCTGCAAAGTCAGCGAATACAATTTTCAATTGAAATTAAAAGTAAGAGTTAACGGAAGCCTTTAAAAAAAAAAGAGCCTATAGACACCACGGAAGGCACCCCGGAAGGTCGGCAGCTGCAACTCAAGGCCACATCACAATACAATCAACATTTTCTTTCAAAACACAGGTAGGCACAGAAACCCTCCAGTTCTTATCGTACTGTCAAACCGCTAAACGTCGACAGTGGCCTGTGCACAAAAAGCTTGGAATATTGGAACTGAAATCGGAGATCTCAAAGTGCTTCAGAAATGAGGCTGGGGGAGAGGGGAAGGTGGTCCAGCTGGTCAGATTCAACAAAAAAAAAAAGAGAGAGAGAATTACGACAGGGGAGTGAAAACCTGTGTTCTTACCTCAAAAGAGTAGCTCTCTACGAGAGGAATGTCTTGTTCATCTATCAGGGTGTATTTTGTCTGCAATTAAAAAAAAAAATCAAAATGAAATATTCTGCGAGAAGACGTTGCCGTCTTCAAAACTTGGCAGCTTTAAGACTGGTGGACTTCAATTCCCAGAATTCTGTTTTAAAGCTGCCAAATTTGAAGACCTCTGCCATAAATTAACAGGGCCTTTTCGTATTAAGATGGCAACACGCTTAAAATGATTCGAAACAACTCTCTCTGTGGTGGACAAAGGAAAACAATAACACACACGAATCTGATAAACTTCTTCTAACATTTCAGTGAGCAAACTACAAGAAACGTGTTTCAAAAAAGAAACTTTTTTTTTTGGATGGGGGAGAGAGTCTCTAGACCCAATTAGATCCTCCACAAATTGAAATCTGCTCGATGCAGCAAGATCTATTTCTTGAAGCAGCGTTTCCAGCCATATATTCTGAGGATGTGGAGGCATCTCCCCACTTGATCTTTTGAGAAACAAGTGCAGGGAACAAAGACTATCAAATGTTTTCTTTCTTTCTCAGCCAGATGCTACAGGCTGCCAAGAAAAAGTCTCTTCAAAGACTTCTCTTTTGAGAGATAAGATTACCCACTTCTTGGCTATATGAAAAAACGTATTAATTAATCCCTCCTCCTCTCTGCCACATTTTCCTATGCTTAATACAAAGCACGGCTACAAATATACCAGAGCACATCTTTGTGCTTATTAGTATTATTTACTTTATTCATTAAACATGAAACTCAGTCAATTGAACATTCAAAAATGCATCACAAATACCATTGACTAGTGCTAATGGTTGATACGGGTTGCTGCCAGCGTCCTAGGTATCAACCAAGTATTATTATTATTATTATTATTATTATTATTAGTAGTAGTAGTAGTAGTAGTAGTAGTAGTAGTTAATCTTTAGTGAGATTCACAGCCTTTGAGGCTGGTTAATAGCTCAGCAGCTCGAGTCCTAACCAAGGACCTAGGAGGATGTAAGCTGTTCCGAGTAAGGTGGTTTTTATAATTATAATAATATTACTATTACTATTATTATTATTAAATAATTAATGTTCAATTTGATTCAGAATCTGGGACTGGTAAAAACGTAAGTTATTAATATTGTTGTTATTGTTCGTGGCACAGTCAGCCAGATGTTGAGATTGGATTTGGCATTTTTGTCTACCGATCGAGTCCTTTCAAAGGACCTGAGATAGGCAGATGTGCATATTATCACGATTACCATTTGCCGCCTATCTTGCCATGGGGCTACTCTAGGAGGTTCCCAACCACAAAAAAAAGAAGGAAGAAAGGAAATTTCAACAAAGCAAAAAGGAAAACAGTGGAATATAATAAACAAAAATAATGCGTGAGTAGGAACTATATCAACAGTTCATAAAGACTATCCCGGATACAGAAGAATATTTGAAACACATGATGGCCAGGGGCTCATTCACTGCAGCACCTGGAGTTATGGAAGGTCTTCTCCCCATGGAGATGCCCATCACTGGGGGACCCCAAAGAGCAGACAACCCCCCTCCCCAGCATCAAAAGCTCCAACACCCCCCCACCCCCACAGCAAACGCCCCAATTAAAACCTAGAAGACCCTCCCCATGCAATCCTTCCCCAGAGACCAACAATCCTTTGGTAGATATTGGCCCCAAGATGTCACCCTTTCCCAAGGAGCCCAAAGGCACCCCATTTTTGGGGGGGGCATATAAAAGGGTGGCTCTAATGAGAAAATCGTGAAGAGGAATGGAGGAAGAAGGCTCCTTTCCGGGAAGGATATCCATGGCTGGCATAGGATGCTGCCCCTTCCCACCTCCCCACCCAATATCCTGACTCCCCATCCTCCCCAGGTGGGAGTGATGGGAGTTGGAGTCCCACCCACTTACAAGGTGTCTGTCTATAGGGAGACACCCCACCCAGCCAATGTTCTGACTCCCCATCCTTCCCAGGAGGGAGTGATGGGAGTTGGAGTCCCACCCACTTACAAGGTGTCTGTCTATAGGGAGACACCCCCGACCCAATATCCTGACTCCCCATCCTCCCAGGAAGGATTGATGGGAGTTGGAGTCCCACCCACTTACAAGCTGTCTGGCTATTCCCCATCCTCCCAGGAGGGAGTGATGGGAGTTGGAGTCCCACCCACTTACAAGCTGTCTGTCTATAGGGAGAACACCCTCCCACCCACCTAATATCCTAACTCCCCATCTTCCCAGGAGGGAGTGATGGGAATTGGAGTCCTACCCACTTACAAAGTGTCTGTCTATAGGGAGAGACCCCCCCCCAAACCAATATCCTGACTCCCCATCCTCCCAGGAGGGATTGATGGGAGTTGGAGTCCCACCCACTTACAAAGTGTCCGTCTATAGGGAGAGACCCCCCCAAACCAATATCCTGACTCCCCATCCTCCCAGGAGGGATTGATGGGAGTTGGAGTCCCACCCACTTACAAAGTGTCTGTCTATAGGGAGAACACCCTCCCACCCACCTAATATCCTAACTCCCCATCCTCCCAGGAGGGATTGATGGGAGTTGGAGTCCCACCCACTTACAAAGTGTCTGTCTATAGGGAGAACACCCTCCCACCCACCTAATATCCTAACTCCCCATCCTTCCCAGGAGGGAGTGATGGGAGTTGGAGTCCCACCCACTTAAAAGCTGTCTGGCTATTCCCCATCCTTCCCAGGAGGGAGTGATGGGAGTTGGAGTCCCACCCACTTACAAAGTGTCTGTCTATAGGGAGAACACCCTCCCACCCACCTAATATCCTAACTCCCCATCCTTCCCAGGAGGGACTGATGGGAGTTGGAGTCCCACCCACTTAAAAGCTGTCTGGCTATTCCCCATCCTTCCCAGGAGGGAGTGATGGGAGTTGGAGTCCCACCCACTTACAAAGTGTCTGTCTATAGGGAGAACACCCTCCCACCCACCTAATATCCTAACTCCCCATCCTTCCCAGGAGGGAGTGATGGGAGTTGGAGTCCCACCCACTTAAAAGCTGTCTGGCTATTCCCCATCCTTCCCAGGAGGGAGTGATGGGAGTTGGAGTCCCACCCACTTACAAAGTGTCTGTCTATAGGGAGAACACCCTCCCACCCACCTAATATCCTAACTCCCCATCCTTCCCAGGAGGGAGTGATGGGAGTTGGAGCCCACCCACTTACAAGCTGCCTGTCTATAGGGAGACCCTTTCTCCTTCTCCCTTTCCTTCCCTCAGGGAAGCGGGTGAGGGGGAAGAGAGTGGAACCGTCCCCCTCCCCAAGAGAGAAGGGAGGGGGGCCGAGGAACCCCCTCCCCCCGAGGTGGGCGGTGACGTCACAGAGGGGGCCCCGGTGTGACGTCAGGGAACGCGCGCAGGAGGGGGGGAGCCCCTCAGGCCCGTAAGGGGGAGGGGAAGGGGAGGGAGGCCCGCACCTTGCCCGCCACACGGCCGAGCCTGACGATGCCCAGCTTGAAGTCGGTCATGGCCCCGGCCTGGGCGAGGAGAGGAGGAAAGAGGGAGGGGGGAGGGGGAAGAGGGGAGAAGAAAGAGGAGGAGGAGGAGGAGGGGAGGCCGCGCTGGACGGAGACGCCGACGAGGCCACGCGCCGCCGCCGCCGCCGCCGCCGCCGCCGCCTCGCGCACACCCGGAGCGAGAGAAGGAGGAGGAGGAGGAGGAGGGGCGGGCGAGGTGGGCGGGGCCGCACGCCCCGCCGCGCCCGCCCGGCCCTCTTCGGCCGCCCGCCGCCCAATCAAAACCCGAGCCGCGCCTCTACGTCATCGGCCCCGCGACGCCCGGAGGGGAGGGGCCCACCCGGCCTCCCGCGCGACGGCGCGACGGCCGCCACGTGACCCACCCGCCGGCGGCTGCTGCTGATGACCTCACCTCTGTCTCTGTCTCTCTCTCTCTCTCTCTCTTTCCCCCCCTCCCTTCTTCTATCTAAGCCCCGCCTCCCACCCCACCCAACCCAGGCGGCTTGTTCCTTTTTTTTCTCCTCCTCCTTCGCCGGGTTATTAGACTTCCCGCGGAGGCCCGGCCGACGCATGCGCGGTACGCTGGGCCCGCCTTTTAAAGGAGACGTCCCCTCTTTTAGGGTGTGTGGTCCTTTTAAGAGATATTCACACACACACACACACACACACACACACACACACGTGTCTGTTTTAGTGTGTGAGAGCGAAGAAGCGGGCGTAGGGATCTGCGGGCAGGCACAGATAGGTATTATAAAAATTTATGAATAATAAAGATATCTTTATATATATATATATATGTAATATAATATATATTATATATTATATTACATATTAATTATATTTATATTATATATAATTATATATATAATTATTTATATATAATTATATTAATTATATTATATACATTATATTACATATTATATATATATATATATATTTACTCCCGAAGGACTCAGGGCGGTGAACAGCCAAGATAAAATACAGTCAATACAAATATTAAAAATCCCTTAAAATTATTAAATATTTTGGCCGAAACACAGATTAAAACACCCAATTTATAAAATCACAAATTAAAAAAATTTAAAATTTAAAAAATTCTTTACTAATATACCTGGAACTTGTATTTTTAGAATAGTTTGTTATATATATATATATATATATATATATATATATATATATATATATATATATATATATATATATATATATATATATATAAATAATATTATGTCTACTATCTATATAACAGCAACAGAGTTGGAAGGGAGGTCATCTAGTCCAACCACCTGCTCACATAGGAGACCTCTACGAGGGATTCGAACCGCCGAACTGCCGACCTTTCTGATCAACAATCTCCGTGTTTTAGCCAATGTCTATTATATATTCAACACGCAACACGGATTTTATTACAAATGTGTAATAAAAACCCAATTTTGAATTTTATTCCTGGCCCATCAACATATCCGTGCTTCAAAGATCATCAAAGACAAAATCTATTTATGAGATCGCCCACAAAAGTGCTATAGTCAAGGCGATGGTTTTCCCAGTTGCGATGGCTGGCTGTGAAAGTTGGGCCCTAAGGAAGGCTGAGCGCCAAAGAATTGAGGCCTTTGAACTCTGGTGCTGGAGAAGATTTCTGCGAGTCCCTTGGGCTGCAAAGCCATCCAACTGGTCAGTCCTAGAGGAGATCAATCCTGACTGCTCTTTAGAAGGCCAGATCCTGAAGAGGAAGCTCAAATACTTTGGCCACCTAATGAGAAGGAAGGACTCCCTGGAGAAGAGCCTAATGCTGGGAACGATGGAGGGCAAAAGAAGAAGGGGACGGCAGAGAACGAGGTGGCTGGATGGAGTCACCGAAGCAGTCGGCGTGAGCTTAAATGGACTTCAGAGGATGGTAGAGGACAGGAAGCCCTGGAGGAACGTGGTCCATGGGGTCGCGATGGGTCGGACACAACTTCTCAACTAACAACAGCAACATAAATATAATGGAGGCACCAAAATCTATATTATAATGTAATTAATTTATTTTTTTCTTCCATTCAGTTGCATCAGATTCTCTGGGAGACTTTCTGGACCAATCCCTGGAATTTTCTTGGCGTGCTTTTCCAGAAGTGGTTTGCCCTGGCCTCCTTCCTAAGGGGTTGTTGTGACTAAACCAAGGTGTACATTTAACAGAGACGCAATATAGATCCCAGCTTGCACATGAACGAATGGGAGAACCATGGTGGCTTCCCCAAAACTATCCTCCATGATCCGGTCTCCTCTTCAGCATCCCTGAAAGATGCCACCTCGCCACGGCCAACTGACAGGTGACCAATGGCCAACTCTCCAGCCAAACGGAACCTCGGACGTAAGAACACACTGATGTCACATATCTGCAATTCCAGGTGAGTATGGTCGACATCCCTGAGCCTTAGAAATGGAATCTCAGAAGAAACATATCAAGTTTATGGCTCAGAAATACTTGGACAGCAGCCAGAAAGAGACACCTCAAACATCACTCGTTTGTAAAAGGCAAGTACAATCCTTTTTCACCAAACGGGACGATCTATCTATATCGCTGCTTCTTTTGCCTGAGGTTAAAACAGTCTAGCAAAGCAAGAAGGTAGGAGAAATCTTACGGATTGGTTGGTTCCCCCACCCCAATCTGTGATTTGTTGCTAAGCCAACTTTGATCCGTCACAGTCGGTGTTGCAAATGGGTCAATCATATATATATATAAATTTTTATTTTTATTTCTCATAAACACACTTACATGTACAGTCATTTTCATCATTTTTCATTCATCTTTTCGTTTAACTTTCATTTTTACTTTTTCGGGGCTGCTCTTTTACCCTTTACCTTTACTTCAACCTTTCTTCTTCTCCTCCCCTTCTCTTCCTTCCTCTCTCTTCTCCTACTTCCTTCGTTCTTTCTCCCCTTCTCTTTCCTACTTCCCCTTCTCTTCCCCCACTCCTCTCTTCTTCCCTTATAATCTTTCCCTCTACTCCTCTTTCCCTTCCCTTTTCTTCCTCTCCTTTTCCCTTCCTTCTTTCTCCTCTCCTCTCTTCTCCTTTCCTCTCTCTGTACTCCTTCTCCTCTCTCCTGTTGTTTCCCTTTTCAGTTCAATCTAAAGTGGTATTCGAGCAGCCCCGATTTTCTAATTATCTTTATTCTCATTTCAATTTCTTATTCCATTATTATTTATTTTTATTTCATCATTTGTTTACATTTTTATAATATCTCACTTTTTTCCCTTTTATCCCCCCCGCCCTTTTCTCCTTTGACTTGACATCATCTGGGTATTTATTTTTCTAATTGTTTTCTCCCATCTATTCTCTATCTATTTTATTTCTCTATCCTTATTCATATTTCTTTTCTAACCAATCATAAAATTTATCCCATGTCTTGAAATACATTGACTCATCTTTATCTTTTATTCTCAATGTTAATCTATTCATTTCTGCACATTCTAAAATTTTCTTTATAATTTCTCCTTCCAACGGGATTTTATCTGCTTTCCAGTTTTGTGCAAATACAATTCTAGCCGCTGTTATTATATGAATAATCAAATATGTAAATGCAGAGTTTTTGTGGGTGACACGTTGATCCTTGTAAATATCTCAACTTCTTTTTTTAAAATTTTTGATTGAGCAGGACTAGCGCCCGACTAGCCAATTGGAGAGGAATGCATTGGATGAATTCTGGCATTTTGTTTCCAGGGTTCATCGAGGCACAGAATCGAGGGGGACCCCCTTATTCCCGGACATTTACGGCGGAAAGAAAAACAGTTAAGTGCAAACCTTCAGGACAATACTCCAAGTTTCTTTTTATAGTGACCTCCTTAGTGAAGAAACTGCACCTCGGTGTGGAGATTTCAGACACGTAGCAGTCATCGTGAGGCATATTGGAGCTGTTTTCTAATTCAAGATGATCTAAATAGGACTACAAACAAAACACTGGAGTGAGAATTCTTCCCTCCTCATGTTTTGCTAGTGTTCAGTGCCGTCCTTTGCCATTCCAGATCGATAGAACTACTTTAAGAAAGTTTTTAAAATAGAATATCTGGGATATACTTAAAACAGCCTCCAAGGTAAGGAAACATGAGACTTGTGTCCTCTGGATAGATCTTGATGGATCTCGGGGGTCAAATTCATACATACCTAGTCCAGTTCAAGCATAAGAGATGATGGTTGAAATACAGAGCCAGTTTGATCAAGTGGTTAAGGCATCACCCTAGAATCTGGCAGACTGTGAGTTCTAGTCCTGCCATAGGCATGAAAACTAGCTGGGTGGCTTTGAGCCAATCACCAGGCGACAGTGAGTTCTAGTCCTGCCATAGGTATGAAAGCTGGCTGGGTGAGCTAAGGCCACTTCCTCTCTCTCTCTCTCTCTCTCTCTCAACCCAACCCATCTTGCAGGATCGTTGTTATTAGGAAAATAGGAAATAGTATTAGATACATTCTCTGCCTTATTTATAAAAATCATAAAATAAAATAAATGAACCCCACTGGCGTTTCTCGCCCCAACAGTCTTGGGAAACAGAAGATAAGCCGAGAGGTAAACGAAAAAGCTGCAAGTGATTGCAAAACTGGCTTTCTTAGCCCCATTCTTCCCTCTAAACTCTTCTAAAACTCTGTTTTTTGAAAATCAGCCATCTTAATTAAGACTGCTTTCTTAATTTTTCTTCGTTTAGAAGAAAAGGTACAAGGTCGGTTGCAGTTCGTACTGAATACGGACAGTCCAGGACCAGCAGCTTACTCCCCTCCCACCATGGCCTGCAGAGAAACCATCGCCCCGTCCTACACGTTTGGGTGGAAGACCCCTCCTCGAGGTATTGGGGAAGGGGTGCAGGGACCACGAACTAGAGTGTTGACCTGGAACCATTGCTAAATCCATCTTCTCAAGATCCTTCACCCAGTCAAGGGAAAACAACAGGATGGGTTTCATTGTCAAACATCTTTACAGATGTGGTGGCATAAAATGTCGGACACTATTTCAGGTGGTCCTCGCCTTACAAGCATTCATTTAGTGACCGATGTCCCAACAGCACTGGGAAAAAAAGTGACTTTTGACAGCTTTTCACCCTTTACGGGTGTTGGTGGCATGCCCAAAGTCACCTGATCAAAATTCAGACGCTTAGGAAACCGACTCACATTTATAACCGTCGAAGTATCCTGGGGTCAGGTGATCCCTTTTCAGACAAGCAAAATTGACGGGGACGCCAGGTTCACTTCCATGACCGTGTTACTAATTTAATAACTGCAGGTTCACTGAACAGCGTAAAATAGAGCAAAGCTCTCTTAACTGTCTCGCTTAGGAACGGAAATTTAGAGCTCAATTACATCCGTAAGTCGAGGAAAGCTTTAAATTGGCTTCCAATGTTAAAAAACCCCAACACCCCGACTCTAGGGGGCAGTGCTCATCTCCGTTTCAAAGCCGGAGAGCCAGCGCTGTCCGAAGACGTCTCCGTGGTCATGTGGCCGGCATGACTCAACGCCAAAGGCGCACGGAACGCTGTTCCTTTCCCATCAAAGGTGGTCCCTATTTTTTTCTATTTGCATTTTTTTTAACGTGCTTTCGAACTGCTAGGTTGGCAGAAGCTGGGACAAGTCACAGGAGCTCACCCCGTTAGGAGGCACTAGGGATTCGAACCGCTGGGCTGCCGATCTTTTGATCGGCAAGCTCAGCGTCTTAGCCACCGCGTCCTTTAAACTTTAATAAAAAAGAGAGACCTGGGTTGAATCTTTGCCGAAATTTGGCAAAGGTTTCCTGGCCGGAAGCTTCAGATGTAAAACCGTTCAAAAGAAGCAGGGCCAAAATGTCACCTCGTTGGTCTCTTCCTGTCAGTCAAGCGCGAGATTGAATGATGAGAAATCTCAAGGGTTTTTTTAAAAAAGCGTTCTCTCCTCGCGCCGCGACTTTTGTGTTGTTTTTACTAGAAGGCGGAGGGCGTCGTGCGTGGCAAAAATCTTGGTTCATGAGCAAAAACCCTTTCTGGAGGAAAGTGGACTTCAACACCGAAACCAACGTACGTGGTGGTTTACAATGCAGGGGCTCCTGGAAGCTGCTTCAGATGTGGTGCCTAGAAGTCCACCATGAGCGGACATCAATGAAACTTCAAGACAGTTCGATGGATCTGCTCTAGTTCCCCTTTCTTTTTTCCTCCCCCTCCAGTGGCCTTCTCCTTCGCAATACGGTCAACTCTTAGGAACCAAACTTGGCACCCTGTCAAACACTCCAAACTTCACCTTCGGCCAGAGGGGCGAGTACTGTTTAACGAAGAAAGGTGAGATGGTCTCAAGAAACCTTCTCCGGGGGATAGGAAGGCGTTCTTGTTTCTCGGTAAGCCACCAGGGGAACCCAGGAGGTTGAGGAACATCTGGAGAACCTTGCACAACAGGACTTTGGCTGACCTTGGAGCTAAGCAAGGGCAGGCTTGTTTCGGATTTGGGAGATGGTCAGGGAGTCCCAGCCCATAGAACAGTGACGGCTAACCTTTTCGCCGTCGTGTGTCAAAAGCAGGCGGGAGTGGGGGGTATCGCATGTGTGTGGCCACACCCATAATTCAATGTGCCCCAGGCTGTTTCTGGCCTCCGGGGTGGGGGGGGAGGCCTTTTTCACCCTCTGCAGGTTCCTAGAAAGCCTCTGGAGAGAGAGCGAAAAACGGGCCTTTTGGTCTCACCGGAAGTCAGCAAACGGGCCACTTCCAGTTTCTGGCTGTTTTCACCCTCCCCAGGCTCCTAGATAGCCTCTGGAGCCCGGGGAGGGCGAAAAACGGGCCTTCCTCACCCCCCCAATGGAAGTCCTCCGCAGGCAGGAAATCGCTTGTTTCCCGACTTCAGGTGGGCCCAGAAGGTCCGAAAACCAGTTGGCCGGCAGCTGAGCTAGGTCAATGCTCGTGTGTCCACCAATATGGTCTCCACGTGCCAGCTGTAACACACATGCCATAGGTTCGCCATCATGGCCATAGAACATCCCAAAGGTAATTATTTCTGTGTGTTCCAATGCAAGTAATTTTCTTTTATTTACTTATTTATTTATTTATTGGTTCGATTTATATGCTGCCCTTCTCCGGAGACTCAGGGCGGCTTACAATGCATTAAGCAATAGCCTTCATACTTTTGTATATACCTGCTTAGTAGGGCTTTCGGGGGCCTCCCTAAGCGGTTGTTCTTTTTTATACAAAGTCATTTTATTGCCCCCACAATCCGGGTCCTCATTTTACCTACCTCGAAAGGATGGAAGGCTGCGTCAACCTTGAGCCTGGTGAGATTCGAACTTGCAGTAATTGCACGCAGCTGGTGCTACTTAACAGCACTTTAGTCTGCTGCGCCACCAAGGCTTTCCTTGGATAGTGGCTAATGAAACCTTGCAACCTTGGAGAACACCAAGTATCCCCACTAGTTCAACCCTGTGCTACAAATATACTTTTTTAAGGTCGTGTCCCGTTTTCTCCTGCAGGCATCCTAGACGAGCCCGGACCCAATCAATATAACATCGACCGTGCCTACACGTTGGTGCTTCACCGTCCACCGTCCATCATCATCAACCCTGCCCCACTCACTCTGTACAAATGGATCGAAAAAGGTGAGGAAGCACAGACGTAGATCAGAATCGGGGAGGATTCTCATGGCATCGTGGTATCAAAAATGGGGTTTTTTTACTTCGAAAAGGCAACTGGAGTGATTTTTGGAGGGAAAATATGTTTTGCTTCCTGTCGGATACGACCGTTTTGGATGGAGGAGCATTGGTTTGAAGGAGGCCATTTATGTTATGTTACTCAACCTGTAAGCTTGTTGCTGGTATCCTTAAGATTCATATTGTTTCCCTATGACTATCATTAAGCGTTGTACCTTATGATTCTTGATGAATGTATCTTTTATGTACTCCGAGAGTGTATGCAACAAGACAAATTCCTTGTGTGTCCAATCACACTTGGCCAGTAAAGAATTCTTCTCTTCTCTTCAACGGAGGAAGAGGGATAAGTCACCACCTATCCCAGTTGGAATGTAGTCCTTTTGGCTGTTCCAAGATGATTCCACACCTGGTTTCAGGTGACCCTGAGGTCACAGATAAAACCCCAAATAACCACCACCGTTCTCAAAGTGTTAAGGCCTTAATTGACGGCAAAGAAAACACAGTATTTTCATTCCCCTCTCCCCACTCCTGTCAGAACCTATCATTCCCCAATACCAAGGAATCTCAACTGTCAATAACTGTCCATCTCCCACACCATCCAACGGATGAAGCTTCCAGGAAGCGAATCGTCTTCCTCCAAAAAAAATCAGCCCAGTTGGCCTTTTCAAAAATAAAAACCACTTTTGATTAAAAGAGAACCAGAATCCATTCCTTCAGATTGTATGAAGTTAACTTTTTCCGGAAGACCAGAGCTTCCCCAAAGGGCAGAGGTCAGCAACCTGCAGCTCTGGAGCCGCATGTGGCTCTTTCACCCCTCTGCTGTGGCTCCCTGTCACTCAAAATATGCATCACAACCGCCAATGTGCAACACCCGCCGGCACGCCATTTATTGAGCTTTTCAACCCCCGGTAGACCAACTATAGATAAATCCAAGAAAAGTTTTAGAAGAAAACAGAACGTTTAGTTCAACTACATATGCTAGTTTTGTGGTCGTTCAAAAAATAGGCAAGGGAAGCGTTTTGTGGCTCCCGGTGTTTTCTTTTCTGTGGGAAATGGGTCCAAATAGCTCTTTGAGTGTTTAAGGTTGCCGACCCCTGCCCTAGCAGAAGCAAGAAACAGACTCCTGGTAATCCTTCTTTATTTACCTCTTGTGAATTAATTGCATTCACCCCACCGAAAAGTCCAGGCAAGTGTCCTTCAAGGAGTTAACTGCAGCAACAGACCTTATCAGTTCCTTGAGATAATTGCAAGGCCGTGAGCTCCCAGCCAAGGCTGCAAATTAAGTTCTGGCAGTCTTTGATGCACGAAACACAATGAGTAAAATCTTCAGAAATACCAACTGTTGTCTCCTACGACAACCACTCCCCCTTTCCTTCTATTTATTCCCCAGCCAGAGAGGGGCCATTCAGCATCCACGTGTGCTTTGCTTCCCGAGTCCAGACTCCATGTCCTCCGTTGTTTTCCTCTCCTAACTGCTCTAGGTATACATGCATCTGGAACAGGCCCCAGCTATTTTTCCTCCTCCTCACTGATCTCAGCCTCCAAAGGCAGCTGCCTCTCCGGTGGCTAGGAAATGTGAGACAGCCCTGGCTCTCGACGCAGAGCATGTCGAGCCCCAACCAGGTCTCGCTACTCACGGGACTGGAGGGGAGGTTACCAGCTGTTCGAGAGCATCCATAAGAGCTTTCCCCAGACTCCAGAAGTGGCCCAAGTTCCTCCCCAACCTCCTCCTCATCAGAGTCTGCCGCCAGCTCTGCTGGCAGGCCACAACTTAGATAAAACTCCAATCCTCACAGCTCCAGACCTTGGTCCCTTCTAACCTGGGGTACTATTTTGATTAGCTTCAGAGCAAAATCCAAATACGCAAAGGACATCAAATGACCTCCTGCCACCATCTTTTTTCTTTACAGAGGAGACTCCTGGTCCGGGGGCTTACAACGTAGACAAAGGATACAACGCTCGTCTGCCCAAGTGCCCAAGCTTCTACATCCAAGGTGTGAGACGACCCAAGAAGCACGAAACGGGCCCGTTTTCGACGCTGTGAAGCTAGTGACAACGAAACCAGCCTTCCCGCTCCATTTCTGCTCCTTGTAACAACTGTGGGCTGCTTGCGGTTAATACATGCTTGCAAAAAACAAAAAAAAACCCATAAAAAGGCACCCTCTCTTGTTTATAAGCCTTCTGGGCATCAGGCTGAGTTAGATTAGCAAGGGAGAAGAAAAATAAAAGAGAATCCATCTATGAAAAACTGAGGACAAAATCCAGTAGTCCATTGGAAATATTAGTGGAATAGAAAAGCGAGTCATTTTTTTTAAAAAAGTAGAGCGTTTGCCAATTTTACGCTTACAAACTTGCACCCAAAAAAAAATGCCAAATTGCATTTCTTGACCTTACATTAAAAAACAAAAAACCACCACCACCCAGGTTACTGGAGATGCAAAACCCTTTCGTGTTTGTACACAAAGCATTTTAACGCAATCAGATTTGTACAGTGTAGGCGATGCTGCTACAATATTGCTATTTTTTAAAAGTTATATACTGAAGGAAACAAAACCTTTGGCTGTTAAAACTCAGCCGAACAGATTTTGATAAGTGTGTTAAAAAATTAAATCCCTGACAAATATTTCTGCGTTCAGATAGTCCTCAACTTTCAATCACGACTGAATCCAAAAATTGTTGGTGAGATAATTCGTTAAGCGAATTTTGCCCCATTTCATGACCATTTTTGTCACAGCTGTTAAGTGAAATCACTACAGCTGTTAGTAACCCAGTTGTAAAAATAAATTTGGCCTCCCTCCCACATTGAATTTTCTTGTCAAAAACTTACAAAAGGGGATTGCATCACCCCAGGACACTGCAACTGTCATGAGTCAGGTGCCAAGCATCCAAATTTTAATCATCTGACCATGGGGTTGTAAGTGTGAAACACGATCGTTAAGTCTCTCTTTTCAGTGCTACTGCAACTTTGAATGGTGACTAAATGAACTGTTGTAAGTGGAGGACGATCTCTATAGAGAACTACCGACAAGGCAAATTTGGTGTAATTGGTTCTAAAATAAGAGTTGAGAAACAGCTGGAGTTAACCTGGTACATTTTTTATTATTTGAAATGCATACACCACCTTTACAACATTTTAATAAGGGGCTGTGATGGCATCACGCCCTAAGAAGCCGAAGCAGGGAGGTGGGTGAAGATTAAAGATTCCGTCTTTCATGGCAGCAGCCAAACTAAAACTACAGGTGTTACGGAAGGACAGAAATACAGTTGCATGCAGTCCATTCAGGTGGCAGACTTAGCTCTGTTGGAGAAGGAAAAGAAAATAAAAAGGCCGATTCAGTTTTATTATTCATGGATTGCCTTTCTCTGTTGTAACAACCACGGACCAGGGAAGGAATCACCCTGTGAGTTTTATTGACAGGGGTAAGACTTATTTTTTTTATTTATTAGATTTCCTTTCATCCCACCTTTATTTTTTCGTAAGTAACTCAAGGCAGCAAAAATACGTAATATTTTTCCCTCCTCCAATTCCCTCCACTAACCACGATCCTGTGAGGTGGATTGGGCTGAGAAAAAGCAACTGGCTCTAAATCCAGACTAGAACTCACTGTCACCTGGTAACTGACGCAAAGTCACCCAGCCAGCTTTCATGCCTAAGGCAGGACTAGAACTCACCATCTCCTGGTGATTGGCTCAAGATCACCCAACTGGCTTTCATGCCTAAGACAGGACTAGAACTCGCTGTCTCCTGGTGTTTGGCCCAAAGTCACCCAGCCAGCTTCCACAGCTAAGGTGAGACTAGAACTCACTGTCTCCTGGTTTCTAGGTCAACACGGTAATGATAAAGCCAAAAGGTTGCAGCCAATCGATCTATTTTTAGGAAGGCAAATACTCACCGCTGGGCATTCAATCGCCCCACTATTGATGTCATCAATAACATCGTGGGGGTGTCTCCCGTCAACACTGCAGCCAACCGACTGAGCAGTTCCCAGAATCTCCTTAATAGTTCCTGCAAAAGGGCCAAGAACATCTGAATTCACACTGGTGTCCACCTGCTGTGTAAGCCGCGGCACGCAAACTTGCTTCCCCCACCCCCAAAATGTAGATATGCAAGAGTCACCGTGGGTCTCGCAAAAAGAATCCCCTTTCTCTGATCAGGATGCGAATTCCCAATTCCTTGTGTTTCCTAACCCACAAGAGGCTCTCCCAATCGTTCATTAAACACGGGAGAGGTTTATTACACCATGTTTAGGAAATCAACTGCTTCTCTTTTAGAGAAGGGCTGCCTGCTTATCTCAAGGCACCCCAGTAAAAAAATCGGGTTCGAACACAAGAGGCAGATTTCAAAAGGAAAGGCCGTACCGAGCTCACAATCTTGTTAAATTTCAATTTCAGAAGTGTACTGCCGGTTAATTTTACTGGATGTTTCTCTTTTATCGCCCTCTCTTTTGAGCTGCAATCCTGGCCTTTCCACACCCATTCGTTTTAGGATCAAGAATTTTTCAACGTAAGATTGAGGAAGGCTGGTTACTAACCCCAGCTTGGACTCTGGGGTTTCTGCCACTCGTCAAGATCAAGAGACTAAGTCAGAGAAGTGCCGTAACTCTTTTGAGTAAGGCCGCTGCAGGTTTTGAAGCAGGACAAAGGCTCCAGAAGCTGTGGATGGATCCGTCACTTGAGATTTTTAAGGAGAGACTGGACAGCCATTTTTCTGGAATGGCGTACGGTCTCCTTCTTAAGCAGGGGGCTGGACTGGAAGACCTCCAAGGTCCCTTTCAGCTCTAGCCTATTCTAAGTTCCTAATTGTCAGCTGCTGAGAACAAGACTCTTCACCTTCCCTGAAGAAATGATCCCATCTTACCGGAGAGTTCCCGGGCCAAGGATCGGTGTCTCATCTGACGGGCAATATTGACGACGTCATCGAAGCTGATACTGCCATTGTGTTTAACTGTTAAAGAGGGGGAAAAAAACACACAAAACAGGAACCCAGCTGGGTTTTTTTTGCAAGGAGAGTCAGAAAACTTTGTGTGCTCGCCATTCTTCTGTTCCCAGTCTTCGGCACAGAGTTACCCACGGAAGAGAATAGCTCTGTTTCCTTGAAAGGGTGTTTTTCTCTCAGCTCACCACTGGAATGCGCAAGCCACGGCTGAAAATAGGCAAGCACAGTGGCGGGTGGCTGGTGCAAAGGGTATCACTGCCGTGTCCTCACCCCTAAAACATCGGCACATATCAAGGGGTGATTTTTTTTTGGTCCTTTTCCAACCCCAATTAACAGGCCTCCGATTGCAGGTAGCCTTCGACTTACGACTGAGCAATTGAGCCCAACGTTTCTGTTGCTAAAGCGAGACAGTTGAGTTTTGCCCCGCTTTGCGACCTTTCTCGTCACAATTAAGTGAATCTCTGCCGTTGTTTAATTGGTAACGTGGTTGTGAAGTGAATCTGGCTTCCCCATTGACTTTGCTTGTCCGTAAAAAGGGGATGACCTGACCCCAGGATAATGCAACCGTCATAAATACGAGTCAGTTGCCAAACGTCTGAATTTTGATCACGCGACCATGGGGATGCTGCAATGGCCATGTGAAAAACCGTCGTCACTTTTTTTCAGTGTCGTAACTTTGGACGGCCACTAAAGGAACTGTTTTAAATGGAGGATTACCTGTATTACTGGAGGTGACAGCTATGAAAGTTAAATTTTAAACATCGGCTTTCCAAGCTGGCTTGCATCACAACCTGACAACCTCCTATACGTATTTGGCTGACTTCATATCCAATTTTTACAAACCAACATTTGTGTCGCCCCCCCCCCAAAAAAAATTGGGCTGTGTCTGCAGCTGGGCAGTCAATGGAAATCAGGAAATGTACATTTTACTTAAACAAAATAAGTAAGGCACTCACTGTTCTTTTGCTTCTTGCGATCACGAGGAGGCTCCTTCAGAGCTTTGATAATCAGGGCAGAGGCTGATGGGACCACTTCAATCTACAGGGGGCAAAAAGCCAAATTGTGAGATCGGCAGATGATCACCTTTCTGGTCAAAAAAAAAAAAACGAAACACCCCAATCCATCTCATTATAGGCCCACAAACTACTTCGTCTCCGTGCCTTTACCTGAACCACAATGCAATCTGAAGTCGGCTTTGATGTTGGGTGAACTAGATCCAGGGTGATTTATTCAACAAGACTTATGAGCCCCATTTTACAAATCTTTTGTGTGCCGAGCTTCTGACTTGGCACAACACTTGTGAAATGCCTGAACCATTTACAAGGTGAGAGTAAGAGGACAGGCCTGTTACAAAGATGCTGTAACAGTAAGCAGGGTGGAAACCTGGATTAACTCAAGGGATCCAAAACGCAAGAAGCTGGTTGCTATTTCCCAAGCCTCAAAATGCAGCCAAACTCTTACACCCTTAGCTGATTTATCAGGACATTTTCTTTATTAAACCATCTAGGTCCCAGATTCCCAAAGGGCTTGTATTCTACTCAAGGTCCACTCGTTCTTTTTTTAAAAAAATTTTTTTTAACAAACATATCAATACATTTACTACAAAGGAGCCCTGGTAGCACACAGCAGACTAAAGCACTGTTATTAACATCAGCTGTCTGCAATTATTGCAAGTTCAAATCTCACCAGGTTCAAGGTTGACTCAGCCTTCCATCCTTTCTAAGGTAGGTAAAATGAGGACCCAGATTGTGGGGGCAATAAGATGACTTTGTATAAATATACAAAAGTATGAAGGCTATTGCTTAACGCACTGTAAGCCGCCCTGAGTCTCTGGGGAAGGACGGCATATAAATCAAACAAACAAACAAACAAATAAATAAATAAAACTAGTGGAATCATAGTTATTACGTTCAATCAACATATATTTCTAATAATGATACACATTTATAAGTTGCAGGCTGTCGTTATTCAATTATTCCATGCTTTCTTGTTATTGATTTTATTTTATTATATAAAGGCGTATACACTAACCTTCCCCCTTCTGTTATTTCTATCTCTTATTCTAACTTTTAATCATGTCACCCTTTATTAAAAGTTGTTTTCTTTCTATCCTAACTTGTCCTGCCACCTACTTAAAAAATGGAAAAGCAAATCAGAACAACAGCAAAAGAGAAATCATCTATCCATCGTCTCTTGCCCGCTTCAATACTTTAATTGCTATGCTTTTTTTTTGGCTTGCCTCCCATGTTCCTCTCTTGGATCTTTATCTCTGTCTGCATCTGCTTCTTAGCTGTTCAATCTAGGTATTTCTCCCTCCTCTACCCTCTTCCGCTGCCTAGTTTCCAAAATTCCTGCCCAGGCCCCTATCTCAAGGTCCAGCCTTAAGTGATCTCCCACAGAGCAAATTTGAGTGGTACTCATTTTATCGACCTCGGAAGGATGATAGGCTGAGTCAACCCTGCCGGGGATTACAGCTCATGGCGGCAGCTCGGTCAATCCTTGAGACTCGGCGCATTAACCAGAGAGCCATCCCTTGTGGCGTGACGTGTACCTGTGCTTGCCTGTTCTGAATGGTCAGCTTCACCGTGATCCTCAGTCCTTTCCAGTCGCCGGTGGCCTTGGCAATGTCATCTCCCACTTTCTTTGGAGACTGAAAAAGGAAGGCAGAAGCGGAATTTTTATAAGTATTGTTTTTAATGTTTGGCTAATATATGCCAAATATTTTGAGATTCTGGCCCTGAAATAGGACATATGTTTGACTAATCAAAGGGGTAACTGCCCAGTCACTTAAATTTAGTCGTCTCTACGAGACAATCAATGCCAAAAATTAGCTCAGAGAATGTGAATTCAGCACAACTCTAGGTGGGATTCTAATGGCCAACACCCAAGGATGGGCGAAGACGATTTTGTAGACTTTAAGAATAAATCTTCCAGACCAATATTTTTGTAGGGGGATAAATTCACCCACTACAGGTTAATCAACATGGGGAAAATAGAATAGATAGAATAGAATTCTTTATTAGCCAAGTGTGATTGGACACACAAGGAATTTGTCTTTGGTGTATATGCTTTTTAATTTTTAATCAATTAAAAATTGATTGTCTGTAACGGCTTCGAAGCAGATCACATATAATTTAGAAGCCTCCTAAGGCTCCTAATTTTTCCAAATTGAATCAAAACGGGCTTGCTTAAAAAAAACAACAATATGGTGGGCCAAAATGAAATTTTGAGACAAAAAGCTCTAATTCAGAAAACATTAAAAAAAAAAAAAGACATACCAAACCCAATGGTCCGATTTTGGGAGCCAGGGCAGAAGTGGCCCCGACTTCACCTCCGGTGCATCTCAGGAACACTGCAAGAAAAATTAAACACAATAAGGATCGATGGCAACTATTACAATTAATCCCCAAACGCTCGGCAAAAGTAAGCACCTGATAATTGCAATTCAGAGGGAAGCACAATTGCAACTGAGCACTGAAGTTTTGTGCAAGGCTAGAAAATGGGGGAAATTTAATAAAAACGGTTTTATGTTAATTCTAATTTAATCTTATTAAAACATAATACTATGTACACCGAAAGCATAGGCACCGAGACAAATTCCTTGTGTGTCCAATCACACTTGGCCAATAAAGAATTCTATTATTCTATTCTAGTCTATTCCTATTTTTTCTATTCTATTATTTTATTTCTATTTTTTCTATTTTATTCTATTATTCTATTCTAGTCTATTCCTATTTTTTCTATTCTATTATTCTATTTCTATTTTTTCTATTTTATTCTATTATTCTATTCTAGTCTATTCCTATTTTTTCTATTCTATTTCTATTTTTTCTATTCTATTCTATTATTCTATTCTATTCCTATTTTTTCTATTCTATTATTCTATTCTATTTCTATTTTTTCTATTCTATTCTATTTTTTCTATTCTATTCTATTTCTATTTTTTCTATTCTATTCTATTCAACTCCCTTTTTTACCACCCTGCAGTCCCTTTTATTTAATTTGTTAAACTTATATGCCGCCCATTTCATTCATCATTATTTCATCATTCATCTTCTGAACAAATTAATTGAATTATTAACTATATTAAACTAAACGAGGGATAAATAGAGTTAAATAGGAGAGGGAACCATAGGAATGACTGAAAAAAAAAATCAGGAAAAAATACTGAATCAACAAAATGAACAGAAACCCAAGATAGACACGCAAGGAAGCGTTCACACGTGCAGGCCCTGCAGGAACCGTTGTTTTCCGTTAACGGAGAAAACGATTCGAAATGCGGCCTAGGAGAAGAACCAGGCAGGCTCCATACCCACCGACTTTGATCTCGTTGGGGTCGAACTTGGGAGGCATGATGGCTACGGTAACGTCCGGCCAACGTCCGATTCAGATGGCGGCGGATTCACAAACCGACAACCGGGCTCCGAGCAAACGAAATCTAAAAGGCCTCGGAAGGGCGACTCCCCGAGATATAGGCGCCGAGATCTCGCGAGAGTTCGGGCAAAAACAACAGCAGTCTCGACAACGGGGAGAGCGCGATTTCCTCCTTCCGAAAACGCGACGCGAGCTCCAACTCTCGCGAGAACTCGCGACTCTCCGCCGCCATGGCTGCCAAGGGCAACGGCGCCGGGCGAAGAAGCGAAACTTTTTGAAGGGAAGGGGCCGTGTGTTTTCCTGAAGGCGCGGAGCCGGGGTGGGGGGCGACGCGGCGGCTTCCCGGGGGGAAAAAGAAAAGCGAAATGGGGTGACCTCTGAGCCTTTTTTTTTTTTTTGTGTCTCACAGAGACGGTAAGTACGGGCCGCGAGGAGGGACAATCTTGGCGAGGCGGGCGGGGCTTTTCTCCTCAAGCTCTGGGCGTGGATCCAAGGAAAGGGGCGTGGCCGCTCCTTAGCTGTGCTCCCCCTCCTCCTCCTATTTCTGGGCGTGGCTAAGCCAGCTGCTTTTGCAATTTCCTGCATTTTTATATTTTAGCCATTGGGGGGTTTTTATTTCTCCTCTCTTCCCACAATCAGATCAGTGCAAGTAGCTTTGGCTTCTGATTACCTCCCACCCACCCAAGGCCCTCCTCCTGCTGGGCATGACAGGCAAGAAATCCAGCTTCACCTGTTGAGTGTCTGCCTGGATCCCTGGTACTCAAGAGTGAATTTTTGCAAGGCGTTTGCTTGGAAATAACATTCAGTCCCATGCCATGGGGCTTCCTGGCAGGTAAGAAAAAGGGGAGGGGGAGGTTGCAATTTAATTTAGGGGCCAAGAACATATGGGGGGGGGGTTCTCTCTTTGCAAGGAGAAAAGCTGCCTGAACTGTCATCCAAATGAGCTGGAGGGGGGGGGTTGGCTCCAAAGGAAACGAATAGCATTTATTTTATTTATAAATATAATACAGTAAATAGAATATAATAATAATTTATAAATGGAATACAATTACCATACAATGACGGGAGGAGGAGAGACTCATTAATTTATGATTTAGAAAAAAACAAAAATCAGGGATATTTCCCCCCCCTCCAAAGTGCCTTTTCCGACATACATACATACATATATACATACATACATACATACATACATACATATATATATATATATATATATATATATATATATATATATATATATGAGATCGCTCCTGGAAGCACGAAGCTGAGAACACCAGCCTGAAGATGACGAATGAGACTTCGTCGAAACGTCGCCAAGACACTTCCAATTTTACGTGGGAGAAGACCCGAATAACCAAAGACCTACATACAAACACCCGCGAAAACCTGAGAAAATATATATATATATATATATATATATATATATATGTATATAAAATATATATAAAAATTTGATTTATATGCCGCCCTTCTCCGGAGACTCAGGGCGGCTTATAGTGCGTTAAGCAATAGCCTTCATACTTTTGTATATTTATACAAAGTCAGCTTATTGCCCCCACAAACTGGGTCCTCAATTTACCTACCTTAGAAAGGCTGGAAGGCTGAGTCAACTTTGAGCCTGGGGAGATTCGAACTTACAGTAATTGCAGACAGCTGGTGTTAAATTACAGAGCTCTGTCTGTTGAGCTATCCAGCTATCTTATTATATTAATAATATTTTGTTTTGTTTTTTAAAAAATTCTGTTCTGCCCAACTCCCAGTAATTCTCGGCTCGGTATAAAACGTTTTAGTGAAGAAGACAGAAGCTTGTTTACAAATGCCAGGCGCGTCTTTAATTGCCAAGGTCCAGCCAATGTCATCGTTCCAACTGATTTTATTGTTTGCCTGTGTCTCCCTTAAAGGCAGAGTTATTTGTTACTTCTAAATAACACAATGACGGATTCGATTCACCCTTTCGGAGGTCTGTTTCCGAGGTATTCAAAGATTTCTTTCTATGTTGCCGCAGCGCTGCATCTATAGTCTGTGAATGGAAGATACTTTTGTTTCCCCCCAAAAAATAACTTGAACACTGAAAATTTCAGATTCACCAAAAATATGAATATGGTGAACATGTTTGTTTGTTTTTTAATGAAAAAAAAAGCTTGTTTGGTTTTTTTCCTATCCACTCTTTGAGGAGATATAAAACCATCTGAAAAATGGAATTAATCTTCCCTTTGGATAAATGCAGCAGTTGGAATGTCTTGCCTTTTTATTGTATTATTTTTTTAAAATTGATCAATACAAAATATAGCTATGGGGCATTCATTGCCCGCCAAAAAAACCAGACGAAAGGATGTTTTTTTTCTCCCCCATGCCATCACTCTGCTAAAAACTAATTCCCACAACACTGTCAAACTGTCTAGCAGGGCTGCATTACTATTACGCTTCTCATCTTTCCTATTTCTTTATCCTCTTATGACTATAACTTTGTGGGGGGTTTTTTGTATCTTATGATTTATATTGTTTTGTTTAGAATCCTACCATGAGTTATGTTGATTGCTTATTTAGCATCCTGTGACTATCACTTATGATTATGATGAATGCATTTTATGATGATTACGATCGTGATTTAATCACTCGTTCCTTGTATGTACACCGAGAGCTTATGCACCAGAGGCAAATTCTTTGTGTGTCCAATCACACTTGGCCAATAAAGAATTCTATTCTAATTAACATGAAAAACAACACTGTTAACATTGATATGTTAAAATAATGTGGGGTTTGAAATATGCATTGGCTATTAAATCTCTTTGGAAGCCTTTTATCATGTGCATATACTGTACATATCTTCTTTTTTTCCAGAAATGGCATTTGTGTATTAACAATAAATGCAAAGGAAGATACCAATTTGTGGATATATCTTTGAAGCTATTAATTTTCACAGGTCTGATAGTAACGGGCTTTGTGATTATTCTCCATCCCATCTTAAATTTTGTTGTTGTTGTTAGTTGTGAAGTTGTGTCTGACCCATCGCGACCCTATGGACAACGTTCCTCCAGGCCTTCCTGTCCTCTACTTTCCTCTGGAGTCCATTTAAGCTCACACCGACTGCTTCAGTGACTCCATCCAGCCACCTCATTCTCTGCCGTCCCCTTCTTCTTTTACCCTCCATCGTTCCCAGCATTCGGCTCTTCTCCAGGGAGTCCTTCCTTCCTTCTCATTAGGTGGCCAAAGCATTTGAGTTTCCTCTTCAGGATCCAGCCTTCTAAAGAGCAGTCAGGATTGATCTCTAGGACTGACCGGTTGGATCTCCTTGCAGTCCAAGGGACTCGCAGGAGTCTTCTCCAGCCCCAGAGTTCAAAGGCCTCTATTCTTTGATGCTCAGCCTTCCTTATGGTCCCACTTTCACAGCCATCCATTGCAACTGGGAACACCATCGCCTTGATTATACGCACTTTTGTTGGCAGGGTGATGTCTCTGCTTTTTAGTATGCTGTCTAGATTTGCCATAGCTTTCCTCCCCAGGAGCAAGCGTCTTTTAGTTTCTTGGCTGCAGTCCCTATCTGCAGTGATCTTGGAGCCCAGGATAATTAAAATCTCACAAACAAACCTATTTGCAAGGGGAAAGGTTCCTGGCTGTTTTTCTCCAGTCTGGAAGGTATTTATTATAGGTGAGGGCATCAGGGAATTCCTTTGCCTCCCCAAAAATGACACCCTCGGGTGTTGTAGTCTTTAACAAATTTGGACTTCGTCCATTGTATACATTGTAAGATCTCACTGCATCAGTGATTGAGACATCTCTGGCGAACCTCAGAGCGAAAGGAGGATTCGATTTGTGCTTTCAGGCAGTTTTTACAGTAGCTGCTCAATGAAAACAGCATCCTTCGAACGCCTGGTTGTCAGAATGCAGAGTGTGAAGCCCAGACTGCTTACTTGGCAGTGTAATAGAGATCTAAAAGCTCAGGAAAAGTGATCTGACTTTAAGCTGCGTGTGAATCAGGTCCTGGTTGACTTGGGACAATAAAAAAAGTCCGATTAAACTCTTCTTGTTGTTGTTAGTCGTGAAGTTGTGTCCGACCCATCGTGACCCCCATGGACAATGTTCCTCCAGGCCTTCCTGTCCTCTACCATCCTCTGGAGTCCATTTAAGCTCACGCCGACTGCTTCGGTGACTCCATCCAGCCACCTCATTCTCTGCCGTCCCCTTCTTCTTTTGCCCTCCATTGTTCCCAGCATTGGGATCTTCTCCAGGGAGTCCTTCCTTCTCCTTAGGTGGTCAAAGCATTTTGAGTTTCCTCTTCAGGATCTGGCCTTCTAAAGAGCAGTCAGGGTTGATCTCCTCTAAGACTGACCGGTTGGATCACCTTGCAGTCCAAGGGACTCGCAGGAGTCTTCTCCAGCACCAGAGTTCAAAGGCCTCCATTCTTTGGTGCTCAGCCTTTCTTATGGTCCAGCTTTCACAGCCATCCATCGCAACTGGGAAAACCATCGCCTTGACTAGACGCACTTTTGTGGGCGATCTCATAAATAGATTTTGTCTTTGATGATCTGTCCCTAATGGAGCCTTAGGGATTAATAATTACACAATGAAGCCACTGAAGGATTTTTTTTTTCAGGATCAGGCCTTGCCACCCATATTACTTTGGTGATAAACCATGACTGTCTCTAAATGTTGGCTTACATGCTAACAATACAGAAATCAGGTGGAGGAAGAAGGTCTTCAGCACGAGGATAGTTTAATGAGAAAATAGTGGGATCCTTGGTGTTCATTGAGCTTGGGGGTTTTCTTGCAAACGTTTCATTACCCAATTAAGTAACGTCATCCGTGCTAGAGGGGAGTGGAGTTTGCAGAGTGGAGGAAGATGAGGAGCAGGATTCTTGAGTCTCTTGTGGCTTTTCTTGCAGATGTTTTGTTACCCAACTAGGTAACATCGTCAGTGCACCAATGAGAGAAGTCATACTTGGTGTTTTCAAGAGGACATCCCTATCTTAGCGATTAATCTTCATTCCCGTTGGCAATCAACCAGTCTTCACCCCAGCTTACCTTCCAGAGGTTTTGTCGTATCCCTCACCTTCCCCGATCGTTGAGCTTGGAGGCTGGGGCTGATGGGGATTTGTGTCCCAAACAGCAACTGCAGGGAAGCTGGTTAAAAGACAGTGGGTGTCAAAAGATAGGTTGTCAGGATGATAGGATGGTGTTCATTACCTAGGGTGCGGTAGGCAGAACCTGCTGAGCAGGCCAATCTCTGGATGACTTGACCTGGGATGTAACCCTGATCTTCCTGCTTCTCAGGTTCTGATCGCCGTCCTGTCACAGCCACCTTTTCCGCTGAACTGGGATAAATGGAGACAGGAGGCAAGATGCTGCTTTTCTTTCGGAAAAGGAAGGCGAGCAGCGAAGCCCGAAAACGTCTGGAATACCAAATGTGTCTTGTAAGTCATGGGAAGACACCTAGGTCCTGAATATCTGGTCCCACCGCTCTGTCAGGAACCCTTGTTTGGGTTGTAAGATGGGTAGACGTTTCTCAGTAGCTTCCTGAAGGACCAAACTAGAAGAAGTCTTCTCTCATCCTGGTCCTTTGAGGTAGGATAGAGCCCAGTTGATCACTGCTCCCTCTTAAGTTACAACGTTCCCCCCATCCTTGTGATGGCTAGACTTCATCTCCCATCATGGCTCCGTAGATGTTAACAGTCCTATGTCTTCAAAGACACCACGGATCTGCTAACGAAGTAGGGTTTGTTTACGAGAGACGCCAAGCGAACCACCAAAGAAAAAAATTCAGTTTTCCACACTTGGGAAACTTAATAGGAGTCACCAATATTGCTCAGTTCCCCCTCTTTTCCTAGCCGGTTTTTACTTTAGTTCAGTAGATGATAAAGATGAAGGCTAATTTGAGGAAATGATGTGATTTCCACCCCTGATTTTGCAGCCAGTAAAACTCATCTGCTCGTTTTTCAACAGGCCAAAGAAGCCGGAGCAGATGATATCCTCGATATCTCCAAGTGTGAACTTTCTGAGGTAAATTCTCTCCCATTTCTGGTTCCTGGTGGGGTTAATTGCCCGAACGATGGCAATTCATAGTAGGGGAACTTTGTAGTCATACTTTGGAAGGCTTAATATTCGTCTTTCTTTTTCAGTTGAGCCTGACTTTAGATACCTAAGGGCAGAAACATGACCACCTCAGAGTATTCTACATCTGTTCTGACCTAGGCTTCCTTAGAATGTATACAGCACAAACTTAGTCCCAGATAACCTCTTTAATTCATACGGCTGTGAATTATTGCTCTTTCCAGTCCGAAAGGCTCATCAAAGACTCTTGCAGGGGGGTGTTTACAAACACCCACCTTATCTCCCTTGGAATGCTGCCAGAGAACTAATTGCCACACGCAGGGCAAGGCCAAACTTAGCACAGAGTCAAACAGAGCTTTTCCAGAGCTTTGACCGACCAGATGAACAAATTGCTTCCTGCAAAAGCTCACATCCCGTTCGCTTCTCTTTTATGTCTTATGGGAGGGGCCAATCATCTCCAAGCCTTACTCCCAAGTCGACCCTGTTTCCTTAATTGTTCCTGTCTCCTGGCAGCTCTGCACATGTGCACACTGGGAACAGGCTCCTGCTGTTCTTCTGTCTCGCTGATGTCAGACTCCGGAGACTCCGGAGGCAGCAAAGAACTACCAGATGGCCTTGGCCTCCCTCTCTGCCTCCAACTCAGAGCCCTCATCTGAGCCTTCACCAGACTCCAGGACTGGCCCATGTTCTTCCCCAGCCTCCTCACTGTCCGACTCTCCTGCCAGATCTGCTGGCCACTGGTGGGCCACAACATCTCCCCCATTAAATCAAAACTTGGTGTTGTGAGAGGGGGGCCAAGGCCATCTGATAGTTCTTTGCTGCCTCCAAAGTCTCCGGAGTCTGAGGTAGAAGAACAGCATTGGGCCACAACAACATCGAGGTTTGCTCCCAGTACAGGTAGTCCTCGACTTACGACCACAGAATTTCCGTTGCTGAGCAAGGCGGCTGTTAAGTGGCTTGCCCGATTTTATGACCTTTTCCACGGTGGTTAAAAGAAACCACTGCAGCTGTTCAGAGAATTCAGGGGTTGTTAAGCCAATCTGGCTTCCTTCATTGAATTTGCTCATCGGAAGCCATCAGGGAAGGTTGGAAACGGGGGTCGCCATGACCCCCGGGAGGCTGCAATCTTTGTCAAGGCACCTTGGAATTTTGACCGTGGTGCCGTGAGGATGCTGCAGTGGTTAGTAAATACGGTTCTTTTTATTTTATTTTTTTACATAAGTTTTATTAAATTAAATCTCACCAAAACTTGTCTTTCTTTTTTCTTTTTAGCTTCCCTACGGTGCCTTTGCAACCTGCCGAGTGTTGCAGAAGAAGGTAAGAAAGAAGATGGAATTTTAGCATGAAATCCAAGGTGCAATGCCTATATATATATATATATATATATATATATATATATATATATATAATATATATGAATGATAAGCCATCTTGAATGTCCGAAAAGCTGATGATTTTCATTTTCCATTTATTTATTTATTTATAAAACAACACAATGTAACAAACACAAAACATATATTCCCTTTTTACAACAGTTTTGTAACAGTAATCTATTTACATTTTCCCCTAACTCCCCTTATAATGTATATATCCTTCTTGTCCCATTATCACTTATTGCTCTATAACAGGTGTCAGCAACCCGCGGCTCCGGAGCTGCATGTGGCTCTTTGGGCCCTCTGCTGTGGCTCCCTGTGCGATCACTGGCTGGCCTCACTCTCCCCTCCCAGTCACTCCTCGCCTGGCCTTGGAAATCCGAGAGATAAAGAGAGAGGAGGGAAGAGGGGGAGAGAGAGACATAGATACAGAGAGATGGGGGAGACGAGGGGGGGATATAGAGAGGAAGAGGGGGGGAGAGATACAGAGAGGGGGGAAGAGAGAAAGACACACAGAGAGAGAGGGAGAGGGAGAAAGAGAGAAAAGGGTTTTGTGGCTCCCGGAGGTTTTTTTTTCTGTGGGAAACAGGTCCAAATGGCTCTTTGAGTATTTAAGGTTGCAGACCCCGGCTCTATAACTTCCTTCACACATAATATTAATTTTATACATTATCCTACAAACACTTTCCGTTTAAAATTTATCCCCAATCATTTTTATCCACTCTTCCTAATCTCCAGCCAGGTGTACCATTTGTTCCATACTGCATAGTATTCTGTAGATGATTTTCATTTTAAAGAGGACTGTTCCGAGTTACTAGGAGGAATTTCATGAAATACCTTGAATTTCATTAAACGCTTCTAGATGGGGGCAACAGAAAATTCCCTTGAGGGCCAGAAATATGTTCCTCAAATTCTCAAAATTGTGAGAGTCGGGTTTTGTTCAAAGTTTTATCCACTCTTCCCATTGATTGCATTTATATTCAGGCTTCTCTTCGATCCGATATATTTCGTATCTCAAACTCTTCCGTCAAATTCTTTCATTTGTATTTTCAGATAACCCAGTTTAACTATTCTTTCCAGGTCAGCTGTGAAACAACCTTCTCTGTCGTTTTCTCTTTCAGGTGCTGATCGTTCACACGAATTTTTTGACGTCCCTCGTCCCCAAATCCTGCAGTCTGTCTAATCTTGTAACAGTAAAGGTGATTCACAGTTCTTTTCATCAACTGTTGTGTTGTGGCCCGCCAGCAGAGCTGGCAGCAGATTCGGACAGTGAGAAGGTTGGGGAGGAACATGGGCCAGTCGTGGAGTCTGGGGAAGGCTCTGATGAGGGCTCTGCATCGGAGGCAGAGAGGGGGCCAGGGCCGTTATCAGCTGCCGTTGTCAGACATCAGTGGGACAGACGAAGAGGCTGAGCCTGTTCCCAATGTGCACATGCGCAGAGTTGCCAGATGAAGGGAAGAGCTAAAGAACAAGGGTCGACTCAGGAGTAAGGCCACAGGTGGACAGTGAATGGCCCCTCCCAGAAGGAATAAAAGGAGAGTGAAATGGGAGTGGAGTTTGCAGGAGACAATTAGTTCATTTGGGTCTGTTCCTGCATTCTTGCCAAGTATTGTCGGTTACAGTGTGGAGTCTGAAAGATATCGGCCTGGCCACTCTCCAAACCTGATCAAGGTTGGTCATTGTGAACGATCTTGAAAGGCTGCGGGAGAGGAAAGACTTTGTTGGAGAGGAATTCACTGTAAATTAAATAAAAGGGGTTTATCGAGACAAAGAGTCTGCTTTGTGCCGCTGGGGAAGCCTAGATCAGAACATGTTGGTGGGAGCTTGTAAAGATCCAGAATCAAAAGAACAAGCAACGAAACCTAGTTTAAGACTTCCCTGTATTTTAGCAAGCTTTTCAGGGGGGGGCAGCCTGGAGCTGCTGTCGTATTCTTCCATTCCTCGTTTCTGGATTATAATCACATCACCTTTCGTGGTTCACCATGGAGGCCAGTGTTATGACCCAGGCCCAAGTAGGTAGTAATCAACGCAACCAGTTCCAAAACAAACAGATTTTATTAGAACAGCTGAGAATTAACTCATTCTCAGCGTAGTCCAAACTAAAGTAAAACAAATTCTTCATAACACAAATTCTTCAGTCTAATCACCAACCTTGGTATAATTAGGCAAACTGCCAAAGGCTTCTCTTGGCAAAAGTTCAGAAGCAGAAGACGCCAACAAGAAATAAATGCAGCAAGACAAGAACAAGTCTATCAATGTTGTTTTCCGACAAAGAGCCCAAGAGCCGTTGCTGGTCTTTTAAGCCTTATAAGAAGGGCCAATCGTCTCCTGGCCTTTCTCCCAAGTCGTCCTCTTTGCTTCAGCTGCTCTTGCCTTCTGGCAGCTCTTCTCATACGTGCACTAGGAACAGGCTCCTCCTGTTCCTCTGCCTCACTCCTATCAGTCTCTGGAGGCTCTGGAGTCCACACCTCACTCCCCGATGGCCCTGGCCCTATCTCTGCCTCCGACGCAGAGCCCTCATCCGGGCCTTCCCCAGCCTCCAGGACTGGCCCATGTTCTTCCTCAGCCTTGTCGCTGTCCAACTCTGCTGCCAACTCTGCAGGCTGCTGGCAGACCACAATAGCTAGCCAGAAGATTACTGGAGTTGAATAACCTCTTGAGAAGCACCCTTGGGAGCGGGTGGTTATGGATCCCTTTATTCTTCTCTTCCAGGTTTTAGATCTCCATGACAACCAGCTGACCTCCCTTCCTGCTGATATTGGCCAGTTGACTTCTCTTCAGGTAACAGAAATGCTGGATGCTCGGGAATCTCTTGGCAGTTTCAGGACCCAACGTGGTCCTTTCGCTCTCTTTCGATGTGGTTTCACATTTCCACATTTGACTGAGGTTTTGCAGATCGCGCGGGGTGGACTCGACACGCCAGGTTCAAGATGTGCATTTTTGCCCCTTTTGTTTCTGTCCTTGGTAAGGGACGTGGTGACTCAGTGGCTAAGACACTGAGCTTGTCGATCGAATAGGTCGGCAGTTCAGCGGTTCGAATCCCTAGCGCGGCGTAATGGGGTGAGCTCCCGTTTACTTGTCCCAGCTTCTGCCAACCTAGCAGTTCGAAAGCACGTAAAAAAAAATGCAAGTAGAAAAATAGGGACCACCTTTGGTGGGAAGGGAACAGCGTTCCATGCATCTTTGGCATTGAGTCATGCCGGTCACATGACCACGGAGACGTCTTCGGACAGCGCTGGCTCTTCGGCTTTGAAACGGAGATGAGCACCGCCCCCTAGAGTCAGGAACGACTAGCACATATATGCGAGGGGAACCCTTACCTTTGCCTTTCTGTCCTTGGTAGGTTTTGAACGTAGAAAAGAATATTTTAAAAGCTCTTCCGGACTCCATCGGGGATCTCGCTCAGCTTCAGACACTGAATTTGAAAGGTATGGCAAAACTGTGTCTGCGTGAATCTGGAAAGAACAGCGGCTCTGGTTTTTAATTTATGTTTTTTTTGCGGGGGGGTGGAGATGCAAGAAACAGCAGATTGAACTGTAAGTTTGCTGAGAATGGCTCGGTTTTCCGGTTTAAAATTTTAGAAGAGGATGCAGCAACCTTGAGTTTTGCATCCAAGGGATATAATCACCGGGTTTCTGTACAATAATCAAGCATAATTTAGCCTCGCAGAGATAAATTTTGCTTTGGAATCCTAATAAGGAGTTCCAAAATTGATTTTTTGTTGAAAGCAGATATACGTGTCCCAGGATCCAATCTTGGTTGGTCACCAGGATTTCAGTTTTGATTTTTGTTGCACATTAATGATAAAATTAGAATTGGAATTGGAATGGAATAGAAGAAGAAGAAGAAGAAGAAGAAGAAGAAGAAGAAGAAGAAGAAGAAGAAGAAGAAGAAGAAGAAGAAGAAGAAGAAGAAGAAGAAGAAGAAGAAGAAGAAGAAGAAGAAGAAGAAGAGAGAGGAGGAGGAGGAGGAGGAGGAGGAGGAGGAGGAGGAGGAGGAGGAGAAATAGAATAACAAAGTTGGAAGGGGTCTTGGAGGTCTTCTAGTCCAACCCCCTGCTTAGGCAGGAAACCCTACATCACATCAGGCAAATGGTTATCCAACATCTTCTTAAAAACTTCCAGTGTTGGAGCATTCACAACCTCTGGAGGCAAGTTGTTCCACTGATGAATTGTTCTCACTGTCAGGAAATTTCTCCTTAGTTCTAAGTTGCTTCTCTCCTTGATTAGTTTCCATGCATTGCTTCTTGTCCTGCCCTCAGATGCTTTGGAGAATAGCTTGACTCCCTCTTCTTTGGGGCAGCCCCTGAGATATTGGAAGACTGCTATCATGTCTCCCCTGGTCCTTCTGTTCATTAAACTAGACATACCCAGTTCCTGCAACCGTTCTTCATATGTTTTAGCCTCCAGTCCCCTAATAAGGATCAATCAGTACAAAGTGCAGTTAATATAAAACTAAGGCTGAAGGCCTCCAGAGGGCAGCTTAGTATAACCAAACCCCTGTACCTGAGTGCATGAATATCGTAAGCGTTAAGTTCTCTGTTGATTATAAGACAAACTAAAATTAAAACGCAGGTCATTTTTGACTTGGCAACTATTGGTTGAACAAGAGTTTGAGGTGGCAGCCGTCGAATTCGAACAGATTCTTCGGGCCTGACCTTTCAAATGTTTTTTACTTTCCGCCTTCTGGTTTTCCTTGCAAGGGAACCAGATCAAGAAACTGCCTTCCACTTTGGAGGGCCTGCGGAGTTTACGAACGTTGGACATCAGTGAAAATTCGGTGCAGGAGTTGCCGCAGACGCTGGCTCACATCCGAACCTTGGAGGTAGCGTTATAAATATCGGCATTTGGCTTTTTAGAATAGAATAGAATAGAATAGAGAAGAATAGAGAAGAATAGAGAAGAATGGAATGGAATAGAATAATAGAATAGAGAAGAATTTAATAGGAATAGAATAGAGAAGAATGGAATGGAATGGAATGGAATGGAATGGAATTCTTTATTGGCCAAGTATGATTGGACACACAAGGAATTTGTCAGTACATATGCTCTCAGTGTACATAAAAGAAAATTTGTCAAGAATCATAAGGTTCAACACTTAATGATAGTCATAGGGAACAAATAAGCAATCAAATCATATTAGGAAACAGTCAATATAAATCTTAAGGATACCAGCAACAAGGTTACAGTCATGCCGTCATAAGTGGGAGGAGATGGGCGATGGGAACGATGAGAAGATTAATAGTAGTGCAGACTTAATGAATAGTTTGACAGTGTTGAGGGAATTATTTGTTTAGCAGAGTGATGGTGTTCGGGGGAAAAAATGCAGATTTAATGCAGATTAAAGGCAGCTGTGGGATGTGTGTTCCTCTCTTGCAGACCTTGTCCCTGGATGCGACAGCGATGATTTACCCTCCAAATGAGGTTTGCAGCGCAGGCACCGAGGCCATCCAGCGGTTCCTCTGTGAAAGTGAGCATTTCAGTCCTAACTCGAGGACTATCCGTACACAGGCAGTCCTCAGCTTACAGTAGTCCGTTTCAGTGACCGTTCAAAGTTACAACGGCCACTGAAAAAAAAGTGACTTATGACCGCGACATCCTTACCGTCCTGTGATCAAAATTTGCACGCTTGGCAACTGACTCGTATTTATGAAAGTCGCAGTATTCCGGGGTTAGGCGACCCCTTTTTTGTGATCTTCCGACAAGCAGGGTCCACGGGGAAGCCAGATTCACCGGACAACTGCAGCAAGGAAGGTCATAAAACGGGGGTGGCTGGGGAAACTCACGGAATAACTCCCGCTTAGCAACGAAAATCTGGGGCTCCGTTGTTGGCGTAAATCAAGGACTGCCTGCATTGTGATATTGTGATGTGTGGGTTTCCTTCTAGAAGTGGGCATAGAGTACAACCCTCCCTCTCAGTACTTACTCCCTGTGTTGGAAAGCGATGGAGGAGAGATATCGGCGGACGGTATCCGGAGGACAGCTGGCAAATACATGGAAGAGGTAGCTGAGTGGCAAGTGAGTGTTAACTTTTCCCAAAAATACAAGAATCTCTTTTTAGGAGATTTTTTTTTTCTAAACTCGCAGGAACCCATTTTGTGGACTGGCCTCCGACCAGGATGTTTCCCCGCAGAGCTGATGTAGAACTTCCACTTTTAGAGGAAGTCTACCCCAAAAACTGGACATAGGTGACTCAGTGGCTAAGACGCTGAGCTTGTCGATCGAAAGGGTCGGCAGTTCAGTGGTTCGAATCCCTGGTGCCGCGTAACGGGGTGAGCTCCCGTGACTTGTCCCAGCTTCTGCCAACCTAGCAGTTCGAAAGCACGTAAAAAAATGCAAGTAGAAAAATAGGGACCCTCTTTGGTGGGAAGAGAACAGCGTTCCGTCTGCCTTTGGCGTTGAGTCATACCAGCCACATGACCACGGAGACGTCTTCAGACAGCGCTGGCTCTTCGGCTTTGAAGCGGAGATGAGCACCGCTCCCTAGAGTCGGGAACGACTAGCACATATATGTGAGGGGAACCTTTCCCTTTCCCTTTTTACCCCAAAAACCAGTTGCTAGGCAGGGACACAAAGGATAGCAACCCCTTCCCTCAAATTCTGTTCCCAAGAGAACAATGGGAGAAAACGATAAAAGTCATTATGGTTAATTGCAACGGTCAACCCGATGTTTAGATTGGATTTGGCATTTTTGTCTACCTACTCAGTCCTTCCCAAGAACTTGGGGTAGACAGATGTTGTACTTCGATGGTGTTCAAGGACTGGCTGTAAACTGATGTTAAGCTGTTTCAAGTCAAGCTGCCTTTTGTAATGGACCGATGGGGATTTTGTCAATGCCACAGTGTCCGGTGTTGTTATTATGGTTAGTTGTGCAATCAGCCAGATGGTTAGATCTGGGATAGGGAGATGTCATTATTTGATGGCATTCAAGGTATCTTCCCAGGATGTAAGCTGTTCAAGCCAAGCTTCCTTTTGCAATTGACTAATAGGAAGTTTGTCAATGCCGGCAGTCAATTGCAAAATTATTAATTATGAAACTTGCATGCCTGCCACCGGTCTCCCAATGGCTTTTGGTGGCTCACAACAATCAAGAAAAGGCTAAAGGCCGAGGTGAATAGCCAGGTCTTCCGAAGAAAAGCAAAATCACATCATGTTTGTGTTTCGTGGCTTGTTAAAAATCAACCTTGCTTACTTCTCCTTTCACTTTCATTGCAGAACAGGTTTCTAGACTATGAGAAGCGAAAGGTAAGGATGCTCGTGAACCCTGCTCCTCGTTGTGGGATTTGCCCAACCCTGTTACATTCATCTGCAGGTGGGAGTTGATATATAGGATTTAAAAAATGACCACCGTAGAAAATCAGTCTGGTTTTTATTCTTTGACTTAAAACCGCAGCTCTCTTTCTTTCCTTTTTTGTGATGTTAACTTTCCGTCCTTCAGCCAGGAAGTGGCATAAATAAGATCCATAACAGAAAAGACTCTCCTTATCCAAAGTTAGGAATGAGATCTTGTGTGTACAAGGCCTCTGTGCAAAAATGGATCTCTCTCTCTCCCCTCCCTCCCTCCCTCTCTCTCTCTCTCTCTCCCTCCCTCCCATCTAACTATCTAACCTTGTCATCCATCCAACATTGAGCATAGACAATTTTCGCTGCTGTTACTATGTGTAGAATAATGTATTGGAGTTGCTTCTTGATCTTTCGGTTAATCATTCCTAATAAAAATAATTCAGCTTTAAATTCAATTTGTTCTCCTGTTATCTCCTGCAGCTATCCCCTTATCTGTTCCCAATATTTTTTTGCTTTAGGGCATTGCCACCACATATGATAAAATGTTCCATCTTTGCACTTACACTTCCAGCACTCAGGTTTCATATTTGCATACATTTTAGCCAATCTCACCGGTGTTAAATGCCACCTGTAAAACATTTTGTACTGATTTTCTTTGTATGCAGTTGACAAAGTTAATTTATAATTTTTCCTCCATAATTTTTCCCATTCCTCTAATTTTATATTACAGCCTATATTTTGTGCCCATGTTATCATTGGACCTTTCACTATTTCTTCTTCCATTTCTACCTCTAATATGTAATAAAGATATTTATATGCTTTTGTTATAAATTTTTCTTCTTTGCCTGTCAAAATTTGGTCCAAAGGGAGCATACTGCATCCCTTTTGCTCCCTCCCACATTTAGGGTAGATCAGGTGTCTCGATAGAAAATCACTTAATCTCTCCCCTGGTTCAAGATGATGAAGGGAGGAGAACTTGTGGCTCAGAGGTTAATACAACTGCCTAACATGCAGGCAGCCCAGGTTCGAATCCAAGTAAGGGTATGGTCCTGGTTTGAAAGGCCCTGGGTCAAAGGACAAGCACAGATGATCGTCTTCTTCCAGCGATGGCTCGAGAGAGCAAGGCCCTGAGCTGAATACAGTGAGGTCAAGGGTATATATATTGACCAGTGTTTTCTGTTTACCTGATAGGAGCAGAAGACGCAGGAGAAGCTGGCTTTTGAGCGTGTGCTGGATCTGGAGCAGAGAGAACAAATCCAATTGATGCATCAAAGTCATGTCCAGAAAGGAGAATTTCTCCAAAGCATGAAAAAGGTAAAACGCCTTCAGTTTTTCTCTCCCCATTCCTACCAGACCAGAGATGATATTCAGCAGGTTCGGACCGATTCACTCGAACCAGTAGCGGAAATCTCTCACCTACCCCGGCTCTATGCCATCCTAGAGGTGGAGCTCTTGCCTCACAATCAGGAGGTTGTGAGTTCGATCCTAGGTAGAGGCAGACGTAGGGTCTCCTGCTTAGGCAGGGGGTTGGACTAGATGACCTGCAAGGTCCCTTCCAACTCTGTTAATCTATTCATCTCATCTATGGGGCATGTGAGTGCGCGCAAGTGCGGCGAACCGGTGGTAGCATATAATCTGAAACCCACCCACCGCTGTACCAGATACCTTCATACCAGACCTGTCCAAGCCTACAAGTTGAATTCAGAGGCAGTACTACAACTACAAGTTGATGGTGAGGAAGTGGGAGAAATTCTAGGAGGAAACAATTCACAGATGAGGGAAGGCTGCAAATTTGCAGGGAGACCTGGACTTAGGGACCGCAGCCGAGCCCAAAATTTCCGTTGTTAAGTAAGACAGCTGTTAAGTGAGTTTTGCCCCTCCTCTCCCCCACTCCCCATTTCATGGCCTTTCTCGCCATGTTTTTGTTAAGTGAATCACTGCAGCTGATAAGGGAGTAACCCGGTTGTTAAGTGAATCCGGCTTCTCTGTTGACTTTGCTTGTCAGAAGTTCACAAAAGGGGATTGCGTGACACACACACACACACACCCCCAGGATGTTGCCACCGTCATAAATATGAGCCAGTTGTCGAACGTCCGTGTTTTGATGACACGGGGATGCGACTACGGTCTTAAATGTGAAAAAGAGTCATAAGTCACTTTTCTCAGAGCCGTTATAACCGTGATGGCGAACCTACGGAAGTGGCACACAAAGCCATCTCTCTGGGCACACCAGCCGTCACCCGTTCTCTTCTGGGTTCCGGGGCTTACATGTGTGCCGGCCAGCTGATCGTGCGCGGGGGAGCGCTGGAAATCCGGAAGAGCAGTTCCATGGCACGCAGCTGGTCTTCACGTCCATGCATGCCAGAAACCGGAAGACCAGGTGACCAGCACCCATGCTCCTGCCGGAAACCAGAAGCTTAGATTAGATTAGATTAGATTAGATTAGATTAGATTAGATTAGACTAGACTAGACTAGACTAGATTAGATTAGATTAGATTAGATTAGATTAGATTTATTAAATTTGTATACCGCCCTTCTCCCGAAGGACTCAGGGCGGTGAACAGCCAAGATTAAAATACATACAATATAAAAATTAAAATAAATTAAAACAAAATTAAATCAAATTGGCTTCCCAAAATTTAAAACCCTTTGCCCATAAAATAACCCGTTAAAATTTTAAGCCAGCCCGGCTTGCTGAAATAGGAAGGTCTTCAAAGCTCGATGGAAAGTACGGAGGTCCGGGATCAGTCGTATTCCTGGGGGTAGCTCGTTCCAGAGGGCGGGTGCCCCCACAGAGAAGGCTCTCCCCCTGGGGGTCGCCAGTCGACATTGCTTGACCGACGGCACCCTGAGGAGACCCTCTCTGTGGGAGCGGATTGGCCGGTGGGAGATTATCGGTGGCAGAAGATGGTCTCGTAAATACCCGGACCCTAAGCCATGGAGCGCTTTAAAGATGAGAACCAATACCTTGAAGCGCATCCGGAAGACCACCGGGAGCCAGTGCAGCTCGCGCAGGAGAGGTGTTACATGGGAGCGCCATGTCGCCCCCATAATAACCCGCGCGGCTGCATTCTGGACCAGCCGGAGCCTCCAGGTGCTCCTCAAGGGGAGCCCCATGTAGAACTGCTAGGGGGAACTGCTCTTCCGGTTTCCGGCACTCCCCCGCGCGCTCCCGTTTTGGCACTCGGTACCGAAAAGGTTTGCCAACACTGCGTTATAACTTCAGTCAGTCAGTAAACGAATGGTTGTAAGTCCCTGTAAAACGATAAAAGGCACTTCAGCCCATCTTGCAAAAAAACCCCAAAAAAACCTGGATGAAGAGATTCCACATGTTCAAAGAATATCTGTTTTCATGAACTCCGGTCCTAAATTAGGACCGGAAGTTTATATCGCAGCTTCCGAGACTTTGAATCCTTTTTTGTATTAAAACTCCTGATTCTCATCTTTTCGTTAAGAGGATGTTGACGTTGATGGGGGTGTGAATTGGGCTCAGTTCTTTTTCCTTGCCCTGTGGCTTCAGCTCGGGGATGGCTTTCTCTATGATTTCAGGAGCAGATGAAATTGGACGAAGGCCTGACCCGCCATCAGCAGCGCCTGGGAGCCGAGCGCCTGAAGTTGCTGGAGCAGCTGAAACAGATGGAACAGGGGGTGGCCGGCAGGATCCAGAAACTGCTGAAAGATAATCAAAGGTAGGAGATCCAGTGAGCAGGAGAGGGCCATGTTTTTGTTGTTTTTTTTCTTGTTCTGTCTGGGAATCTGCTGGTATCTGAAAACCAGAGAATCAATTCTGCGCCCTTGACTGCTGCAGCAGATGGGAGGGTAGGGTTAAGGTACTCTTTGACTTACTAGCAGTTGCAGCAACTCATATGCCGCTTCACAGTGCTTTGCAGCCCTCTCTAAGCGGTTTACAGTGTCAGCATCTTGCCCCCAACATTTTACCCACCTCGGAAGGACGGGAGGCTGAGTCCACCTTGAACCAGTCAGGATCGAACTCCAGGCTGCAGGCAGAGTTTGCCTGCAATACTGCAGTCTAACCACTGCACCATCACAGCTCCTAATGCAACATCCTATCAGTTACAACGTAGCACTTCAACTTATATACCGCTTCACAGTGCTTTGCAGCCCTCTCTAAGCGGTTTACAGTGTCAGCGTCTTGCCTCCATCCATCTGGGTCCTCGTTTTACCGACCTCGGAAGGATGGAAGGCTGAGTCAACCTTGTGCCGGTCAGCATCGAACTGTTGACAGTCGGCAGAATTAGCCTGCAATACTGCATCCTAACCACAGCGCCACCACAGCTCTTACGACTTACGACCTACAATTCAGACCAGAACTCCTTTTGCTAAGCTATCATTAAACGAGCCACTCCCAATTTTACAACCTTTGTGCCATGGACGTTGAGTGAATCCAGTTCCACCATTGATTTGCTTGTCGGAAATATTGATCACGTGAGCCTAGGACATTGCACCCATCATAAATACATTCTGGTTGTAGATGCCCACATTTTGATCAAGCGCCCGCAGGATTCGTAAGTTACTTTTTTCCAGTGCTGAACTTCGATTGGTTGCTAAATGAATTGTTGTAAGTTGACAACTAGCTTGTACAACCAAAATCCAGACTTACCCCATGAAAGACGGAGAGGTGTCCTCAGTGGAGCTGATTGGCATAAATGCTTTATGGTGACTCTTGTTAGTTGACCCTCCTTATTTCTTAAATCTTTTTAGGCAGAAACAGAGTTCCGAGATCTTAAAATCCCTTGAAAACGACCGGTGAGTTTCTTGCTTTACTTGATCGATTGGAGGGGAAGAGCTGTTGTGGCCCGCGGGAGCAAAGTCGGACAGTGAGGTGGTTGGGGAGGAACTTGGGCCAGTCCTGGGGGCTGGGGAAAGCTCAGACGAGGGCTCTGCATCGGAGGCAGAGAGGGGGCCAAGGCCGTCTGATAGTTATGTGCAGCCTCTGGAGTCTGAGAGCAGCGAGGTAGAAGAACAGCGGGAACCCCCAGTGTGTGCATGCGCAGAGCTGCTGGACGACAAGAACAGTTAAGAAAACAGGGTCGACTTGGGAGTAAGGCTTGGAGATGATTGGCCCCTCCCATAAGACATAAAAGAAGAGGGAACGGGACGTGAGCTTTTGCAGGAAGCAATTAGTTCATCTGGCCGATTCAAGATTTGAAATTTCTGTTTGTGACTCTGTGCCAAGTTTGGCCTTGCCCTTTGTCTGGAAATTAGCTCTCTTGGCAGCGTTCCACGTGAGATAGGTGGGGTGTTGATAACTTAAGCCAGGACAAGGGCTGTGTTCTTTTTTTAGAGCACAGCTGCACAGCTAAAATATCCATTATCTGTTTGGTGATCAATTTCATTGCCTTTGAAAGACCAGCACCAAGGATTCGCTCCTGTAGACAGGTTGCCTCTGCTGAACAGTTAATCAGCTCCAGGCTCTTTCGAAACCTTCTGGAGCAACAAGCCACGAAACACTCATCCGGACACTCACAGGGGTGTGGAAAACGAGAATCAGGGCCTCACTTGGTACCCTCTAAAGCTGGGGTCTCCAAACTCGGCAACTTTAAGAGTTGTGGACTTCAACGCCCAACATTCCTCAGCTGGCTGGGAAATTCTGGGAGCTGAAGTTGCCAATTTTGGAGATCCCTGCTCTTAAAGCCATGGTTTGCTCACCTTGCTCATTTGAATATTTTCATCTATCCTGTTAAATCTCACTTTGCTTAATCTTAGTGTGTTATGTTGTTGACTGCTGTTGACCTCACCCCATTCCTAAGAGGTCTGCATAAGCACAGCAGCGTGCCTTCCGTCCCTGTCTTAATGTCCCTTTTTACTCGTATCCTTTTCAAATAAATAAATAAATAAAAATAAATAAATAAATATTAGCCACGGTTCACTCTCTCCTCAAACCCTGCTGAGCCAGAAACCCTGGTTAACAAACCACAATAGCTGGTTCCAAAAGGAAGCATGAGTCGGCCTACAAGGCAAAACTTTTCCTAACCAACCAACCAACTTGTGACCGAACAGCAAAGCTCACCTCAAAATCTCCAGAAAAAGCTTTCCATGGGACAGGGAGACCCCAACCTCATCAGGAGAGGAGGGAGGTGGGAGTAAATCTGAACATTGGGGAGTAGGTTGAAAATTGTAGCCCAACTGAACCTCACAGTGTGGTGAGGGAGAAAGGTGGTGGAGAGATCGAAACTCTTGAGAAAAGTTATGGGGAACGATTAGGCGCCTGACTCTCTTGTATCGCTCCTAGGATCCGGATGGAGCAGCTGATGGCCATCACTCAAGAAGAAACGGAACAACTGAGGAGGAAAGAAGTAGCCGGTAAGTACAGTGTTAACCTTGGTACTCAACGGCTTTGAAACTCATCGAATTTGGTACTCAAACGCGAAAACCTCATCCCGGTACTCATCAAGTTCGTGCATGTACTATGAATGTCACTACCCCCCCCCCCCCCTGCACAATGATTGAGAAACGGGTACATGCCAAGACAGATACAGGGTGTCCTGGTGATTAGCCCGAAATCACCCAGGTGGTTTTAATGCCTGAGCATCTGGGACTAGAATTCACCATCTCCTAGTGATTAGTCACCCAGGCAGCTTTCATATAGATGATGGGACTCTAGAAAGAATGCAGAGAAGAGCAACAAAGAGGATTAGGGGACTGGAGGCTAAAACGTAGGAAGAACAGTTGCAGGAATTGGATCTGTCTAGTATAATGAAAAGAAGGACCAGAGGAGACATGATAGCAGTCTTCCAATATCTCAGGGGCTGCCCCAAAGAAGAGGGAGTCAAGCTATCCTCCAAAGCACCTGAGGGCAGGACAAGAAGCAACAGGTGGAAACTAATCAAGGAGAGAAGCAATTTAGAACTAAGGAGAAATTTCCTGACAGTGAGAACAATTCATCAGTGGAACAACTTGCCTCCAGAGGTTGTGAATGCTCCAACACTGGAAGTTTTTAAGAAGATGTTGGATAACCATTTGTCTGAAGTGGTGTAGGGTTTCCTGCCTAAGCAGGGGAATGGACTAGAAGACCTCCAAGGTAGCTCCTGATCTGGTTTTTCCTGGAAACGTTGCCATCATTCTAACATGGGCTAAGGCACGATTTGCTTTGGGCAGGCATGTCCAAATGCTGGCGTTGGAGCCCAAAAAAGGTTCTTAATTCTTCCTTTCCCCCCAATTTCGCTCTCCCAGCGGCCATGAAACAGATGTTGTCTGAGACCTACAAGAACAAATTACTTCAGGGAGCCTACGAGTCTCGCCGGCAGGACCTCGTCAACCAGACGTGCTCCAGGTACTGAAGAAGACGTAGATTTGCGGGGTGGGGGGGGATATTATTTTCATGGGTGTGCCCGCCCATTCAAGAGCCTAGAGTCATCCAAGAACTCTTCTCTTGCAGCCTTGCCAAGATGGATGAGAAGTTCCAGCAGATCCTGGCTTGGCAGCAGCTGGACCAGAACAAAGCCATCAGCCAGATCCTGCAGGAGGTATTATGGAATGGTGGTGGTGAAGGAAGGATATTTGCTCATGGGAGAAGGAACCAAGCAGGTCCTTGACCAGGAAAACGAATAAATATTAGAAGCCATCTGGTTCATCTGCCTAAGAGATAGGCGGATGGATGTTCTTGAGATGCGTAGGACTACAGTTCCTATCAGCACAGCCAATGGACAGAGATGATAAGGACCGTAGTCTTAGAAAGCTAGAAGGTTTCTCTAGTGGACCACAGGATCCATCATGACCACAATGTTAGATGTTCTTCAGACGTCAGACGTTCCCAGTGATGCGTAGAAGCTCCCTTCATCTTTTAAGTGATCTTAATGGGAATTTATTTGAACTGCAGCTCGATTACACATTATAAGAGCTAGAACTAAGCAAATTAGGTTTGGGGCAGGGGTGAAATGCTCCCGGTTCGGAACAGATTGCCCAATCCGGTAGCGATAGTGGCAGGTAGTTCAGAGAACCGGTAGCAAAAATTCATGCTTCCCGCCACCCCCATGCCCAGCTGAGCCGCACAATCATCAGAAGCGCTTTTTTTTTTAAAGCATTTTTTCCATCATATGGAAAATCCATCATATCTATCTATCATCTATCAATCTATCTATCTAAACTATCTATCATCTCTATCCATCCATCATGTCTGTCTGTCTGTCTGTCTATCTATCTATCATCTCTATCCATCCATCCATCCATCCATCATATCTGTCTATCATCTCTATCTATCTATCTATCATCTCTATCTATCTATCTATCATCTCTATCTATCTATCTATCTATCATCTCTATCCATCCATCCATCCATCCATCATATCGATCTATCATCTCTCTCTCTCTCTCTCTCTCTCTCTCTCTGTCTATCTATCTATCTATCTATCTATCTATCTATCTATCTATCACTATCTATCTATCGGTGGGTGGGATAGAGATACCAAAGTCAAGTCAGTCCTACCTTTCTATTAAAAAAAAGTGTCAGGTAACAGAGATTTTAAAAAGACCCTTCTTTGTTTGTGAAACCCGCGGAGTTGTATCTGCCTTGCAAATGCAGCCCTAGATGAAACGGACTTCTCTATTTATGCAGAATTTTCACAATAGGGAGGAAAGACCTCGTAGCTTTGTGGGCGGATCATCTTTGCTTGCAGAGAATTCCATCCCGGCGAGTTTTGTGGGAATGTTTCTGAGTTCATGGTGGAGAAAGACTATTAGGAGAGAGGGAAGAGAGACTGTTAGGAGGGAGGGCTATAATGCTGAGACGGATAGACCGATGGTCTCGGGTAGTTGAAGGCCGCTTCAGATGCTCACTCGATCCCCATCTTTTAGAGTGAGATGCAGAAGGCAGCTTTCGAAGCCCTCCAGGTGAAGCGAGACCTCATGCATTGCCAGATCAGAAACCAGGTGAGTGCAAAAAATTTAAGACTTGGGGAGAGATGCAAGGGACGGGGGAGGCAGCATCCCTCAGATCTTCCTGAACAAGCACACTTCCTCCCTTCTCAAATCTAGCCTGGGTACCAATCCTTGTGAGAAGTTTGGGTTTGGGACGAGTCATATCTTTTTGGCCCAGTTTAGTTTGCCTCCCCTCTGGGACGGCGTCGCTCCATTTCCACCCTGCCAACGGTCCATTAAAAAAAAAAACACCTCATCTCCATTGGTTCTGTTTTCATGTGTCCGTCGTCGTTTGTTTCTGTTGCTTGTCCAAGTCCATTTTGGTCAACATCAATGCGCACTGCTTTATGAATGCAGAATCACTGCCGGAGGGAACGGTTGCCAGAGGCTCTTGGATGGGTAGAGTTTTGCAATTTCTCCAACCCCCGTTTTTCCCTCCCCCCACCGACTGCACCTTTTTTTATCCTTTGTCTCTCTAGTGGGTTATCCAGACCTTTAGTTTACTAATATAGGTGATGGTCAAGGGCATTTGTGGACTTTCCTGTTCTCTGGTGGCTTCTCTGCGGTGCTACAAGCTCTGAGTCACCAGAACGATTTCTTGAATCTTCCCCAAAAAAGGCCAAGGAAGCTTCAGAGTCTTTTGAACTTTACGTCTTCCAAAAACAAGCTGGATGCCCAGAGCTTGTAGCTTCCATTCATTGACTCCAAAGTATTCCAGATGCTTGAGGGTTTGCATAGAGTCCTTCACTGGCTGTCCCTCATGTCTAGGGTGACATACAAAGAAGGAGTATTTTTTTTTATCCGCCATAGGGCGTTTCCCCTTATCCTTGATCTGTCCGTTAGGCCCTTCATGAAAAGCGCCCCTCTGTTCCCAAGACGAGAATTTCTACTGAGGGCTACCTAAGACTCTATCAGAGTTTGTTGCAGAAAACAAATCCAGAAGCGCACACAGATAACTGACGCAGCTGGATTCATTAACTTCTTTATATACGTAATAACAGATGAAGTATTTACCATACCAATAGTTGATTCTTCAACGTGGTAGCAGTTACAAGGTAGGAGAGTTAGTTTCATTTCAGCAGAGCAACAGACAAGCGCACAGACTGCTTAGTTTCAGTTTCAATTCTCTGCACAGACTCAGAAGCTGCAGACTAAGACATGCCCTGGCTCCAGTCTGTCTCAGCTCCCAATTGGCTGACTTAGTTGCCATGCCTATTCATTGGCTGACCTTGTTACCATGCCTCTGCCAGTTCATGAATAATCTGACGGACTCCAGCTCCCTTTCCAAGCCGACGGTGCAACACACAACGTTTTATCATTGTTTTCTCGTCTACTGAGTCCCTCGTCAAATCACAGTTGGTGTTTACCAGATGGAAAACAACTAGCACAGGATACCCCATACGTTAGATCCTAGAAAGACATTTGCTCCAGAAATGACTAAACTTAGGTGGGTAGGTCACCTTTGCCCCCCAGCTGGGGTGCTGAGATGCTGTCACGTCGCAGACCTCGGCTTCCTCGGCACGTTTCCAGACGGCAGGAAGTTAACGTTCGTGAGGTTGTGCAAAGTCAGTTGCGGGGCTGGTGCATTCCCTGTCCGGTGTTGCGAGGAACTCCCGAGTAGTTACTCATACCTGAAGTCTGTTTGGCTGACGGAGGTGTAGCCCCTCTCCACCCCCGCCCCTCTAGTACTTTGTGAGGTGTAGCCTCCCCAAAACGCTGTTGCGGTTAGGGAGGGAAAAACACGCACACAACCTCCCGCTTCCCTTGTTTCGTCTTCTCCCTAGATTAAATTAATAGAGAGAGAGTTACTGCAGCTCACGCAGTTGGAGTTAAAGAGGCAGCAGCTGGACACAGAGGCTCTGCAGGTATGTCACCCCTCACCCACCCCAATCCCACACCTCCTTTTGAAACCATCATCCCCTCCTGCTTGGCTTCCTCCTCCTCCTCCTCCTCCTCCTTCCTCCTCACCCCCCCCCCCGACCTCTGGTTTAGCAACTTGTAGAAGAAGGCCCAGTGAAAGAATTTTCCAGGTTTATCAACCCCGGGTCTCCTCCTTTCGCTCGATGGCCTCTCTCGCAAACGCTGCCAGGATTCTGACATCGGTTGGGGTAGAGATTTTGGAGGAATGCCTTGTCGGAAAACCAGGCTGGGATGCTAAGTTGGAAATCTTGGTGGTTTTTTTGGGAGGGGGGCAGGAATGAGGGGTGAAAGGGGTTACAGGCAGTCCTCGACTTACGACCACAACGGAGCCCCCAATTTCCGTGGTCAAACGGAGACGATTATAAGTGAGTTTCGCCCCACTTTGCAGGCTTTCTTCCCCGCTCGTTAAGCGAATGGCTGCCGTCGCTAAGCTAGGAACACGGTCGTTAAGCAAATCTGGCTCTTCCCCCTCCCCCCATCAGAAGGTCGCAAAAAGGGGATTACACGATAAAAAAAAAAAAACCACCCCGGACACTGCTGACCGTCATAAATAGGAACCATTTGCCGAGCATCCAAATTTTGATCGTGGGGATGATGCCACGGTCGTTAAGTGTGAAAGTTTTTGCATTGCCTTTGTCACGAAACAGACGGTTGTAAGTCAAGGACTGCCTCTAGAAGCTGGCTGAGCATTTCATTTTTTATTTTATTTATTTTATTTTATTTTTGGACCTATGATTTCTTTCTGGCTAGTTCTGCTTCGGTGTGCTTATTCCACCCTTTTTACCAACCGACCTCCATTCCAACCGGCACATTCCATCTCTCCAGCTGCACTAATTCTGTTCCGGCGACGAAACCAGGATTGCATGTTTTTTTTTTCTCTCCCAAAAACAGCTATTTTTATTTGTTTGGGGGGTTTTGTTTTTGTTTTTTTTAACAAAAAAGATCCGTTTCTAAATTCTTATGCACGTAAAACGCATCCCGTCAAATTCTCTTTTAAATCAGAACCAGGAAGGGAGTTTGCTTTAAGAAGCGAACAAATCCGCGCGATTAAAAATTGAAAGATTTTTTTTTTTAAAAAAAAAGTTTTGTTTCTTATACCCTTGCTGGATGGGATTTTGATGCCTAGAATACGGGGATATTGCGGTTGACTTAACGACCGCAATGGAGCCCAGAGTTTACGTCGCAGAGTGAGAAATCTGTTTTGCCCCGTTTGTTGTTGCTGTTTTTTACGACTTTTCCTGTCACGTTTTGTGAAGTGAAATTGCCGCTGTGGTTAAGTTAGTCACGCGGTCGTTAAAGCGGAATCTGGCTTCCCTCGTCGACTTGGTTTGTCAGGAGGGTCGCGAAAAGTCGGGCGAATGAACCACAAGAAGACTCCGCTCGATGACGGAGTCTTCGACGGGATGATTGACGGCCGAGAATTGTAAGGTCACGAAGCCTTTTGGGCTGGGGTGAAATGCTACCGGTTCACTCCGGTAGTGAACCGGTAGTGATAAAAGCTACCAGTTTGGGCGAAACGGTAATTTAAAAAAGCTACCAGTTGCTCCGAACTGGTATTTCCGACAATCAGCTGTTCCGCGCGGTTTAGCTTTGCTAGAAAGCAGGAAATCTAGCGAAGCTAAATCGTGCGGCACAGCTGATTTCCCCCCCTCGCTGTTCTACTTACTTTCCCAAGCCTCCTTTTGGTGCGTGCAGTCCGCATTTGGCCGAACCAGTAGCACACCAGTTCAGATTTCACCACTGCTTTAGAGCCTCGCTGAATTTTAACTTCCAAGGGAAAGCGCGAAGTTTTTTTTTTAGAAATCGGGGGGCAAAGGAGATGGGGTAGACTCTTATGTTCTAGGCCGGGGTGATTCTAGGCCGGTCAGGGAAGGAAGTTCAGTCTCCCTTCTTAAACACGCACCCACGTTGTGTTGCAGGAAGCAATCGGAGAGCAACGGCAAACGCTGAGTCAGCTGCTGCAGCAGCTGCTGAAGGAGAAGAAGGAGCGAGAAGAGGAGCTGCAAGCCATCTTGGTAAAAGGGCCTTGGGGGGCAGCTGGCCTGCGGAACCTATTCATCTACTCAGACTGTTCTGACTGAAGCTTCCTGAGACAGTAAAAAGCACATGATTAGTCCCAAAACCCCTCTTTTTTATTTCAACGGCTGCGAATTCTGTTCATTCCCAGCCCGTGATGAGTCACAAAGAGTTTGTAAAGAGTCCGACAGAGGTCTGCCACAGATAAGGCTGACAAGCACCCACCTTCATCTCCCTTGGCACGCTGCCAAAGACCTAATCGGCAATTAGCTTTGCAAGGCCACACGGAGCAGAGAGTCAAAACGGAGCTTCAGAATTTAAATCGGCCAGAACGAACAAAGTTGCTTCCTGCAACTTGTCTGCAAGAAAACAACCAAACTCAGAGAACCCCCAAGGACCTCTGGAGAACTTCAGCTGCTTGAGGGGGTCACCAGGGATAGATGAACCAAAGTCTGGCCATTGTTTAGGGGCACGTTCGACCTCCTGGGATCGCTTAGAACAGTTTTCCCCCCCTCCCCCAATTTCCATATCTGCCAGGTCCTGAGGCATGATAGCTAAGGCTCCATCATCTCTTTATCGCCTTCCTTTCTCCTTTTTTTCCAGAAAGAACTGGAGGCCAAGAGCGAGACAAAGCAGGAGAACTACTGGTTGATCCAATACCAGCGGCTTCTAAACCAGAAACCTCTCTCTCTCCGGTTGCAGGTGATTGGCCAAGAGGCAGAGAAAAATCTCATTTTTTTTTTCTCTCGTTCTTCCATCATTCCGTTCTTGGACAATTCCTTGGTGTCCTGTCTGCTGGGATGCCTTGCCTCGATACCCCCCAAACTGAAGCCGGCCGGGTGGCTTGATTCCTTCCTTCTCTCTCTTTCTCCCGGCAGGAAGAAGGCCTGGAGAGGCAGCTAGTGAAACTGTTGACGGACCTCTCGGCCGAGCACTACCTCCCCATCTTCGCCCATCATCGGATATCGCTCGAAATGCTCAGCAGCATGGTCCCTGGAGACCTAGCTGAGGTCAGAAACAAGGGTCATTTTTACACTGTCAATTCCCTTTTCTCGGGAGATTCTCAGGCGTCCATCCAGGTCACGATTGTCCTAAAGGTGCTTTTCTTTTCGAAAGGCAACTGGACTTTCTTGTTTTTCTTTGAAGACGTTTCGCTTCTCATCCGAGGAGCTTCTTCTTCTCTGACTGGATGGTGGGAAGTATAAATTCCTTATTATTACAGATAGTCCTCGACTTACAACATTTCATTTAGCAACCGTTCAAAGTTCCAACGGCCCTGAAAAAAGTAACTTACCACCATTTTTCACACATAACCAACTTTCCAGAATCCCCATGGACACCGGATCAAAATACAGATGCTAGACCACTGTCCCATATTTATGACGGTCGCAGAGATCCCCTTTTGCAACCTTCTGACAAGCAAAAGGCGATGGGGAAGCCAGATTCACTTAATGTCCGTGTGACTCATTTAACAACCGCAGTGGTTTGCTTAACAACCGTGGTTTTACTATTTTTTTATTTTTTTTTATTTATTTGATTTGATTTGCAGATCGGGATAATGGAATCTGGCTTGCAGCACGCCATCATCCAGAAAGCTCGGGAGATACAAGCTGTTGCAGAAACAATACCAGGTTACCTTCTTCGGATGTCCCCAGAGCTGGGGGTGGGGGAAATGAGGGGCACATTTGGGGAAGCCTTTCGTATTCCAGGAGGTTTCTTTGCTCTGTCTGTACGTGTTGGGTCTTTGAACCAGGAGTCCAACTCATTTGGGAAAGTGGCAAGCCATCTCAGGATAGCCTGCATTGAATGGCAGGGAGAGGAGACCACCTAGCAATTTTAGGATTGTAGCGTAGATGGGAGGATGGGGGTGGGGGGGGAAATCTCAAGGAACTTCTTGCAATACAGTTGTCATGGTTCTGAGGGATGCCCTAATGAAATCACGAGCCTCGAGCCAAGCTTCAAAAGAAATTCAGTTATTTATTAGGAGCTTCATGTCTGCACTCCCAAGTAAAGCCAGCTCTGACCCTACATAACTCCAATTATGACCCTGTTTCCCGGCTCCACCCAGAATGTGTCATAAATCACATTCGCCAACGAATTTCAGGAGTTGTAGAGGTCACTCCCCTCGGCTGCTGTAAGTAACCCTGGGATACAGCCTTGAGAGAGATAAGCATGGAATGTGCATTTGTCTTTGGCTGCTGTGCTATTTCGCCAGTTTTCCATCCCCCCTGGCCTATGGCAGCTCGAGAGCAGGCCAGGGACTCTTTGTGAGTTGACAACGGTGTTCCATCAGGGCGCCAAGACTTTGAGTTCAACATGCAGCCGAGATTCCTTGAGGGTCTTCTCCCAATCCCACCATGTAGCCCATTTTCTTCCTTGACGCCCCGCCCCCCCCTTCCTCACTCTCTGCCTCCCTTCCATCTGGTTGCAGAACTGTTGAAGCCAGCAGAAAAAACAGGACCTTCCGCTCCGGAGTTTAGAGAAGAGTCCACCAACGCTGAAGTCCCGTCGGCTCCATCAGCAGAAGAACACCACTGCGAGTGTGTCGTCTGTATGGAGCTAGAGGTAAGCCCTCCGGGTGTCCTTTTGGAGGCGGCAGGAATAGTGACAGCCTACTGCATTCATCCTTTGTGGCCCACCTTAGTCTACCCAGCAACCCAACAGCAATAGCACTTAGACTTATATGCTGCTTCATAGTGCTTTTACAGCCCTCTCTAAGCGGTTTACAGAGTCGGCCTCTTGCCCTCCAACAATCTGGGTCCTCATTTGACCCACCTCGGAAGGATGGAAGGCTGAGTCAACCTTGAGCCTGGTGAGATTTGAACTGCCAAATTGCAGGCAGCCGGCAGTCAGCAGAAGTAGCCTGCAGTACTGCACTCTAACCACTGCACCACCACGGCAGAAGGAAGGAACGAAGGGAAGGAAGGAAGGAAGATGGAAGGATAAAAGGAATGAAAGGAAGGAAGGATAAAAAGGGAAGGAAGGAAGGAAAGAATAAAAGGAAGGAAGGAAGATGGAAGGATAAAAGAAATGAAAGGAAGGATAAAAAGGGAAGGAAGGAAGGAAGGACTAGCAATAACATTTAGACTTCTATACCGCTTTACAATGCTTTACAGCCCTCTCTAAGTGGTTTACACAATCAGCCTCTTGCCCCCCTTAAAACTGGCTTCTCATTGACCCACCTCAGAAGGATGGAAGGCAGAGTCAACCTTGAGCCTGGTGAGATTCGAATTGCTAAACTGCTGGCAGCCGGTGATCAGGAGAAGTAGCCTGCAGTACTGCACTCTAACCACTATGCCACCACAGCGGAAAGAAGGAAGGAAGGAAAGAATAAAAGAAAGGAAGGAAGGAAGATGGAAGGATAAAAGGAAGGAAAGGAAGGAAGGATAAAAAGGGAAGGAAGGAAGGAAAGAATAAAAGGAAGGAAGGAAGGAAGATGGAAGGATAAAAGGAATGAAAGGAAGGATAAAAAGGGAAGGAAGGAAGGAAAGAATAAAAGGAAGGAAGGAAGGAAGATGGAAGGATAAAAGGAATGAAAGGAAGGATAAAAAGGGAAGGAAGGAAGGACTAGCAATAACACTTAGACTTATATACCGCTTTACAGTGCTTTTACAGCCTCCCTAAGCGGTTTTACAGAGTCAGCCTATTGCCTCCCAAAAACTGGGTCCTCATTTGACCCACTTCGGAAGGACGGAAGGCTGAGTCCACCTTGAGCCTGGTGAGATTCGAACTGCCAAACTGCTGGCAGCCGGCGATCAGCAGAAGCCGCCTGAAAGTACTGCACTCTTAACCAACTAGCGCCACCGCGGCAAATTCTGCTTGCGGGTTCATTTTCCTTAAATCAAACTTTCTGTTTTTATTTCGCTGCCCCTTTTGCGCCTGTGAAAAAGACGCCCATTCTCTTGAGTGACTCCGTCCTCCTGCGTCTTCTCCTTCTCCAGGCCCGAGTCGTGTTTCTGAATTGCGGCCACGTCTGCTGCTGCCAGACCTGCTCCGAAGCCTTGCACACCTGTCCTCTTTGCCGACAAGAAATCGTGCAACGGATCCGACTTTTCCACAGCGGCTAGCTTCCTCGAGGATGGAAAAGGGAAAGGAGTTTTTTTTTTCTCCCCCTCTCACCGTCCTGGAAGAGAAACCGAGGGAGGGAAAAAAAAAAAAAACACACCTGGAATTTCAGCCGTCCTCCTTTCATTTTTGCACGTCTTTTTTCGTCATCGCTGCGCGCTCGGAATGCTTGTCTTGTGTTTCCAAGCACTTACTTCCGGTAATCGTGCACGCCGGACGATGGGGCAGGAAGGAAGTGCGCGCCACGCCTTTTGCACTAAATAATATATGCTGGTGGGGGTTTTTTTTTGCTCACTGTTGTCTGCGAGGAGTGTGATTTACCGTATTTTTCGGAGTATAAGACGCACCTACCTTTTTTGGTGAGGAAAAGAAGAAAAAGAAATCTCCCTCTGCCTGCTGCCTCCTTGCAGCAAACAGCCTGCTTTACTTTCAGTTTCGTTTTCAGCATAGCTTGATTAGCACAAGGGGGGGAAAAAATCTGCTCCAGCCATTTACCTCCTTGAAGCAAGCAGCAGAGTCCTGCGCAAAACAGCTGAGAGCAAATCAACTGAGAGTCGGGAGGCGGATCCAATCAACTTGTGCTAATTAGCCTGTGCTGAAGCTGAAAGGAGCTGTTTTTTCTTGATGTTTGCTTGCAAGGAGGTAACTGCTGAGAGGCAGAGGCCAAAGGGTGGGGGCCAGTGGGTGGGCGGGGCTACATTCGGTGTATAAGACGCACCTAAATTTTCACCCCCTTTTAGAGGGGAAAAAAGTGTGTCTTATACACCAAAAAATACTGTAGTTCAAAACGTCCAGGCAACTGTTGAAATAACTGAAGGACACCCAAAAGTCTTCTTTTTTTTCAAGAGGCAATTGGGACTTTCCTTGAAAACGTTTCGCTTCTCATCTTTCGAAGTGAATTCTTCCGATTCTTGGATGAGAAGCGAAAGGTTTTCAAGGAAAGAAAAGAAGGAAAAGAAAAAGAAAAACCCAAAAATCCAATAGCCTTTTGGAAAAGCACTAGGAGAACAAAAAAGCTGCTTTTTATAACAGGGAATCTCCGCCTGGATCGCTCCCAAGCTACTAGTCCTCACTGAAATTATTCAAACCTTCCTGCAAGTGGGAGGGGATTGCCATTATCTTCCTCGTCAGGTTTGGGTAATTGAAAAGGAGGAGCCGTTCGCCAAAATATTGGAGTGGAAGAGAAGGGAAATTATTCTTCTCTGCTTTTCCCCCCGAGTGGAGGAATCTCCCCAGCCAAAGATGGCAGCCTGGCATGACCACTCCCTTAGAGACGAAAGTTGAACCCAGGTCGCACGAAATGTAGGCTGGATTACTGGAAGGTGGTGCCCGATTGAGTGACTGTTCTGTTCTGCTTGGCAAGCATGTAAGTTAATAACTTGGTTAATTAGTCAGTCAGTGGACGTGAACTGCCTGGGCACGCTCTTCCCCAGAAAGCGGGCGAGAGTGGTGGGCAGGAACACCACCAAGGTCAGGATCCCATGAGGACTGGAAACTTCATTCTCTACCTGCCGCCTCCTGAAAAATCTGCACTTTTCTTTGGACTGAACCACTTGCCTTCGTTCCGGGATGCTCGGAAGAGCCTTTGGCGTAGGGGTGGGGAAATGTTCTCCGCCCACCTCTCCCCCACCCCATCTTTCTGGGGCTGCACCAGAGTCCAGATAGGACCTTCCGGGTTGGATCTGCTGCCTTGAATCTTTTAGCCTCGAGGATGATGGGAGTTGAGGGGGGGGTCTTCCTTTCCCCCCAGCTGGAAAGGGGGGGGGGGGAAATTGCTGGTAGAGCAGAGGTGCCCAACTTTGTCAACTTTAAGACTTTAAAAGGTTCTGCAAGCCGCCAGCGTGGGGAATTCTGGGAGTTGAAGTCCACAAATCTTCAAAAGTGGGCAAAGTTGGACACTCTGGATTGTAGAATCTGGAGGGTGAGGGGACTGTGAAATTCCCACCTTAGCTCTGATTATTGCATCAATCTTCCTCGGGTTGCAGACGGGTATCTGAAGTCACGAGGACATTGCTTTTGTGTTGGTAAGAGGGGGTGTACCCAAACCTCCGTTGGACACGAGGTCTTGGCTGCAAGTCCGACAAGTTCCGATGATCCTCTCATCCACCTTCCCCCTGGAGAACCTCTCGCCCCGTGATGGCGAACCTGTGGCACGCGTGCCCGAAGCGGCACGCGGAGCCATGTCGCCTAGCACGCGTGGTGTTGCCCGTTCCTCTTTCCGGGTTTCTGGCACCCATGTGCGTGCGACAATCAGCCAGCCTTCCTGCGTGCGGCAGTAGCTGGAAACTGGAAGAGCTGGTCTTCCGTTTTTCCCGCGTGAGCGTGCACGCCGGATAGCTGATTGTTGCACACCCATGTGTGCCAGAAACCCAGAAGAGTAGCTGGCTGAAACCGGAAGTTCAGTAGCTGAAACTGGAAGTTCATTTTCGGGCACACGCATGGACCCTGGGCAGCTCCTCTTCCGGGTTGCGGTCCAGAAGTGCGCGCCTGAAGTGCATGTGCGCAAACTCCCTTTTTGGCATTTCTTGCCGAAAAGGTTCGCCATCGCTGCTTTAGCCTTTGCTGTTCCAGACAGACACTGGGAACTCCAGGGAAGACTTCTCTAACTGCTTGTCCATCCGTCCGTCTGTCCCTACCAATTACCCAGTTCTGGAGTTCCTGGGGTTTTGTGTGAAAAGCCGTGAAGGAGGAGGAGAGGAACATCGGAAGCCATCGCCCAGCTGGAGCTTTCTTTCCCAAAATCCTCAAGAAGGGCCCACCGTAACTTCCCGCATGTTTGTCTGGTTGCCTACATTGATCGATCTGTTTGCTGTGTAATGTTTTCACACGTACGTCAGCCGAGAAATAAAATTCCAGAGCTTCGACTTGTGACGTCTTTCAGTAGCATCAAAGACGGTTTACGCTCCTCCAACCTTCTTCATTTTAAAAAGCAGGACTCCCAAAATGTTATTTCCCCCTGCCCCCCCGTCACGTAAAAATGAAGACTCAAATCACCCAGGCCAAAAGTACCTTGAAAAGGTTAAAATCGTGGCAGCCGGGCCAAATTTTATTAAAACGGGGACGTTTTTCGTTACTCATCCTTCATTCTGACGAGACTCTGCGGCTTCCCCCAAATGGACGGAAGACGGGACTTCGATGAGTAACGAAACGTCTCCCGTTTTAATAAAATTTGGTCCAGCGGCCACGATTGTAACCTTTCCAGACGTTTTCACCTTTTCAAGGTATTATTTTTCCTCCCAATCCTCGAAAGCGGTAAAATCAAATTCGGTACGTCTTGCAGGATAGGGTGAAAGATTTCCTGACTGGGTGGCTCAGTGGCTAAGACACTGAGCTTGTCAATCAGAAAGGTCGGCGGTTCAGCGGTTCGAATCCCTACTCCTGGTCTCCGTGAGCGGGGGGGGGGGGGGGTTGGACCAGATGACCTCCAAGGTCCCTTCCAACTCTGATACTGTTATTCCTTTTGAGGGCCCAGAAGAAATAATAATAATAATAAAAAAGCTTTGCCTTTTATAAAACAGCCCTTTCCCTGTAAACATGGCCAAGATTTGGTTAGGATAACTGTCCTACCCACAGTGGACTTTCAGCCAACTGGAAAGTGACATCTGGCTGAACTCAAGATAAGACTGAATTGACAGCCTGATGCATCCTCCCACTGGCCCAACCAATGATGTGGGTTGTTGGGGAAAAGACCAGGAAGATGACATGTCCCTTAACTCAAGGTTAAGCAATGCATCCGATGACTTGGCAGCAGCGACACAACTTAAGCTGGAACAGTCGGAACGGGTTAGTTTCCCATAGCAGAAGAGGATTTCACATAATTTTACCACCTTTTCAATGTGAATGTGGCTTTGCACGAATGAGCGCAGCTTGCATCCATGCTCGTGGCTTAGAAAACGTGGCCAAATAGGATGGCCTAGCGCCGGTGAGGGTGGGCGAGGTGGATGGGGCTGAATACCCCCTCATTGGGCAAACCCATGAGAACCTCTCTTAAGTATAAGAGAGTACCATCACTGACAATAGGGGATGAGATCTTGCTCCCCACAGAGAGGGCCCGCAACTTGGGTGTCCTCCTGGATTCACGGTTATCTTTAGAAGATCATTTGACGGCCGTGGCCAGGGGTGCCTTTTATCAGGTTCGCCTGATCCGCCAGTTGCGTCCCTTTCTGGATTGGGATGCCTTGCGCACGGTCACTCACGCCCTAGTTACCTCCCGTATGGACACTGTAATGCTCTCTACATGGGGCTCCCCTTGAAAAGCACCCGGAGGCTCCAACTGGTCCAGAATGTAGCCGCGCGGGTGATTATGGGCGCAGCTCATTACGCCCATGTAACACCTCTCCTACGCGAGCTGCACTCGGTGGTCTTCCAGGTGCAATTCAAGGTGTTAGTTATCACCTTTAAAGCGCTCCATGGCTTAGGACCTGGGTACCTACGAGACCGTCTTTTGCCACCAATATCCTCCCACCAACCAGTTCGTTCTCACAGGGAGGGACTACTCAGGGTACCGTCAGTCAAATTATGTCGACTGGCGACTCCCAGGGGGAGGGCCTTCTCTGTGGGGGCTCCAACCCTTTGGAATGAACTGCCCCCGGAGATACGGAATATCCCTGATCTCCGTGCTTTCCGCCGTGCCCTCAAGACCCTGATGTTCCAACAAGCGGGGCTAAACATACGAACATGTGAATGATTTTTTAAATGTTATCTAATTCTGGGTTTTATTTGATTGACCAAACTAAGTAATAATTTTAATTAGCAATTTTATGATGTTTATGTGTCTATATTTTTCTTGACTGTACACCGCCTTGAGTCCTACGGGAGAAAGGCGGTATAGAAATATAATAAATAAATAAGTAAGTAAGTAAGTAAGTATGCCCAAATTTCTAGCTTCTGAAATGGGTGTGGGGGGACGGACACCAAGCTCCAGAGATGCCTTCAGCCGAGTCAATCAATGCCGAGGCAGATAGTCCTCACGAATCGCAATTGAGCCCGCTGTCGCTAAGCGAGACAGCGGTCAAGTTGAGTTTTGCCCCGTTTTACGACGGTTCCTGCCACGGTGGTTCAGCGAGAGTCATGATTTGCGGTCATCCAGCGTTGTTAAGTGAATCCTGGTTCCCCATTGGAGCATGCCGGTCAGGAGGTCGTAAAAAGGATCCCGTGAGACACTGCGACTGTCATAAATACGAATTGGGGGGGGGCCAAGCGTCTGTATGTTGATCAGGTGACCATGGGGACACTGCGAAGAGAGTTAAGCATGAAAGAAATCATGCAACGGTCACTAAACCAACTGTTGGAAGTCAAGGACTGACTCCGTGTGCCTTCGAGGCTCTGTAAGATCAAGACGGGGATGTCCAGCTTGTTAGAAGGAGCTATGAATGAGGAAGTCCACTCGTGTTCTTAAATCACTTAAATTACTCTAGGAATAGCTTTTTGGGGCGGGGTGGAGGGAGGCTATTTTCAGCCTTTGGCACAGTCACCGCCAGTAAACTCCCACCAACATTGAGTTAACAAGTCATTGATTAAGGATTAAAGTTCAGAAGGGGTGGAGAGAGATTGGATTTTATTTACTGGTCTGGTCGGTGGTTCTCAACTCCTTACGTTGACTGGAAAGCTCAACCCACCTTCAGCTGATTATACGGAAGCGTTAAAGAGTGTCCGGGCACTCTCGGATTTGGGAGCATGCAAGACAGGTTGAATGAGGGCTTCGAGGAGTTGCTTGCAGCAAGGTCTTGTTCGCCTAGCATATGTTGTTCTGGGTTCAGAAGAAGCCAGATAGCCAAAGCAAGCTATGAAGGTGACCAGCGAGGATCTTCAGAAAGGAACTGTCTTGAGTTGGGGGCTCTAGGAGAAACCCAACTGTCTTGAGTTGGGGGCTCTAGGAGAAACTCAACTGTCTTGAGTTGGGGGCTCTAGGAGAAACTCAACTGTCTTGAGTTGGGGGCTCTAGGAGAAACCCAACTGTCTTGAGTTGGGGGCTCTAGGAGAAACCCAACTGTCTTGAGTTGGGGGCTCTAGGAGAAACCCAAGTTTCCTAGAGTTTGATCTCAAGTCCTGAAGACGACATGGCCCTCCTGTCCTCTGTGGATGGCTGTGGAAAGGAATGCAACATCTGCTATGAGTCCTATCAAGAGGTTTCCACCAGGCGGGTACCGAAGCTTCTCTGGTGTTCCCACACCGTCTGCCTCGCCTGTCTCAGGAAATTGGTTTGCCAGAGCAGAATGGTCTCCTTCGTGGTCTGCCCTTTCTGTCGGATGGTGACCCTCGTGCCCCAAGAAGGCCTCAAGGCTTTGAGGAACAATGAAGCCCTCCTACTAGAGATAGGGCCACCCGGAGTGGAGGAATCCCAGGCCACCTCTGAAGATGGCTTGGAAGAAGACAAAGACTCCACGAGAGGTTCCAACTGGTCCTTTGGCAATGTGGCCCTGTCTGTGGAGTACACTTATAGGCCTACTTCGCCCATCTTCACTGTCAGCAGCATCGTTCCGGCGTTTCCCATGGGGTTCCATGCAGAGATATGGAGCGGGCTCCGTCTGCAGGAGATGCAAAATGCCGTGGTGATAGAGATGCCTCCGAGGACATCTTCAGCTCCTGCATCTGTGGAGAACCTGCGCATTTGCTTCGCAGTGACTCTGATCCTTCTTGTGGTCTCCATCTTCTTCACGGTGGTCTTTTCTTGAGGCAGGGAATGCTAGATGCACCACCGTATCCCAAGAAGAGCTCCACGCTTTGAGGAACGATGAAGTTCTCCTATGAGAAATAGGAGACAAACAAAGGACCCACATCGTGCTCCTAGATTTACTTTCCTCTCCTGCTTGATTATTTAGACGATGACTTCAGGACTTTCTGATCCAGCAGTGATGAGATCACCTCTGTCAATCTATTGCTCTCTTTCTGCCTGTTGTTGTGACTTTGCACAATTTTCTCCATGGCAAGCAAAAGTGATAGTTGTTCCTATCGGTGATGATCTACAATTCTTAGGACCCTGAAGCCAAGCATGACCAGGGATGAAGGATGCTGGAAGATGTGGATTAGCATCAGATAGAGGGCTCTGGTTTTTATAGGGTACAGAGTGGATGGATGGATGGGTGGATGAATCGATAAATTTGTGGATGGATAGATGAATAAATTGGTAGATGGATGGATGAATTGGTGGATGGATGGATGGATGGATGGATGGATAGATGAATAAATTGGTAGATGGATGGATGAATTGGTGGATGGATTGATAAACGGATGGATGGATGGATTAATAAATTGGTAGATGATGGATAAATTGATGGATGGATGAATTGGATGGATAAATTGGATGGATTGATAAATGGATGGCTGGATGGATGAATAAATTGGTAGATGAATGGATGGATAAATTGGTGGATGGATGGATAATGGATGGATGAATTGGTGGATGGATTGATGGATGAATTGGTGGATGGATTGATAAATGGATGGATGGATGATTTCCAAGACTACTTTCATCCTGAGCCATCTCAGCCACTGGGGACAACTAACTTGACATATTTTATGGGCTTGGACTGACAATTCTTTGATCATTTCTCCTATCACGTCATGTTACAGAAAACTTTTTGAAAGTTGCAATAAAATGTTCCTTTTTTAAAAAACTAGGGGAACCTCAAATCATTAGAAGAATAGAACTCCCAGTTTCCCAGTTTCTAGCCTGACGCCATCACGAGATCATCCTTAAGACCAGGAGGAAAGTTGTCCCTTTTCTGAAATGGAAAACCTACCAAGAATCATAGCAGAATTTTTTTTAAAAAAAATGTGCATACGTACCCCTATTTTAAAATCCTCTGCCCAGATGCTCCCTAGCCCACCCCCACCCCTAGGCTAACCCACCCCCTTGTCACGAAACTTTGGAGATTGTTATGCTTTGGAAATTCAACACAAAACTTTTAACTGTGAATACGGAGGGAGGAGGGCCCCGCAACCAGATCCACCCTCTCTTTAAAAGAGAATAGAATAGAATAACAGAGTTGGAAGGGACCTTGGAGGTCTTCTAGTCCTACCCCCTGCCTAGGCAGGAAACCCTACACCACTTCAGACAAATGGTTACCCAACATCTTAAAAACTTCCAGTGTTGGAGCGTTTACAACTTCTGGTGGCAAGTTGTTCCACTGATAAATTGTTCTCATTGTCAGGAAATTTCTCCTTAGTTCTAAGTTGCTTCTCTCCTTGATGAGTTTCCACCCATTGCTTCTTGTCCTGCCCTCAGGTGCTTTGGAGAAGAGCTTGACTCCCTCTTCTTTGGGGCAGCCCCCAAGATATTGGAACACTGCTATCATGTCACCCCTGGTCCTTCTTTTCATTAAACTAAACACGCCCGGTTCCTGCAACCGTTCTTCGTAAGTTTTAGAAAAGAAAGAATCGGGACGAGTGGCGATTTCATTTCCTTTAATTGCACTTTTATTTGTGATTCTTCCCCCCCCCCCAAATAAGAAAGAAAAAGAATGAAAGACACAAAGTTGGCAAATTTGGTCCAACAGAGTTAGTGCTACGTTCTGCATCCGAAGAGGAAAATCCTCAACCGACGTGAGGCAAAGTTGTAAAGACAACGGCAGATGATGCAAAAGAAGATGGAAGATTTCAGGGGAGGAGGAGGTGGAGGAGGGCAGAGAAATGGAGCTTGGAGAGGGGAGGAGTGTTCATCCCCAAAGACCCCCCTCTCCCCCAATTGGTGTTTCCTTCTACGGGCCGCGTCGATGAGAAAGAAAATTTCCCATTGCTTCCTTCTAAAACAAGACTATTGCTAGAGCGAAGGCTCAGTTAATCTGCTTTGCCTTCTACTCAAAACAACCAACCCTTACATAAAAAAAGGCTTATGGGGACACCCCCTTTTTTTCAAACATTTAGGGTGCCTGTCAGCCACAGATCTGACGTATTGAACCTATTAGAAACAGAACAGACACTCCTGCTCCAGGTAGCCCCTTCCCCTTAAATGCTGAAGAGTCTTTTTCACTTTTTTTGGGGGGGGGGAATCCTCTTCACGAGCAAATGACACCCCAGCAGAGTTAGAAAGGATGGCTATCCCCTTTGGTTGGGAATATGACAAGGTCTCTCTCACCGCCTGCTTAAAAAAAAGGGGGGGTGGGGGATACTGAACCCCAAGAAAAGGCTGCAAGAAAAGAACTCCAGCCCGAAAGTTTTTGGGAAAGGGAGATAAAATTGCATAGGGATGAAGAAGCCGCTCCTATCGTCACCGTTTTGACCCAGACAAGGACCGAAACGTGGAGAAGCTGGCCCACCGAAAAAAAAAATCCATCTCACCAATAAGGCAGGAGTCGCTCGACGCGCAGATGCTCTTTTCGGTTATTAGAGAAGTAGGAGAACTTGATGGAAAAATCGCCCGAAAATTAAAAGCCTGAATCTATTCATTCCTCTGTCTCTTGGTCCTTGGGCCCTTTTTATCCTGCTGTTATTCTGTCTTGCAATAACTCCAGTGACTGATTCTTATTATTCTTATTCTTATTATTCTCATTCTATCTCTCTCTCCCTTTCTTTCTTCTTTCTTTCTTTCTTTCTTTCTTTCTTTCTTTCTTTCTTTCTTTCTTTCTTTCTTTCTTTCTTTCTTTCTTTCTTTCTTTCTTTCTTATTTTCCCTGGCCTTGTAGAAAAAGAGGCTCCTGGCTAGCCATTTAAAACCCTCGTGTAGGCAAATTAGTGGGCAGGGAATCCTCAAAAGCACCGATAGGGAGATGGGATGGGCAGGAAGGGAAAAATATATATATATAAAATTCGGGATTCTCACACGTGCATCCCAGAAGGAACCTGGCGCTGCACGAAAAGGACCATTTCAGCTCCTCTTGTCCCTCCGTGAAGACGTTCTCGCTTGCAAAGAAAAGAGCAGGGGCCTGAATTTCAGAGGTTAATGCAGAAAAGGGCTTGTTTATGTGCTTCAGTGCAGGGAGAGAAACCTCTGGCATTCAAGGCCCACCCCCCCCCAGGTGCACAAGGGGCAATCCCAGAATCTTGCGGAGGTGGCCTGCGTGCCAGCCAGTTCCCAAGCCCCCCCCCCCCCCTGTGCAAAACAATCAAGCAAAATATCTCCGTCGTAAGCAAGTCTCCTTCCAAGCTTTCATCCGTTGCTCATCCCAGCCAGTCCAGATCATCGTCGTCTTCGTCGTCCTCGAAGAGCGGGGTCGGGGGAGGCCGTCCCTTAAAGCTCTGGAGGACCAAGGAAGACAAGTGTGAGATTGGAACACTTCCCAGAGAGGACCACATGACCCTCACAGAGTGCCAAACACGCATGTGGAGTGTGCACCAAAAGGAGGTTTGGGAAGGTAAGTAGAAGCGGGGGGGAAATCAGCTGTGGCACGCGATTTAGCTTAGCTAGATTTCCTGCTTTATAGCAAAACTAAACCGCGCTGCACAGCTGATCCCGTTATTCTATTTACCTTTCCAAGGCTCCTTTTGGCACATGTTACGTGCAGTGCGCACCAAATGGAGGCTTGGGAAGGTAAGTAGAACAGCGAGGGAGGGGGATCAGCTGCGCCGCGCGGTTTAGCTTTGCTAGAAAGCAGGAAATCCTGCTTTCTAGCAAAGCTAAACCATGCGGCGCAGCTGATCGTCGGAAATTACCCATTGGGAGTGTGTGTGAATATACAACCTTGCAGTCCCCCCAGGCCTCACCAGTTCTTCATCATCCTCTTCCTCTTCCAGCGGACCTCCTGATGAAGGCAGCTTACAGTTGGTTGCTTTCAACACATTGGCTTTATCCTCAGAGGTGCTGCAAGAAATGAACAAACTTGAAACCTACTCCCCAAGAGCGGTCTGTAATTGTGACTGAAAACTGCTGGCGTCCCAATATCCCCTTTAGAAAATCCTTAAAGAGGCTTATTTTGTTTGAAGAACAAAGCAAAGTCCCCAACTCTCTTCCCATAGAACAAAAAAGAAAAGAAAAGAAAAGAAAAGAAAAAGAAAAAAGAAAGCCAAGATGTCCTCCCCTCCCCATCACAGTATCTACATGCTGCAATTCCCCCAAACGGTAAATTAATCCCACTGTTGTTAAACAGTTGTCCATACTGTGCTAAGCCATGGTTTGCTAAAACGAACCAAAATAGGCTGGGCTTATTTCAATATGCAGAGCAAAAATATGCAATGGCTATTCATGAGTGTTGTGGCCCGCCAGCGGATCTGGCAGCAGATTCGGACAGTGAGGAGGTTGGGGAGGAACATGAGCCAGTCCTGGAGTCTGGGGAAGGCTCTGATGAGGGCTCTGCGTCAGAGGCAGAGAGGCGGCCAGGGCCATCTGACAGGTATCAGCTGCCTTCAGAGTCAGACATCAGTGAGGCAGAGGAACAGCTGGAGCCTCTTCCCAGCATACGCAGAGTTGCCAGATGAAGGGAACAGCTAAAGAACAAGGGTCGACTCAGGAGTAAGGCCACAGGTGGACAATGAAGGGCCCCTCCCAGAGGGAATAAAAGAGGAGCGAAAGGGGAGTGGAGTTTGCAGGAGACAATTAGTTCATTCCTGCATTCTTGGTGTCTGAAAGATATCAGCCTGGCCACTCTCCAAGCTTGATAAAGGTCGGTAATTGTGAACGATCTTGAAAGGCTGTGGGAAAGACTTTGCTGGAGAGGAATTCACTGTCAATTAAATAAAAGGGGTTTATCGGGACAAAGAGTCGGCTTCGTGCTGCTGGGGAAGCCTAGGTCAGAACAACAAGATGACTTCCTTGGAAGAATCAAGGGATCACCTCTCTGCTTCCCAAGCTGGAGAGGTCCTATGTTGATGGGTGTCAAATCCCTACCAGGGATGGAGATGTTCTCGCTTTTAAGAGCCACCCAACGTTGCCTCCTCCGGCTCCAAATTTGGAGATCTCAGGGTGCCTCAACTGACTTGGGATGATGCGAGAACCTAGCCAAAACAGAAAAGGCATGAAGCTCCTCTCTGATCGGCACTGACCTGGACTCCTCATTCGGAGGGATGGGTGCCGGTGGTGGCATCTCCCCAGCTTGGACTTTCTCATCTGTTGAACCAGATGGAAGGCTCAAGGAGGTTGGATTTTGGTTAGGAACATCTGGGCAAGTGTCCTCTTCTCTTTCTGGGTCCAGTGTAGGCACAGCTTCCTCAGATGCTGGCTTCAAGAGAACGGGATCTGCAGATGTGCCCTCAACAGCACCGCCAACATCTGAAGCATGTGCTTCTGTTGGTTCAGAAGACACAACCCCTTCCTTATTCTCCACCTCTGAAGATTGTGTGACAGGATTCGAGGATGCCGGGGTCAACTCAGCGGGCGTGTCTGAATGCTGGGTTTCCTGTTCCTGCTTGCTTTGACTTCCTTCTGAAGAGAGAGTAGAGCCGTTTGGGTCTTCTTCTAGGTGGTCTGAAGGTACAGGAGATGCCACCGCCGGCGTCTCATCAGGACTGCCTGGCTGATCTCGGGCGAGGGCCACTGGGCTTGCTCTCTGCTGTGGTCCCTGCTCTTCATGGCTACGCTCTTCAGACCTTTCCAGCAGCTGCAGAGTTATTGCCTGGCAACAGGAAGAAAGGAAGGAAAAAGATTGGTAGTCTCAACCAGGGGTGAAATGCTCTGAAGTCTGCTACCGGTTTGCTTTGCTACCGGTTCGCTTTGTGTGCACATGCAAGGTACACGCCAAATGCATGCTTCAAGTGCCATGCGCACCACAGGTGTGTTGTGGCCCCACCCTCTGAGCCTGTCCCATCAGAGGAAGAAAGCTCCGAGCATGAGGAAGAGGAGTCAGCCAGGCCTCCCTCTCCAGGCCCCTCCCCTCTGGCATTGTCTCAGGTGCCGGCCGAGGGAGAGGAGATCAGCAGGGAGACAGCTGGTTCGTCTCAGAGTGATGAAGAAACATCATTCCTGGACGCACGCCTCCGAAGGCGTGGTAAACGATTGCAGCAGCTTAGGAGGCGTGCTAGGGATTAGAACTGAGTCATGGGACCACACCCCAGAGACTATATAATAGAGGGTAGTGGTCAGGGATCCTTGTGACGAACAAAAGTAAACCTTGGATAGTCACTAAAGCCTCGTCCGGAACTGCTGGGAGGAATATTATTTCTGCTTGGACTTTTTTGAACGTTAGTATCTTATCTTTCTGTTTGTGAAAATAAAGTCACTTGGCAGACGGTGTGTCTATCGCTGCCAAGTGGGAGATAAGACCTGGGTGCGTTCCAAAGTGTTTCCTTAACCCTTGGCTGGCTGTGTTTGTGTGTGTGTGGGGACGGGGACAGATCAAGGTGCTATCATGCAGTGCTGAAAAGGGAGGATTAAGAAACAGCTGTGCCGTGCGATTTAGATTTGCTAGAAAGCAGGATTTCTGTTGAAAATACTGGTTTGCCCGAACCGGTAGCATTTATTACTACCAGTTTGGGCGAACCGGTCCGAACCGGTAGCATTTCACCCCTGGTTCTCAACCTCTTGCTGCCGAATGAGACTTGTAAGCAAAGAAAAAAGGAGATGATCCGCTGAACGATTATGAAACCAAGGAGGTCAACATCTCCTGGATCTGAAGCGTTACCTTGATGGTGCTCATAACTACCCCGAGAACGATCCTTCCAGTGTAGGACTCCTCCAACTCAAATTGGCCTCGGAGGGAATGGAAGACCCCATTCATGATTTTTTTCACCTGGAAATGGAAAAGCGATCCAGAAGTGTTACCCGAGAAAGCATCCCAGAAGGACCCAACAGCCAATTGAGGGGAGTTTCTGGATTAGGGTTAGGGTTTCTCTTTTTTTTAAAAAAATAACCTATTTAATAAGAGGTTTCTCTGGAGGGGCCGATGTACCTCTTCGGCTGAAGCTGTCGGTGGGGTGCTATTGATGATCTTACTGAGCTCTTGGATCCGGTCTTCATAATGGGCAGTGAGGTCTGCCAGCTGGGACTGCAAGGCCGCACACTGGCACGGGATTCAGAGAAAGAGAACATAATTGGTGTGATGGAGGCAGGACTCTCGCCTCCAGTTTTGCAGGTTCTTCTAAACATTTCTTTAAAAATTATTTTATTTCCAAAGTTAAAATGCAAGCGGGAAAGAAGAAAGCAACTAACTAACCGCCATCAAACACGAATAATACATTTAAAAAAAAAAGTGTACAAAAGAAATAACACATGGCAACTATATCATTCACGCTGGCTTTGAATGTAAAAAGTCCATCCTGGTTGAATGCTGAAAAACACACCCAAAATATTGGATATTTTCCTTTGCTTACATAACACTATATTTTTTGGACTATAAGACGCACTTTTTTGTATCCCAAAAAGGAGCGAAAATGTCTGTGCGTCTTATAGACTGAATATTGCCCACCCGCCGGCCTTTTTTTTGGGGGGGGGGGGCGTCTGCATGCCCTGTTTTGGGGTCTTTTTTCAGGCCTTTCTTTGGCCCATTTTCCAGGCTTTTTTTGGCCCATTTCGGGGCCTTTTCAGCCTGTTTTCAGGACTTTTCTTGGCCCATTTTTGAGGCTTTTCTGGCCTGTTTTTTCCAAAAAAAAGGTGCCAAAAAAGTCTCAAAAACGGTCCCCACAAAGCCTCAAAAATGGCCCCCCAAAAGCCTCAAAAATGGGCCCAAAAAGCCTTAAAAACAGGCCGATAAAAGCCCTCAAAATGGGCCACAAAAGGCCTCGAAAGGGCCCCCAAAAGCCTCAAAAACGGGCCAAAAAAAGCTTCAAAAACAGGCCAAAAAAAGCCCCAAAAACTGGCTGAAAAAAGCCTCAAAAACTGGCTGAAAAAAGCCCCCAAAACAGGCCAAAAAAAACCTTGAAAACTGGCTGAAAAAATTCCTCAAAATGGGCTAAAAAAAAAGCCTCGAAAATGGGCCGAAAAAAGACTGGAAAAGGCCCGAAAAAAGGTAGCCCAAAAACTTTTTTTTGCTGTTTTCCTCTTCTAAATTTAGGGGCGTCTTATAGTCCAAAAAAAATACGGTACTCTTACGAGTAGCCCCAAGGTGTTTTTTTTTCCAAGAGGCAACTGGACTTTCTTGTTTTTATTTATTTTACTTATTTTATTTTATTGAATTTCTATACCGCCCTTCTCCCGAAGGACTCAGGGCGGTGTACAGCCAAAATAAAACCTTGAAAACCTCATCTAAAGAAGTTTCTTCAGCTCTGGGACAGAATTCCTTGCCTACCGAGAGCTAATCTTGCAAATTTTATGAGTGGGCTTCCTGGAATATACAAATACAAATCTAATCTACTATCTGGAACGAGCTCCCCCCGGAGATACGGAGGATCCCGGATCTGCATACCTTCCGTCGCGCGCTTAAGACCTTCCTCTTTCACCAAGCCGGCTTGACCTAAGTCTTTCCCCCTTTTTAAATGGAAATTTTAAATCTGGTTTTAAATTATTGGGGTTTTAAATTTGTTCAGCCAAATTATTTAATTCGTTTTATTCTATTTTAAATTTTGTATTGATATGTTTTATTCCATGGCTGTTCACTGCCCTGAGTCCTTCGGGAGTAGGGCGGTATACAAATTCAACAAAATAAATAAATAAATAAATAAATAAATAAATAAATAAATAAATAATTAGGGAATGACGGCCAGAAATTCTTTTTTTATTATTATTATGGCTGATATTCAACCCCTGAAAACCTTTGACCGGTGATTCAAAGAGACAAGGCAAGTTTGAGGATCAAATTCCTGCTGTCACCTTTCTAAAATAGCCGCTCGTCGTAAAAATCCCAAGCAGTAAATAACGCTTAATGTGTGCGCCTAGGAAAGTGGTGCATCTCACCTTGCCCTTAACTGCTTCTAGTTCTTCTACTCGATCCTGCAGCTCTGTGGATTTTTGGTCCTCTGAGCTTCTGCTGGCCTTGAGCAGAGAAATCTAGAAAGCAGAGACACAGGTTAAAACATTCAGACATGCTGAACCAGGACAATAGTGGCTTACGAAAGAGCCTAGAGAATGGGGAGAGACATACACGCAAATAACACTCTTGTAATGTCTTACGAACTAGCTGTGTATTACGCTGCAAGTTAAGCACACGATGGTCTATTTCAGGGGTCTCCAACCTTTTGGATCTCAGGGACCACTAAATTTATAATTTTAAATCCCGCGGACCACTAATATGATCTGCCTAATGACCGGCTGGGTGGGCGTGGCTAGGCGGTCATGTGACTGGGTGGGTGTGGCCAACTCGATGTCACTCACGTTGAGGGGCGCCTCGCCGGCCTCTACTCACCCCTCCCTTCCCAGCTACTCCTCACCTGCCCACCTGGGCTCCTTAGGGCCCCAACAGGAAGAATTGTTGGAGCTAAGCAGCCACCAGGAGAAAGAGTTGGCAAAACAGCCGGCTTAGTTCAAATTGGATCTGGCCGAGAAGGAGGCTCAGCAGAAGCACCTCACTGAGGACTAGGAGCATAGGCTTTCCAAGCAGAGGGAAGACCTGCGGGAGTGCAAGGCCAGGTACCAGCACCTGGAGGCTCAGCGGGCTGAGATGGTCAGCCGGTTCCAGGCCATGAGGCAGTCCCACTGGAATGAGGCCCTCTGGCTCTTTGCCACCAGGTAGAGCAATCCTGAAGAAGGGGCTTTGGGGAAGTGGGGGATGAAAAGACAGAAAGGCAGACTACCGTTAGGCGCTAAGAATAAGGTCCACGTGTGAAGTTGTGTCTGTACGCAAGAATCTAATCAACTCGCGGTCAGCACTAAATTGGAACTAGATAAGAGTTAGCGGAATTCAAGACAGATTGGATTCGGATCCTTCATGGGAACATAAAGACTCCAGGCTGATTCCTCTTTTGACTCCACCACCAAGCTCTTCTCCTATCCTTCTCCTACCGCTACCCACCTTCTCTTCCAGTTGGGAGATCGTCTTCTGCTGGTCATCCCGCTGCTCGCACACTTCCTGGAACTGACGGGCGTGTTGCTCCTTGGCCGAGCTCAGCAGACGCTCGCATTTGGCTTCCCACTGGGACTCCAGTTCGGTCTGCAGAAGGGAAAACTTCCCCGGGACAATAGACAGATTGACTTCCATTCTAACACAATGATTTCCCTGCCCTTCCTTGCTCCCGAAACTCCCATTAAAGGCCGTTGCAGTGACTTGGCTCCTTGGAATGTGATGCCTCTACAAAAGGAGGCTGAGTGGTTAGGGGGCTTTCCCCAGCACTGTGGATAGTGTGTGGGAGTGAAGGGGCATATTGGCCTATTTAGCCGCAGGGAACGGGTTTTAGAAAATTAACAAAAACTGGAAATCTTCATCAGCCAACACCCAGATAAGCAGGGATTGACACCAGACAAATAACAAGCTGAAAGCAATATCCTAGTCAAGGAACTACAATGGAGTCAATCAAGGAGAAAACAATACCCTAATCAAGGAAGCAAACCACACAACCATTAATACTAGAAGAGTAAGCTACTGTATATAAACAGGGAACAGACGCCACACTCCCTCCTACTGATAGTGTTACCTACTTGGGTCATGAAATGTCTGCAAGCAAACAACCAAGTTCAGGGAGCACCAAGGATTCCATAAAAACTAGAATTTCTAGGAAGGAAAAAGCTACAGATCCTAACAGGAAGAAGAACATATCTCAATACTGTAGCATTTCCTTGACTTGCTTAAAGCCTGAGGTTAAATTTGCAAGATCTGTCACCCAGCTGAACTTGGGGGCAAATTCACTTCTGCCTCTCACCTGCTCCGAAGCAACGTTGTTGGACGATGCCCGCGACTTTTTCAGAAGCTGCCGGAGTTGGTCCATCTCTTCCTGGTAAGACTTGCGAATCTCATCTGCCTCTTCTTCGGCCTGTTTTCTCTCAAGGAGGGATTTCTTCTTTCTTTCGGAAAGATTCTGAAGGGGAGGAAGAAGACAAGAGACGCTGAAAGCAGCCATGGGTTGAGGGGGACAGTGTTGTGGCCCGTTGGCGGTCAGCGGAGCTGGCAGCAGAACAGTGAGGAGGTTGGGGAGGAACTTGGGCCAGTCTTGGGGGCTGGGGAAAGCTCGGACGAGGGCTCTGCGTTGGAGGCAGAGAGGAAGGTAGATAGCAGTAAGGCAGAGGAACAGCTGGAGCCCATTCCCAGTGCGCAAAGCTGCCAGAAGACAAGAACATCTCAGAAAGCAGGGTCGACTCTGGAGTAAAGCCACACCTTGGAGGTGATTGGCCCCTCTCATAGGAAACAAAAGAGGAGCGAACGGGAAGTGAGCTTTTGCAGGAAACAATTTGTTCGTTCCATGACTCTGAGAGACTCTGTGCCAAGTTTGGCCTTGTACTGCGGTTGAAAACAAGTTACAGTGACAGCTTTGCCAAACGAGATAAGGTCTGTGTTGATAAATATTCCTTTGAAAAACTGTTTGGACAAACCTGGTTGACTGTGAACGAACGTAATTCACAGTCGTGTAAATAAAAGAGGTTTTGCCGAAACCAATTCCTGTCTGCTTGTTAAGGGAGCCTAGGTCAGAACAGACAGACTGAGCAAAATGGAAGGACAATGGGACGGACTGTTGCTTCCACTTCTCGACCCGCAAACACAGATCCCTACCAACTAGGAATGTGTATTGTGAGCACAATCTAGAATTCTAAACAGGTCCTCACTTTTTCCAAGTTCTCCTTCTCCACTCGTAGGTCAGCCAACTCTTCCTCCAAAGCAGCCAACTTCCCATCCAGCTGCTTACGGCTCTGCTTCTCCACCTGGAATTTATTCTTGGCCTCTTCAGATGACTCCTGAAGTTCTACAAGAGTTGAGAAGAGAGGAACAAAAGCACAGAGGTGGCAGCAAACGCAAGCTTTGAGGCACCCCAAATGAGGTCGAAAAGGATGTTTTGGGCTGCAAGGAAGAAAGGTTGGGTTGATCTAAAGGTTGGGTTAATCCTATCTTCTGCAGAAGGTGGAAGTCACTGAAGCACCCATCCAAGGAGGCCTTCACTGGTCTGAGAAAGGTCCTCTACCATACTGTAGAAACATGTCTTCTACTTCAGCATCTTCCTCACCTTCCCTTACCTGCCAGCTGGGCCTGCAACTGGTTAAGCTGGGCAGCATGCCTCTCGGCTTCCTTCAGGGCAGCGTTGAGTTGGGAGCGAAGGTCCATTTCCTTCTTCTGGTGGTTGGTCAGCTCCAGCTGAAGCCGGGAGATCTGGGCCGTAGCCGTTGCCAGTTCCTCAGCAACCTTAACCTGCAACGTGAAAGAAGATCCATAAGGGGGGAAAAAAAAGCAGAGGAAGAAGTCGTGGAAGAGTTTTCTCCAAAAGAAAAAAAAGAGGGAATTGAAGCACAGGTAACAGGTGAGAGATCCCTCCAGAGAGTGAGATCATGTAGGAAAATGTCAGGTGAGAAGTATCAGGCCTAGGCATTAAGCTGATTTATTCCTCATGCCTAAACCCGAGCATCGAGTCAACTACTAAATCGGCCGGCATTAAATTGGTGCTATATAAAGAGTTAATGGAATTCAAGAGATTGGAATTAAACCACTTGTGGCAACGTAATGATTCCAGGCTGATTCCTCTCTTCACTCGGCCTGCCCCCAGCTTCTTTCTGTCCTCCTCCTACAAAAATTACCAAAAATTACCGTAATGGTGAACTTATGGCCTGCGTGCCACAGGTGGCACGAAGAGTCTCTCTGTGGGCACGCACCGTTGCCAGCTGCTCTTCTTGGCGCGCATTTGCACACTGGCCAGCTCGTCTTCGCGGGCACCAGAGAGCCGGAAAACGGCCAAAAAAATAGCCAAAAAACCAGGCCATTTTTTCGGGCTGTTTTCAGGCCGTTTTTCAGGTCATTTTTGGTTTCCAGCACTCCGGTGTGCGCACATTCACGTTCCAATTTGGGCACTCGGTACCGAAAAGGTTTGCCATCACTGTACTAGGCGGTGCTTTTTCTTAATCATACTTTGCAAATTCAAAATTGTAGGTTGCACCATAACTTGAGCAAAAATTAACTCAACGGTCAAACTTTTTCCTGCGCTCCAGGAAGGAAAATCCATGCTTTAAAAACTGCCTTGTTTCAAAAGTCTCAAATAAGTCATACATCCAATAATACGCATGAAATTGGGTTGCTTCTGAATGAACCTTTATGTGGATTTAGGAAAAAACTCCCAGTCTTCGTCCCCTTATGTTGAAAATATTAAATACTGCAGATGGGTGGCCTGGTCTTAAAAATATTTACAAATTTTTCCAACCATTTCAAGTTTTTTGGTTCCCTTATATTTTATATTTGTTGAGATTTTAAAAAGTCTTAAATTAAAAAAAAAGAAATAAATAAAAACAAAGTTAAAAACAGGGGGAAAAAGAAAAGCTTTCAATTACTTTGTATCAGGGGTGAAATCTAGCAGGTTCTGACAGGTTCTGGAGAACTGGAAGCAGAAATTTTGAGCAGTTTGGAGAACCGACAAATACCACCTCTGGCTGGCCCCAGAGTGGGGTGGAAATGGGAATTTTGCAATATCTTTCCTCCAGGAGTGGGGAGGGAATGGGGATTTTGCAGTGTCCTTCCCCTGGAGTGGGGTGGGAATGGAGATTTTGTAGTATCCTTCCCCTGCTATGCCCACCAAGCCACACCCACCAAGCCACACCATACCACACCCACCAAGCCACGCCCACAGAACCGGTAGTAAAAAAAAAATTGGACTTCACCACTGCTTTGTATTATGGATCAAGTCACATTTAACCAAACAATCCTTGCACATTCAGAATAAACGACGCCGGCTTGAACTAACTTCCAAATAAATGTGCAACTTGTACCACCGTCTACAGGACTCTACGGGAGGTAATTTAGAGTGAGTAAACTTAGCACAAGAGCTTTCGTTTTTTTCTCTGAATCATGAATGATTTTATACAGCGCTCAGACCAGAGATGAGATTCAATTGGCTCGGACCAGTTCGGGCGAATCCGTAGCGGCGACTGTGGGTAGAGCGAGCCCACCCGCCCCATAATAATGCCATCCTATTTAGCGATGTTTTCGAGATCGGGGACATGCGTGGGAGGCTCGCACGCAAGCAAAGCTCATGCGCAGAAGGTGTGCGCGGGGCAAACTGGAGGTAAGAATATATCAAACCCATCGCTGGCACAGACTTAACCAAGTTTTTTAAAAAATATTGAAAACATGCTAGATTACTAACGCAGAGCACTGAAGCTTCTGGGAAACCCATATTTGCTGAGTTCGGGTTATTTGGACAGAAAAGCTGAGCAGGTAAAACGGTTTGAAGAAGAGGAGGGGGGGGACTGGCTTTTTCCTGCTCAGGTTGAAAAAGGGGAAATTCCGGGTTATCCAGAGAAGAGAACCTCACCTGATCCCACCACCCCTGATCCAGTGGCAGCAGGTACTAGGGGAAAAAAAAGGAAGCAGTGACAGGAGAAGAAAAATTAACTCCACCAGAATCGAAAGCCAGAGAGGAGACGACAGAGAGGAGACGATTTAGCCAAAATAGAAAGAAAAGATTGTGAGTCACATCCTGGCACACTTGAAAAAAAACAAAAAAACACGATGGCTGTTCAAAATACAACCAGCTTCTTTCCAGCCCCGATTGCCCGTCAGTGCCTGAAACTACCGGTTGGCTGGCGGAGCCATAAAACACTAAAAACCATCTTGGATGGCAAGAGATGTCCTCAGGAGCTTGTTCCATCCTTCCAACTGGGAAGTCCTCCCGGGCCTACAACTGAGGAGCCCATCTTATTTATTTCATTTCACTTTTATTGACTTATTAAATTTATCTGCCATCCACCTCGCTGTCGCACAACTCTGAGTGGTATTCAGCCGGTTCGTACCGGTTCTTCAAAACCACTTTTGTCCAGCCGGGAGAACCGGTAGCGGAGATCACGGGTGGGACCGCTCACCCGCCCCGGCTCTATGCCATCCTATTTAGGCATGGTTTTGAGGCTGGCCGCATGCGCGAACCGATAGCAACAAAATGTGAAACCCACCACTGCTCACAACCGGTTCTTCAAAACCACTTCGGTTCTCAGACGTACGAGCTTTCCAGGTCATTGTTTCGACCGCTTATAGATCTACAACCACTTCTAATTCTTGAAGTTAAGCATTACTTCCCAGTTTCCCAAGTAGGGAAAAAATTAGCTCAAAGTTAAGTTATTTGAGAAAGGGAGAGAAAAGGGAACAGGATAAGTTTTGTTTTCTTCTCTGCTTTCCAGTTTTCCCTCCCCGTGTGGGATTCTGATGATGGTAAGCCCAGCATCAAGGGGAATTCAAGTTAAATGCTGGGTAGAAGCCAGCTCTCGTCATCTCTAAGCTATCTTGGCTCTCCTCTCCTCTCCTCTCGGTCTTACCTTTTCTTGCTCGGCGTGTAACACTCTGGCTTGAGAATGTTCGGTGTTCATTTGCAGAGAATTGTTCCTTTGTTCCATGAACAGGTTGCTTTGCTCCACGTATCTGGAAGAAAGAAAGAGAACAAGAAATGCAGGATAGAGTCAGATGGGACAGGTTCGTGGCCATCAAAGCAGCTTTCGTGTGAAGTCCGATCTATAATAACCCACATTGGTCTAGGGCAGTGATGCCCTCAATTCTTTGGCTCTCAGCCTTTCTTATGGTCCAACTTTCACAGCCATACATTGCAACTGGGAAAACCACAGTCTTGACTATACGCACTTTTGTAGGCAGGGTGATGTCTCTGCTTTGCCCTTTATTTTAAAGCATAGCAATTAAAGTACAAAGCGGGCAAGAGATGATGGATGGATGACTCCCTTTTTTTTGTTGTTGCTGTATTCAGTTGCTTCTACCCCTCTCCCTCTCTCTATTCTTTTTTTTTTCTTTAGGCAGGTCACATGATTAGAAGTTAGACAGGAAAGAAAGAAACAGTTGTGTAATAAAGGGTGACATGATTAAAAGCTAGAATAAGTGATAGAAATAAGGGGAATATTAACGTATACATTTTTAGCTTGCAAAACGAAAGAAAGAACGAGTAAATGTGGAATAATTGGACAATGACATACCGTAACCTAACATAGATGTGTATTGTTATTAAGAAAAAAACATGTTGATTGAATGTAATAATCGTGTTTACTCTGATCAATTTCATTTGTATTGGGATGTATGGTGCCCAGGTGCCATGCTGTTTGTGCATTGATTTGACATTATTATAAAAAAATAAAAACAATAACAAACTTTTTTTTTTCCTAAAAAAAAAAAAAAGGAGAGTTCTCACCTCTGATTTCGCAGGATCAGTTCACTGATCTTCTTGTTCTGTTCCTCGATGCGACCGCTCTTCTCGAAGACCTCTTGCTTCAGCCTCTCGTTCTCCTGCAGAGAGAAAACCCCCAAAAGATGGGAAAGCACCCTTCTCTTTGGCATTAGCGGTTAGGGGTTCTCCACCCCTGTGAGAGCATCTCCACCAGATGGTTCTGTAGGACAAGTCCCATCACCTCAGCCAAAGAGAGTGTCAGCGTTCCAGGAAACCCCCAACTCCAATTAGAAACTCCCGAGGCAACCATTCTCTCAAAATTCCATTTATTAGAGTAGGTATACTGGCACACCTGGGAAAACCCTAATCTGAGAGTTTTTCCTCAATAAATCAAAAACCCCCCAATCCATCCCCTGCACCCATCAATCCATCACATGGTCCGATCGCCATCCGTCCCATCTCGAGACATCACTCCGACCATTCTTTCTCCAGATGCAGGGTCGTTTTGACCTTGACCAAAAGGAAGAATGCTATTTTGTCTAACTACATTCCCTCTACTAAATCCCAGGAGTGAAATGCTACCGGTTCAGCCCGGTTCGGTTGAACTGGTAGCGATAGCGGTGGGTGGTTCGAAGAACGGTAGCGACGGCAGCACGAGGCTCCGCCCACTCGCTCGGTCGTTGTTACTTCCTGGTTTTAACCAGGAAGTAACCTGTTTTTTACCCTCTGCTCATGTGCAGAAGGATTTGCGCATGTGCAGAGAGTCCGCGTATGTGCTACATGTGTACTTCCAAATCGGTAGGGAAGATAAGTAGATTTCACCCTGCTAAATCCTCCCTTCTACTTTCCCACACATGAGAAGGTGCAGTGTGGAAGCTTCCGGGGCTAATATGGCTTCCAAAGCTGACAGAGGGTGGAAGCTGCATCTAATAACTAGAGATTCGCAGATGGACGTCATTGCACATGCCATCGGAGAGGTCTTCTTTTTAAGTAGGACGGGCTTCTCCCTCTCCTTCAATGAGGGGACAGATGTTCTAGGATCAACTAAAGTTGGACAAAATGTGTCAGTCCCAGGATGGACCATTCCAGAGAATTGGCAATCATGTTAAATGGAAGAAGATTGGTTGTCTGTGGAGCTTCTCAGTCATCTAGGTCATAGTTGTCTCAAAGGTGCTTTCTGCAAGAGACAACTGGACTTTTTGAGTTTCTTTCGAAGACGTTTCGCTTCTCATCCCAAAGAAGCTTCTTCAGCTCTGACTTCCATTCCCCACCATCTACAGTCAGAGCTGAAGAAACTTCTTTGGGAAACCAAGAAAGTCCATCTGCCTCTTGAAAAAAGTACCTCCGGGACAAGAAGATTGATTGTTGTCGTTGTTTTGTCAATGAAGAACTAACCATCTATGATGGAGGTCAAGCTGCATGTACAAACATTCAAAAGTATCCCCGAGAAACTGAAGAGCAACACCTCACTCTGAAGAGAGCGAGAGTGAGATGTTGAACTTAAGTTTCTCCAGGACACTTCTGAATGTATCTTCACTTTACCTGGACGATGCGCTGGATGTTGGTCATAATCATAGTTGTCTCCATTGTCACAGAGGAGAGACCTGGTAACAAGCTTTGGGTAGAATTCTGCTTGTGCAGCTCCTCCACCTGTAAGATGAAAGAGAAGGTCTTGGATCACACCTTAGCTAAGGATTCAATCCACGATAGCTAGGATGCATTCAAAGGAGCCTCAGTTTAAACCATGATCGGATTCACACAGGAGATTATTGTTGAATGTAATGCATAATCCCAGCCACTCACCCACCCGGAACTCACTCTGTGAGTAGATGTGAGAAGGACAAAAAAAGCTGCCCCGGTTTGTGGCAATTTAAGCGTTGCCCAGAAAAATGACATCCAATATTCCAACAGAAGACACTATCAGTAACTCAGGAATCAACTGTTGGGAGTCCTAGCTACATCATCTTATGACATTGCTTAGTTAGTTAATGAAAGGTTTTCAAGCAAGCAACCAAACTCAGAGAACACCAAAGACTCCACAATTCAACTTGACATAGCCATCTGCCTACTAGCTAGTGGGTTTGTGAATTTCCAGCACATCTAGCCAGCCGAATTGGGAAGAAAGCTCCTAAACCAGGTGTCAGCAACCTGTGGCTCCGGAGCCACATGCGGCTCTTTGGGCCCTCTGCTGTGGCTCCCTGTTGGCCACCACTGGCTGGTCCCGCTGCTCGCTCTCCCCTCCCAGTCACTCCTCGCCAGGCCTGGGAAGGTAAGAGGAATGGCAGAGGATGGAGAAGCAGCCGGGGCAGAGAAAGAGAGATAAAGAGAGACTGGGGGGGGAGAGAGGGAGAGAGAGAGAGAGGTGGGGGGAGGGAGAGATGTCAAAAGGGTTTTGTGGTTCTCGGTATTTTTTAACAACCGGTTCTCTGCCCTAATGACTGGCTGGGTAGGCGTGGTTAGGGGAGGTGTCATGTGACTGGAGGAAGTGAGTGACGTTGAATTGGCCACGCCCATCCAGCTTTTGTGGCTCCCGGTGTTTTCTTTTCTGTGGGAAACGGGTCCAAATGGCTCTTTGAGTGTTTAAAATTGCAGACCCTCTGTCCTAGACTAATCAGTATGGTTTGTAGACAAGCAAATCCATCACTTTGATGTTACCTTAGCCGTTAGCTGGTCTATTTTGTCAGCCACTTTGCCCACCGACAGGCGGATTTCGGTGTTCTGTTGCCGTGCTTCCGTCATTAAGAAAGAACCAATATCACCGGCTGCTTTGGAAGGAAACACAGTTTTTTGAAAAAAAGACAGTAACGGAGGAAAAGAGTAGTAAACAGAGCTGCCCTGAAGGGTAAGAAAGAGAATCAATCCATCAATAAAAATGTTGGCAATTGCAAAACAAAAAAGAGATACTAGGTCTAAGGATTGGGCTTCTTTGAAGCTGTTTCTCTCCAGGTTTAATAACTGGTAATATGGAACTTGCTGTTGTGGTCTTCCGGCAGCGGAGTCGGACAGTGAGGAGGTTGGGGAGGAACATGGGCCAGTCCTGGAGTCTGGGGAAGGCCCGGACGAGGGCTCTGCGTTGGAGGCAGGGCCAGGGCCATCTGGGAGTTATGCGCGGACTCCGGAGCCTCCAGAGTCGGACATCAGAGAGGCAGAGGAACAGGGGGAGCCTGTTCCCAGTGCACGCATGCGCAGAGCTGCCAGAAGGCAAGAACAGTTAAGACAAAAGGGACGACTCAGGAGTAAGGCTTGGAGATGATTGGCTTCTCCCATAAGACATAAAGGAGGAGCAAAGGCACGTGAGCCTTTGCAGGAAGCAACTTCGTTCGTGCTGGTCGGTTTAAATTCTGAAGCTCCGTTTTGGCTCTGTGCTCCGTGTGGCCTTGCAAAGCTAATTGCCAATTAGGTCTTTGGCAGCGTGTCAAGGGAGAGAAAGGTGGGTGTTTATCAGCCTTGTCCCGAAGGATTGTGGCAGACTTCTGTTGGGCTCTTTACCAACTATTTGTGACACTATCACGGGCTGGGAATGAACAGAATTCACAGCCGTTGAAATAAAAAGAAGGTTTTGGGGACTAATCGTGTGTTTTTTACTGTCTCGGGAAGCCTAGGTCAGAAAAAAGGTCATCTAGTTGTACCAAATCCTGGTTTAGCATTTTATGTTGATGCAGCCACAGAGAGCCTTGCAAGAGCAGGGCCCGACCTACCTTGGAAAGGAGCTGGAAAGATGGCCCCAATAGGCTGGAGCTGGGAAGCTGCCGCAGGGCCTTGTGGGTAGGCGTAGTTCATCCCTGTATAGGCCTAAAAGGGTGAAGTAAAGATAGAAAGATCTTGGACGCGACCTATAAAGAAAACTTTTACAAAATATTTTATAGGTGGCATTTGCCACCAGCAATCAAGCTATGCTTAAAACGAAAATGAAAGTAAAGCAGGCTGTTTGCTGTTTGCTGCAACAAGGCAAAATTGCTCAGAGGCAGAGGCAGATTTCTTTTTCTTCTTTTCCTCACCAAAAAAGGTAGGTGCGTCTTATACCCCGAAAAATACAGTAAATAGAAAACTATCTTTAGATTATTTTTTTTTTACTCCAAAACCATTTTATTAAAATAAATTTGATAAAAAAATTTTTAAAAAAATCCGATTTAAATTTTTAAAAAATCCGATTTAAATTTTTTTTAAAAATCCAGCTTTAATTTTTAAAAACGCTACCGGTTCTCTGAACTACTCAAAATTTCCGCTACCGGTTCTCCAAACTACTCAAAATTTCCGCTACCAGTTCTCCGAACTATTCAAAATTTCCGCTACCGGTTCTCCGAACTACTCAAAATTTCCGCTACCAGTTCCCGGAACTACTCAAAATTTCCACTACTGGTTCTCTGAACTACTCAAAATTTCCGCTACCAGTTCCCAGAACTACTTAAAATTTCCACTACTGGTTCTCTGAACTACTCAAAATTTCCGCTACCAGTTCTCCGAACTACTCAAAATTTCCACTACCGGTTCCCGGAACTACTCAAAATTTCCGCTACTGGTTCTCCGAATTACTCAAAATTTCCGCTACCGGTTCTCCAGAACTGGTCAGAACCTGCCGAAACCCACCTCTGGCGCATAAGCGTACCAAGATGCCTACCGTCCCTGTCCTACCATCCCCGTTTATTTGTATTCATTTCCCTCATTCATGTCCATGTTCATATTCATAACTGCTATCTTGTACACGTTTGACAGACAAACAAACAAACAAATAAAACCTCCATACCTGAAGACTCTGAGTGGACCCAGAAAGCGCTGGGTGTGGATGCAAGGCCGTAGGCATCACAGCGGCCGAGGACACGTGGAGTCCAGGCACAGATACCTGGGGCCCTGGAAAAAGAAAACAGAGGCTGTGAATAGTCACACAGTTGAGAAAAATAAGAGTCAGTGCAGGAGGTAGATAGACACATGTCTGCAGAAAACAGGAGAAACTAGAAATAATTCTTCTGAAGGTGGATTTCTGGGTCAGTTCTGGAACCCAAGTCTGATCTTGGTAGCATCCAGAACGTAAGGCAATGCAGAAACCAGAAGGAACTAGAAATAATTGTTCTGAAGGTGGATTTCTGGGTGGGTTCTAGAACTCAAGATACCCAGGAGGAGCAGCCAACTGCAATGCAGAGCAATTTTACAGCAGCACAGAACACAAAAGACGAGGGGAAGAATTTTTACGCTCTTCAACCAAGTTTCTAGTCCCTCTGGTCCCGCAGGAATTTTGAGGAGCCTGCGAACCACACGCTAACATAATGTCAAAACCACTGGGGTCCAGAGGGAAGGCCTTGATTTTTTCCCCCACTACTTTCCACTAAGAAACGTAGGTTGAAAATGAAATGCCGGCTGAGAGTTAGATGGATTTACGTGCCTTGGGCTGCTATCTGAGGAAGAGCAGCTGGGGAGGATGGTTTCAGCGGAGAAGAGGTGACGGGATGAGCAGCTTGTCGCAAGGTGTTGGGGTCCTGGAATACACAGGGGAGGCTTTGCGTTAGTTTTTTCCTTGTCATCCTAAATCCCTTTTCTCCTTCGATATGCCGCTCTGAAGGCAGCACAAATTGGACAGCCACATAAGTCCCTTGATTTATGGCCACAACTGCAGGCTCAAATATGGCCGTAAACTGAGAACTATCTGTATCTTGTCATGCCTTCCCTGATGGTTTCATCCATCCATCCAGTCAGTGGTGGGATTCATCGGTTGTAACAACCAATTCACTGCGTGCGTCCTCCAGAAGCTGGAAATGGGCCCATTTCCGGACTTCCAGTAGGCCCGTTTTTCGCCCTCCCCAGGCTCTGGAGGCTATCCTCGAGCCTCCGGGAGAGTGAAAACGGCCTCCCCCGGACACTGGAGGCCCTCCGGAGGCCGGAAACAGGCATGTTTCCCAACTTCTGGTAGGCCCGTTTTTCACCCTTCCAGAGCCTCTGCAAGTGCCCTGCACTTACCTGGCATCCAAAACGGGCCGCATGGAGACTCCTAGGAGGGGATGGGCGGGGTCAGCCAGTCCTTGGAACAACCGTTTCGGCGAACCAGATTAAAATTAACATCTGGTTCGCCTAAACCAGTGCGAACCGGCTGAATCCCACGTCTGCATCCAGTCAGTCAATCAATCAATCTAGCTAGCTACCCGTCTCACATATGTGACCCTAGGCAGCTTACGATAAAATGGTAAATTACATAGTATAATAAATTACATCAGTCTAAGGAAAGAATTGGGAAGAAGAATCCATCGAATGGTTTCTCAGAACTCACACCAGTTTTGGAGCAACGTTGATCCTGGCGAACAGTAGAGATTTCCCTCCCCCTCCCACCTCCCTTTGCAGTAGCCTCCAGATTCCGAAGCCCACCCACCCACCTCGATCTCCGAATCGCTTGAGTCCAGCTGGGCCGGAGCCGAACCGGATAGGAAAGGCAGCATAGGTTGACCCATCTTCGCCATTCGTGAAATCAGCTTTGCTTTCGCCACGTCGGGGTTCTGACAAGGGACAAAACAAAAAGAGAGAGAGAGAGAGAGAGAGAAAAAGGAAGCGTTGAGAGAAAATATCCCGATTTCCTGAACTCAGTCTATAAAAATCAGTCCCGTCTTTCAACTTTGAAAAAAAAAACCACAGGCAGCGCTGAGTCCCCTCAGTTCATCAGAAATGGATTCATTCCAGCGACTCAGAATGAGTTCACACTGACAGAAAGCTGCACTCAGCAAAATTCAGTTTAGGTGAACAGAGTTTAGATCAAACCCTGAAATTAAAAACTGGATGGCTGGATGGCTGGATAGATAGATATAGATAGATAGATAGATAGATAGATAGATAGATAGATAGATAGATAGAATCCAAACCGGATTCTAGATAGATAGATAGATAGATAGATAGATAGATAGATAGATAGATAGAATCAATCCGAATTGGAGCAAACCGGTAGCATTTCACTCCTGATACAACACTTAATGATAGTCATAGGCTACAAATAAGCAATCGAATCCTTCTAGGAAACAATCAATATAAATCGTAAGGATACCAGCTACAAGGTTACAGTCATGCAGTCATAAGTGGGAGGAGATGGGTGGTGGGAACGATGAGAAGATTAATAGTAGTGCAGACTTAGTGAATAGTTTGATAGTGTTGAGGGAATTATTTATTTAGCAGAGCGATGACGTTTGGGGAAAAACTGTCCTTGTGTCTAGTTGTTCTGGTGTGCAGTGCCCTATAGCGTCGTTTTGAGGGTAGGAGTTGAAACAGTTGATGTCCAGGATGCGAGGGGTCTGCAAAAATGACGGAGAAACGAAAGCCAAGCTGGATGAACCGAAGACTTACCGCTAGTTGTTCACTGAGGGAGTTGGATTTGGCCCGCAAAGCTGGCTCCCTGTGGCATTACAAAAAGTACAATCTTAGAACAGCCTGAGCAGCGTAAAAAGTCTGTTTTTAAGAATTTAAAAGCCTGTAGCATTGTTACAACCTCAGTTGCTTTAAGATGCGGGGGCTTCAAAATCTCAGAATTCCCCCATCGAGTTAAAAAGTCCACCTGCCTTTAACGTTGAGAAGGACTAGCCTAAAGCCTTTGAGTTAAATACGAAGAGTTACTAGCATTCCTCAAGTCTTCCTCAAGCAGCAGACACTGCCCAACAGAGACATCCACATGCAGGAGAGGATTGAAAAATTCAAATCAAACTGGTAACTCACCCAGGCTTCGGTGGTAGCGTGCTGGGAGGCAACCCTGCAGAATCGGTGCTGAGATGTTCAGTGTTTGGGCCTGGAGAGGGTGCGAGGGAGTCCCTGGAAGCCACATTCTGCCCATTTGAAGCAGCCTCCTTGGCCAATCTCACCTAAGGAAGATGGAGAGAGGGTGGGCGTGGCGTGAGAGAGAATAACAGAGTTGGAAGGGACCGTGGAGGTCTTCTAGTCTAACCCCGTTCAGGCAGATCCTATACCCGTGATGGCGACCTATGGCATGCATCCCAGCCCCTTAATCATCTTTATTACTGCACTCTTTTCTTTCTTTCTTTCTTTCTTTTTTTTTTGAAATATATATATATATATATTTAACATCTTAAACATAAAATACATCTTTGGAGAGCGAAGGTTTGGTCCGGTCATAAATAGGTACAATTGCTCACACTTCTTTAACAAGCACGATTCCAAATTTCATCCGTTTACATCTTTTAAAATAAAAGTCAACCCATTTATCACAAATTCTAACATCTTAATCTAAACGTTTAGCATTCTATCGTATCACCATAAATCTTAATTTCCAAATGAAACGCAACTCCTTTTTCTACGCGATCTTTAGTTTCCAAATAAACACAATTCTAATTTTTATGTCATTTTATAAATCAAAATTCCATATATATATATATATTCCTTAATCTCAGGACCCATTTCGTCAAATTTCTATTTTAACTTCTATTAATTTACATCTAATTTTCTTAGGCTTATCAGCAATTACAATCATCTTTATTACTCCCTTTTCTGCACTCTTTTAGAGGCAGAGACTCCATGAGCCACAGCTGACTCGGAAGCACCCCTGAACAAAAACAGAATGGCTTACCCTCTTAACGTCCACCTCAAAGGCCAGTGTGGAGTCCGGAGGAACACGATTCGCCACTCCCTGAGACCCATAAGCCACTCCCTGAGACCCATAAGCCAAGGCCGGAGGGACAACTAGGAAACGCTTGCTTCCTTTCTTCAAGCCAAGCATCCCTTCTTCCCAGCCCTTTTTGAGGGACAAAACAGAAAGTCAGGCAATAAGAACATCTGAGATTTAACTCGCTCTCTTAAGGCTGAAAAAAAAAGAGCTTTAAATTATATGGAAGGGGTTAATTTCCAGGGGTGAAATCCAGCGGGTTCTGGTGAACCGCTAGCGGAAATTTTGAGCAGTTCGGAGAACCGGTAAATACCACCTCTGGCTGGCCCCCGAGCGGGGTGGGAATGGAGATTTTGCAATATCCTTCCCCCAGGAGTGGGGAGGGAATGGGGATTTTTCAGGAGTAGGGAAGGAATGGGGATTTTGCAATATCCTTCTCCCACAGGAGTGGGGAGGGAATGGGGATTTTTCAGGAGTAGGGAAGGAATGGGGATTTTGCAATATCCTTCTCCCACAGGAGTGGGGAGGGAATGGGGATTTTCCAGGAGTAGGGAAGGAATGGGGATTTTGCAATATCCTTCTCCCACAGGAGTGGGGAGGGAATGGGGATTTTCCAGGAGTAGGGAGGGAATGGGGATTTTGCAATATCCTTCCCACAGGAGTAGGATATTGGTGGCCTTTGGTGCTCTCTGAGTTTGTTTCTTGCAGACCTTTTATTACCAACATCATCAGTGCTAGCAGATTTAGCTAATACCTGCAAGCATACAGCTATTTTCCTGAGGATATCATCTCCCCTCTCCAGGGGTGAAAAGCTCCCAGTTCGGAGAACCAGTAGCGATGGCAGTTTGAGGCTCTGCCCACTCGCCCGGATTGTCGTTACTTCCTGGTTTTAACCAGGAATTAACCTGTTTTTTACCCTCTGCATACGCGCAGAAGGGTTTGCGTACATGCAGATGATCGGTGCGTGTACTTCCGAACTGGGAAGGAGGGGAAGGAGATTTCACCCCTGCCCCTCTCCCAATTTGAGAGGACTCTCTCTCTCTCTCTCTCTGATTGCAAACACGAGGATCTGAGTTCAAGGTCTTCCCAACCTTTTGAGCAAAAGCTACTTAAGCAACCCAGCTGAGATGGAAAAGCCGAAGGTTTAAAAAACAAAAACAAAAGCCCATTCGGAACAGGACTGCTTTTCTCACACCTTGATGACTTTGCCAGAGCCCAGCTTCAGACGGAGGAGTTTCTCCTTGTTCACGTTGGAGTCGAACACCTGCAAGAAATAAAATGCAAAGGGGCTGTGGAAAAGGGGGGGATGGACAATGCAGCGCTTCGTCGCACGGAGGGAGGGCAATCCTGCGACACTGAACCCCTCCCCCCCAAGGTCTTCAGGAGTTGAGAACATCCTTTCTTTTTTCTCCCGGGTGTTTTTACCTGCCCCAGAGCAGAGTTTTGGAAGAGCCAGCCGGTGAAGGCAACTTCGAGCGCGTCGCCCACTTCCACAGCTGGGCCGTCTCCAAGGATGAGGTCCTGGCACGCCACTGAATCAGGGGAAGGGCTGCTGTTATACTTGGCGAGGCAGAGCTGTGAGCGAGAAGAAGAACCCAGTTCTGAGTCATGCCAGGCAACTGGCATTGGGCTTATGGGATTGTGGCATCCAGGGGTCACGTGATCACCAGGAGGGAGGGAGAAAGGAAGGGAGAGAGGGAGGAGAGAGATAGTAGATGGGATGAGATGGGGAAGGAGGGAGGAAGGGAGGGAAGGGAGGGAGGGAAGAAGAGAAGAGAAGAGAAGAGAAGAGAAGAGAAGAGAAGAGAGATAGTAGATGGGATGAGTTGGGGAGGGAGGGAAGGAAGGGAGAAGAGAGATAGATTAGATGAGATGAGATGGGGAGGGTGGGAAGGAAGGAGGGAAGGGATTAGAGAGATAGTAGATGCAATGAGGGAAGGAAGGAAAGAGGGAAGGGAGAGAGGAGAGAAGATAGATAGATTGGATGGGGAGGGAGGGAGGAGAGAAGAGAGTAGATGGGATGAGACGAGATGGGGATGGAGGGAAGGAAGGAAGGAGGGAAGCGAGGAAGAAGAGAAGAGAGATAGTAGATGGAATGAGGGAGGGAGGGAAGGAGGGAAGGGAGGGAGGGAGGAGAGAAGAGAGATAGTAGATGGGATGAGATGAGATGGGGAGGGAGGGAAGGAGGGAAGGAAGTGAGGCAAGAAGAGAGATAGTAGATGGAATGAGGGAGGGAGGGAAGGAGAGAAGGGAGGAAGGAGAGAAGAGAGATAGTAGATGGGATGAGATGAGATGAGATGAGATGAGATGAGATGAGATGGGGAGGGAGGGAAGGAGGGAAGGAAGTGAGGCAAGAAGAGAGATAGTAGATGGAATGAGGGAGGGAGGGAAGGAGAGAAGGGAGGGAGGAGAGAAGAGAGATAGTAGATGGAATGAGGGAGGAAGGGAAGGAGGGAAGGGAAGGGGGAAGGAGATAGATAGTAGATGGGAGATGGGGAGGGAGGCAAGGAAGGAAAGAAGGAAAGAGGGAGAGAGATGGGAATGAGAGAGAGGAAGGAAGGAAGGAAGGAAGGAAGGAAGGAAGGAAGGAAGGAAGGAAGGAAGGAAGGAAGGAAGGAAGACAAGGACAGATGAAGAAGGACAGTGTGGCCACTCAAAAGCCATTTCATTTTGCCCAAGAGTAGGACTAGCTTTGGACACAATGTGGGCACCTGCTTGCCAAACTCCACGGCTGCTTTCTCAGATTCAAACATGAGGGACCAGTTTTGCCTCTGATCATCATAAAATGTTCCATAGTTGTTGGGTTGGATCTAGATAAACAATAAAAAAGACAAGCATCAGTTCTGGGTGGTAAATTCGATATCATTTCAATTAGTTACGAAGTATGGCTGACGGCTTTTAAAAAGCAGACGGTTTGGAGAGTGTTAACAAAATCCCAGCCAGACATTTTAGAGAATAGAAAACTTCTAGTATGTGTGACAAACCGCTACAGATAGCAGAGTTTAAAGAAGTGGGGGGGGGATCACAGGGCATAAAAAATAATGCTAAGGAAACTGTTTACAAAATAAAAATGATGGATCAGAAGAATCCTAACTGGTCCCAAATATATATATACATATAAATAATATATATAAATAGTCAACCTGCAGAGCAATTTAAATGGAGTTCCTCCAGTTCTTCATTTAAAGAAAATATGAAGATAAAGTTAATTTGATTTTGATTTCAAAAGAGGTTTTCAGCTCAGTTTCCAGACATAGAAAAGTTACCGACATAGATAGATAGATAGATAGATAGATAGATAGATAGATAGAGTAGATATAGGTAGATAGCTAGAGAGAGAGAGAGAGAGAGAGAGAGAAGATAGAGTAGATATAGGTAGGTAGGTAGGTAGGTAGGTAGGTAGAGTAGATATAGGTAGGTAGGTAGGTAGAGTAGATATAGGTAGGTAGATAAGATAGATAGATAGATAGAATAGATAGATAGAGTAGATAGATAGATTAGATGGATGGATAGATAGATAGATAGATAGATAGATAGATAGATAGATAGATACAGTAGATAGATAGACAGACAGACAGACAGACACAACTTTTCTATGTCTGGAAAATGAGCTGAAAACCTCTTTTGAAATCAAAATCAAACTAACTTTATCTTCATATTTTCTTTAAAGGAAGAACTGGAAGAATTTCATTTAAACGGCTACCCAGGTCGACTTATGAATACAAGGGGGACCAGAATCCTTGCTGCTGATTAAATCAATTAATCCTTGCTGTTAATCAATCCAGGATTTCATGACATCTTTTCAGATCCATGTCAAAGTTTCTCCCGACATTTAACCACCAGGGCTTACCGTGAATACGAAGCCTGGGTGGATTCTTGCGCTGGTGATCTGCTGCTGCTGGTTGATATAAAGCAGGATCCTGTACTGGATTCCATACACCACAGGAAAAAAGGAAGGAGAGGAAAAAAACAAGAGATGTTCAGAGACCCCCCAGCAATTAAATTCACACGGAAAAGATCTTATTTAATTCAGGTTTAAAGTGTCCCGTAAAACCTATGACTAGAGTTGAAAACCTGGCTCTAGCTTATTGTCTGATATGAATCCGGCCAACTGTGACTGACTCAGTAAACCGGGATTAAGCCAGACGGCTTCGGTCAGTAGCTTCCACATGTAGCCGCAGCTTTCATGCATAGCTGCAGGTATAAGTAAAATAAAAAGTCAAGATATACAGTGCAGTACCTGGAAAGGTAGAATTTGAATTGCCCAAGCAACGGTTCTCATCTTGAGTCTGATGATGAGCCATCAACTACAGTCAGGTTTCAATGGGTTTAGAATTATGGTTCAACCCAAAAGAGAGCGGGAGGAGGGAGGAGATGGGAATGAGAGGGAGGGAGGGAGGGTGGGAAGAAGGAAGGAAGGAAGGAAGGAAGGAAGGAAGGAAGGAAGGAAGGAAGGAAGGAAGGAAGGAGATGGGAATAAGAGGGAGGGAGGGAGGGTGGGAAGAAGGAAGGAAGGAAGGAAGGAAGGAAGGAAGGAAGGAAGGAAGGAAGGAAGGAAGGAGATGGGAATGAGAGGGAGGAAGGGAAGAAGGAAGGAAGGAAGGAAGGAAGGAGATGGGAATGAGAGGAAGGAATGAGCGGGAGGGAGGGAGAGAGAGAGAGAAAGGAAGGAGGGAGGGAAGGAGGAAGGAAGGAGAAGGGAGGAAGGAAATGGGAATGAGGGAGGGAGGGAGAGAGGAAGGAAGGAAGAAGATGGGAATGAGAGGAAGTAATGAGGAAGGGAGGGAAGGAGGGAGGGAGGAAGGAGGAAGAAAGAAGGAAGGAGATGGGAATGAGGGGAAGGAATGAGAGAGGGGGAAGGGGAGAGAGAGAAAGAAAGGAGGGAGGGAGGGAGGGAGGAAGGGAGGAATTAGGGAGGGAGGAGGAAGGAAGGAGATGGGAATGAGAGGAAGTAATGAGGAAGGGAGGGAAGGAGGGAGGGAGGAAGGAGGAAGAAAGGAGATGGGAATGAGGGGAAGGAATGAGAGAGAGGGAGGGGGGAGAGAGAGAAAGGAAGGAAGGAGGGAGGAAGGGAAGGAGGAAGGAAGGAAGGAAAAGGAAGGAAGGGAAGAAATGGGAATGAGGGAGGGAGGAAGGGAGGAAGGAAGGAAGGAGATGGGAATGAGGGGAAGTAATAAGAGGGAGGGAATGCGGGAGGGAGGGAGGGAAGGAAGATAGGAAGGAAGGAAGGAGTAGCAGATGGGACGAAGATGGGGAGGATGCCAAACAGGATGCAAAGGGAAGCATGAATCCCACCTCTTACCTCCTGGGTGGTGTGGCATCCCACCACAGCTGCTCCGTATTTGCCTTGTTTCACATAGGTCCCGTTTGTGCTGGAATTCCAATTGTAAAAAAGGGGTGCAGAGAAGAGCAACGAAGATGATTAGAGGGCTGGAGGCTAAATGGTGAATAGATGAACCCTTGAAGGTATGTCTAGTCTACCGAAGAGAAGGATTGTCCTCTTCCCTCTCCAAAAACGCACCCACCCTTAAGGGCAAATATTCCTCACAAGCGGGGAGTAAATACGGGAAACACGGTACTTACAACCGATAGGCGTGAACGGCCGTGGCTACGAAGACGGAGGGTGCTCCCGCAGGCGGAGGAGGCTTCTGCGTTGGGGGCCCCGCACCTGAAGCAGAACACCAGGAAAGAACTTGGGCATACATGTTACGGAGAGGTGCAAGTCGAAACATCTGGAAAACCAAGTTCTGACGACGGAGTAAGGAAGTCTCCGTCTTGCTTAGCGTCTGAAACGTTGGCCTCCGTTGTGGCCATAAGGCCAAGGGTTACCTCTATTCGACAGGAGGATCCCCACATGCATTGATTTTGGGGGGGGTGTGTGTGTCACGGTCAGTGGTGAAATGTAAAATTTGTTACTACCGGTTCTGTGGGCGTGGCTTGGTGGTAGGAGGGTTAATGTGATTAGGTAGGCGTGGCCAACTTTTTATTTATTTATTTATTTTTAAAAGCATTTTTTCTACAACCAAAAAAATACTTTTAAAAGCCTCTGACGATCAGACAACTCAGCTGGGATCGTCAGAGGCTTTTAAAAACATTTTTTCTATAAACTTTTCGGCCGAAGGGGCTGTAGAAAAAATGGTTTTAAAAATAGTTTAAAAAAGCTTCTGATGATCGTGTGGCTCAGCTGGGCATGGGAGGGTGTCAGGGATTTTTGCTACCAGTTCTCCGAACCACCCGCCTCCATCGTTACCGGATCGGGCGATCCGGTCCGAACCGGGAGCATTTCATCCCTGGTCACGGTCCCACAAGTTCAAGGACTGTAATTTAACACCAGCTGCCTGCAATTAAAGTAAGATCGAATCTCTCCAGGCTCAAGGTTGACTCAGCCTTCCATCCTTTCTAAGGTAGGTAAATTGAGGACCCGGATTGTGGGGGCAATAAGCTGACTTTGTATAAATATACAAAAGAATGAAGGCTATTGCTTAATGCATTGTAAACCGCCCTGAGTCTCCGGAGAAGGGCGGCATATAAATCAAATTTAAAAACAAAATAATTTTTAAAAAAGGACCCCTTCACCAACCGAGCATTTTCAGATCTTTTATCCCAGCCGGATCCATCGGGGGGCGCCATTTCATTCCCCCGCTGGAAAAAGCTCTATGTGATTTCTACTTACGCATTCTGGATTTTGGCCAACAATTACCTACCTGTGGCCGGTAGATTTTTCTTGGGCTGTTTGGGTGCTGTATACTGGAAAAATTCGTTCCCAGTACCAGAGGTCGCCTGGTCCATGCCGAAGAGAGAGGCCAGCCTGGCCCTGCAGAAAGAAGTGGGGAGGGAGGAAATGCCCAGTTAATAAAGAGAAATAAAGATGAGAACTGATTTAGAATAATATTAGTAGTAGCTTGAGATTTGAAATAAAAGGTCCTTGTGCTCTCTGAAACTTGGATGTTTTCTTGCAATGATGCCACCTAATTTGGGTCATGAAACGCCTGCCAGAAAATAACCAAACTCCGAGCTACTGTATATAAACAGGGAGCAAGTCACACTCCCTACTAATACTGATGATGTTACCTGGTTGGGTCATGAAACGTCTACAAAGAAAGCAAGCAAGCTCAGAGAGCACCGAGCACCTCTCAAAGATGCGAACGCCGATAACGAAATTTGTTTCAGAGCAAATATAAAGTGATTGTATTATATGCTGTAGGGGCGCGGTGGCTCAGCGGCTAAGACGCTGAGCTTGTCGATTGAAAAGTCGGCAGTTCGACGGTTCGAATCCCTGGTGCCGCACGACGGGGTGAGCTCCCGTGACATGTCCCAGCTTCTGCCAACTTAGCAGTTCGAAAGCACGTAAAACAAAATGCAAGTAGAAAAATAGGCACCACCTTTGGTGGGAAGGGAACAGCGTTCCGTGCGCCTTTGGCGTTGAGTCATGCCGGCCACATGATCACGGAGATGTCTTCGGACAGCGCTGGCTCTTTGGCTTTGAAACGGAGATGCCCCCTAGAGTCGGGAACGATTAGCACATATGGGCTCCACTTACAACCTGCATGTAATGGTACATGCAATGCGGAAACTCTGATTTGCACCGAACCAATGTTTTTAAAGCTAGGAGTTTAGAAAAAAAAAACCACAAGATAGCTGTGACCAGCCATAACCCCTAAGCCAACCAGGCACTGCCCAAATTAAATATGCAAATTTGCAAAATCGTTTATCCCTTGCTTTGACCACGCCCACTGGGAAACTGAAGCAAAACAATGAGGACCGGCGCCATAACTGAGTCACCTTATGCCAAAGCATGAAAGAATTCCACTCTGCCTTGAAATCCTGCCCTGTTTATATCCGTATTCTTCAGAGCTAGAAACTTGTGTAGTAAAATCAATCACAAAAGCACGAGAATTTGATCAGCGCTCAATCCGATCGCCAAGCCCCAAAATATTCAGTTTTGAGGCTAAACAGGCTCTCCTAAATATTCTGGGATGGAAGCGCAATTCTAACAACCTTCACACCAAAACGTAACACACCCCCACACCCCAAAAACCGAGGCAAACCAACCGACCCGTGGGCAGCTTGCCAAAAATACTCGGTCCGCCATGAGTCTGCCATTGCCACCTTCAGCTCCGCCTGGTTGTGTGTCTCTCTCGGACAACCTCGGTCTACTCACGACCTTCATGACTGTTTTACTGAAAGATAATCCCATTTTCCCTCCCCTCCTTCTTCGCCCATCGTGAAGCATCAGCAGGCCAAGCGGGGGTTGGAAAGATAAAAATGCAAGCTCGGGTTTGCAAAAAATAAATAAATAAATAAATCCTGAATTTGCACAAGATCAGGTCTCTGGAATTGCGGAGCGACCTTGGAAAGGTAGAGGCTCCTACCTAATTTAAAGAAGCCGGTAAGTAGAATGGAATGGAATGATAATAGAATAGAATAGAATAGAATAGAATAGAATAGAATAGAATAGAGGGAGGGTAGAGGAAGGTAGGGAAGTAGAGTACAGTAGAGTAGAAGAGAAAATAGAAAATAGAATAGAATAGAATAGAATAGGAGAATGGAATAATTATAGAGTAGAGTAGAGTAGAGTAGAGTAGAATAGAATAGAATAGAGTAGAGTAGAGTAGAGTAGAATAGAATAGAATAGAATAGAGTAGAGTAGAGTAGAATAGAATAGAATAGAATAGAGTAGAGTAGAGTAGAATAGAATAGAATAGAATAGAATAGAGTAGAGTAGAGTAGAGTAGAGTAGAATAGAATAGAATAGAGTAGAGTAGAGTAGAATAGAATAGAATAGGAGAATGGAATAATTATAGAGTAGAGTAGAGTAGAATAGAATAGAATAGAATAGAATAGAATAGAATAGAGTAGAGTAGAGTAGAGTAGAGTAGAATAGAATAGAATAGAGTAGAGTAGAGTAGAGTAGAATAGAATAGAATAGAATAGGAGAATGGAATAATTATAGAGTAGAGTAGAGTAGAGTAGAATAGAATAGAATAGAATAGAATAGAATAGAATAGGAGAATGGAATAATTATAGAGTAGAGTAGAGTAGAGTAGAGTAGAGTAGAATAGAATAGAATAGAATAGAATAGAATAGAATAGAATAGAGAATGGAATAATTATAGAGTAGAGTAGAGTAGAATAGAATAGAATAGAATAGAATAGAATAGAATAGAGAATGGAATAATTATAGAGTAGAGTAGAGTAGAGTAGAATAGAATAGAATAGAATAGAATAGAATAGAATAGAATAGAATAGAATAAGGAAGAGGAAGAGAGGGCCATTTTTCGGGCCATTTCTGGGCCGTTTTCCGGCTGTTTTCAGGGCCATTTTCAGGCTGTTTTCAGGCCAAAAACAGCCAGAAAAATGCCCCCCAAAACAGCCTGAAAATGGCCCGAAAAATGGCTTGAAAACAGCCCCAACTTTAGGTCTGCTTGCACAGGCCAGCCGTTTTTCAGGTTTCCAGTGCTCCAGCGTACACATGCACACGCATTCCGGTTTGGGCCATCATTGGCATAGATTAACTCCAAGGTTAACATCAGACCAACAGTCAAATAAACAATACCCCAATCAAGAAACCGCCAAAGAGTCATCAGTAAACAGGCCGCCCGAAGAATCTCTAAGAGCGCCGCCAGCCACCCAGACAGGGAAAGACACTAGAATATAAACTGAGAACAACACTTACTAGCCACTGATGACGTTACCTAGTTGGGTCACGAAATGTCTGCAAGAAAACCAATATTCTCCTTTATTGGTCAGTGCACCAGACCTTGCAAGATCTGCTCTGGTCACACCCCCTTTTGTAAGTCCCCGAGACCAATTCTGGGCACCCCACTTTAAGACGAGTTCAAATTCGGGGGAACCGATTCAGAAAGTCCACAGATGAACGGACTTTCTGCCTGACTAGGTGGCTCCAGTGGCTAAGACGCTGAGCTTGTCAATCAGAAAGGTCAGCAGTCTGGCGGTTCGAATCCCCAATTTTGGTCTCCTGCGTGAGCAGGGGGTTGGGCTAAATGACCTCCAAGGTCCCTTCCAACTCTGTTACGGTTACTGATTACTGACTTTAATGAAACGAGACTGGAGGAAGAGGGCGCCTATAGCCAGATGGATAATAATAATAATAATAAAAGACTGCCTTATGGTTACTTAAATTTGCATTGCCTGCTAATAAACATTTTAAACAATAATATAAAAATAAGCATTTTGTTCATGCACAGGGCTTTTTATTCATGAAGATAAAGAGACAGCCCAGAACAGGACAGTCGTTTCCAATTAAAGTTTAAGCCTTTGTGGGGTTTTTTTTCCCCCAACTCAAGAAAACACCATCTATTTATCTCCTTCCCCTTCTTGGAACAGGAAATTAAGGGAAATGAGACAGTGTCCCGTGATGTGGGCTGGCTTGGATTGCTGGGCCTGGAAAGCTGGTCCATCACATGGTCCTCATTTGCTGAGCTAGCTCTGGGTAGAAGGAAAGGGGGAAGAGAGAAAAAGGAAGTAAAGCTGAACTGAAAGGAACAGGATCCTTGACACCCTAGTCAAGCGTTTCTTGAATTCTTGAATTCTGCAGACTTTTTTTCTGGGCTACGATTCGCAGAATCCCGGGGTGGCCAAATCTACAAATACATCAACTGAAAGAGAGATATTTTAATCTAGACCTCCCTTCTCCCGTCAGCCTCATTCCGCGTCACCTAAAAGGATATTTTATATAAATTTTATATACCGTATGACTAAAGGATATTTAACACCAATGTTGAAGAGAGGGAGAGAGAAGGGGGAGACGGAGGAAGGAAGAGAGAGAGAGGGGAGAGAGAGGGAGAAAGGGAAAGAGGGGGAGAGAAAACAAGGGAGGGAGAGAAAGAGAGAGAGAGGGAAGGAAGAAGGGAGAGAGAGAGAAGGGAAGAGAAAGAGGAAGAGAGAGATGGGAAGAGAAAGAGGGGGAGGGAGAGAAAGAGAGAGGGAAAGAGATGGGGAGGGAGAGAGAGAGGAAGAGAGAGATGGGAAGAGAAAGAGGGAGGGAGAGAAAGAGAGAGGGAGGGAAGGAAGAAGGGAGAGGGAGAGAGAGATGGGAAGAGAAAGAGAGAGGGAGAGAGAGATGGGAAGAGGAAGAGAGAGAGGGAGAAAGAGAGAGATGGGGAGAGAAACAGAGAGGGAGAGAAAGATGGGGAGAGAAAGAGAGAGGGAGAGAGAGATGGGAAGAGGAAGAGAGAGAGGGAGAAAGAGAGAGAGATGGGGAGAAAAAAGAGAGAAAGAAAGAGGGAGAGAGAGATGGGGGAGGAAGAGAGGGAGGGAGATGGGGAGAGAAAGAGAGGGAGGGAGAGAAAGAGAGAGGGAAAGAGATGGGGAGAGAAAGAGAGGGAGGGAGAGAAGGAGAGAGAGAGAGGGAAAGTTGGCAAACATTAGCTTTCCCCAAATTGAAAAGTGCAAGAAGTCCACCCAACAAAGGCCAAAGGAATTGTGGGAGTTGTAGTCCCATCTTATCTCAAAAAAGCGAGGCTGGGGAAGGCCGCTTCTCAACTACCTTCCCTGTCTGGGCTATCTCTGCATCTCAAGGGTTTGAAAAGCATGGTTGGAAACGGTCCAATGGGTTGCAAAATCCTCCTTTTTCTTTTTTTTTTTTTTTTGCAAATCCAAGGTCTGCTGATCACAAGAATGCAACTGTGGAGTTTCCCTATTATGACATTTCCTCCTGACCTTCCCATCTTGGATTTTTTTATTTCCCTTCCCTCCCGAGAGTCTTTTCCATACAAAACGATTGGCAAAGGTAGAGATAGGGAGCTTTTTATTTTCTATTTATTTTCTATTTTCTATTATTTTCTATTTTCTATTTTCTACTCTACTCTACTCTACTCTACTCTACTCTACTCTACCCTACCCTACCCTACCCTACCCTACCCTACCCTACCCTACCCTACCCTTATTCTACTCTATTCCATTCTATTCTATTCTATTCTATTCTATTCTATTCTATTCTATTCTATTCTATTCTATTCTATTCTATTCTATTCTATTCTATTCTATTCTGTATGCAAACCACGATCCCGAAACGAGAGTCTATCTTGCAAGCCAACACACTGTTCCCCACAACCAATTTGGGATGGAAAGCACGGAATGATGGTCAGACGTGCCGCGAAGGATGGTTTGCGTAGCTTAAATTTTAATTCTTTCTCCGACGCCTTTCATTTCTTGGGTGTCATATTTTTATTCTTTTCTCTTCTGTGCTTCTGCATGCTGCTTTAACCTGGAATAATGTAGGTAAATATGACAGGCAGGAATATCTCCCCCAATTCCTCTCGTATTTCCAAAGCCAGCGGAGTCACGCAATCACTAATCTAATCAACACGAGCTTCTTCCCACCGAACCCTTTGCCCCGACCGATCTCTTTTATTGCACCATCTCGCAAGCTGGCTTGCTTAACTAAGCACATTCTTGCGACATTCAGAGACAAGATAGCCTCTTTAGTGCTAACTAAAGACCACACAACTACCAAGAAGGATCCCCTCTCAGGGTGGATAAAAATCAATGATTTTTTTTAAAAAAAAATTTTTAAAAAATCAGATTTTTTTGATTTAAATCGGATTTTTTTGATTTAAATCGGATTTTTTTGATTTTTATCGAATTTATTTTAATAAAAAACTTTTGGGGTAAAAATCTATCGTAAGATAGTTTTCTATTTAAGATACATAAATAATTGAGTTTATTCAGCATGAAACGGAGCTGAGTTATGTAGCAGGAGGCTGTATATTCTGCAACACTGGGACTATCGGTGAGTCAACAGCGGGTCAAAGGAGTAGCAGAGATGACAGTTGCTCTTTAAAAATTACGATTTAAATCGAGTTGATTTAAATCAAGCCTTTTTACTAGGGATTTAAATCATGATTTAAATTGTGATTTAAATCAACTCGATTTAAATCAAATCCACCCTGATCCCTCTGACACTATTATATGCCTGTTTATGTCATTAATTTGGGAAATAAGATTGGTCATTCATGACGCAGGAAAGAAATATGTCCTCTTACAAAAATGGTACAAATTGACACAAGAAAACAGAAACACCACTAAGCTTCATTTAACATAATTTTAGATAAATTTGGATGTTCTTAATCTTTGAGCCTAAATTACTTAATCTGTTTCTTAATAGTTTTTAACTTCTATATGTATTTGTATTTATTATGGCTGTTCACCATCCTGAGTCCTTCGGGAGTAGGGCGGTATACAAGTATGAAAAATAAATAAATAAATAAATAAATAAATAAATAAAAAGTAACTGCCTCTATTTTTGAAACAAGAATCTAGGATTCAATGTTTACTAAAGCAGATCTCGCCAACCCGACGTCCTCCAGGTGTCAAGAATACAACTGTGAGGCCTCGGACAACACATTAAATCAGGCTGTCCTGGGCTGTGGTTTACTGAGTTACAAATGATTGCATTCACAAGCCACGCCAAGCCATAATCTATAATTTTACCAGCCTTAATGTTGGTTAAAGTATGCGACCAAGTAATTTGTCAGGTTTTAGACACCACCACCCCCCACACACCCAGAAGTTTAACTGCCCTCTGCACATGCTCAGAGGCACCCTCTGGACTCAGAAACCCAGCTCTGATTTTAGACACCCCCCCACACACCCAGAAGTTTAACTGCCCTCTGCACATGCTCAGAGGCACCCTCTGGACTCAGAAACCCAGCTCTGATTTTAGACACCCCCCACACACCCAGAAGTTTAACTGCCCTCTGCACATGCTCAGAGGCACCCTCTGGACTCAGAAACCCAGCTCTGATTTTAGACACCCCCCCCCCACACCCAGAAGTTTAACTGCCCTCTGCACATGCTCAGAGGCACCCTCTGGACTCAGAAACCCAGCTCTGATTTTAGACACCCCCCCACACACCCAGAAGTTTAACTGCCCTCTGCACATGCTCAGAGGCACCCTCTGGACTCAGAAACCCAGCTCTGATTTTAGACACCCCCCCCCACACCCAGAAGTTTAACTGCCCTCTGCACATGCTCAGAGGCACCCTCTGGACTCAGAAACCCAGCTCTGATTTTAGACACCCCCCCCCACACCCAGAAGTTTAACTGCCCTCTGCACATGCTCAGAGGCACCCTCTGGACTCAGAAACCCAGCTCTGATTTTAGACCCCCACCCAGAAATTCAAATGCCCTCTGCACATGCTCAGAGGCACCCACTTAAAATAACAGATATATATTTTAGCCCCAAGAGGGGTGCTCCAAGTTGCCCCCCCCAAGTTTGACAAGCGAACGGAAGTAGCTAGTTCCTCTTCCGGTCCCGCCCCCAACCAACCCCCCCCCTCCCTCCCGCGCTCTCACCCCCCCCGTCGGAGACACGAAGTCGGCATCCTCCTCCTCGGCGCCCCCGAACATTTTCTTTTTGCCGCCCCCGCCGCCGGTCGGCCTCGCCCGGCTGCTTCCGTGCTTGGCGGCAGTGTCGTAAAAGCGCCCTGTGGCCGAAGTCCGGCCCACTCCAGGAAGCGGCTCCGGGGGCACGTGATCGAACTACGGCTCCCGGGGAGGCCCAAAATTCTCTCCTCCCCTCAACACGCCGCACGTTCCTGCTCTTTCAAAGAGCGAAACCAGGCTGGCCACAAAAAAGAGGGGGCGGGGGGAAAAAAAGGAGGAGGGAGCGGCTCTAAGCCAATCGGGAGGCTCGTCCGGGCAACGTGACGCGGCCGCCGGCCAATCCGCGCGCGGAGGGGGCGGGTCCGGCTGAAGAAGGGGAGACACGTCTGAAGGGAGGTCAAAGCAGAGACGGCGGAGTAGGCGACCGGTCGGTCGGTCAGTGAGTGAGTGAATGACCCCCCCTCCAAGCGGGGACTCGGGCTTTGGTTTTTATGCAGACGGGGGTGGGGGGTGGGGGAGCAAGGATAGAAGCGTCCCAAAAAATCCCGCCCCCCCCGCCCCATCCTTTAATAATAAAATTTGGGAAACCCCGGACTACAAAACCCATGACTCCCCGCCCCCTCTGGAAAGTATGGGCTTTGTAGTCCCGTCCCCCCTCCCTGTGGAATGGAACCCCCACATCCCACCCCCCACCCCCCACCCCCGACAGAATAGCATGGGAAGCTGCGCCCCGCAGCTGTTTTTAAAAGATTATTTTATTTTATATAATATTATTTATGTCTTTATTTTTATGCATTTATTGTATTTATTTATTTTATCTATCTGTCTACCTTTATCTCTCTATCAATCATCTCTCTCTCCCTTTTCTATATTTATCAATCTATCTTCTCTTTCTCACTATCTATCTACCTTTATCTCTCTATCAATCATCTCTTCTATATCTATCTATCTTCTCTTTCTATCTATCTCTATCTTCTCTCTCTACCTTTATCAATCATCTCTCTCTCTCTTCTATATCTCTATCTTCTCTTTCTATCTCTATCTTCTCTCTCTATCAATCATCTCTCTCTCTTCTATATATCTATCAAACTATCTTCTCTTTCTATCTATCTCTATCTTCTCTCCCTCTCCCTTTCTATCAATCATCTCTCTCTTCTATATCTCTATATCTATCTTCTCTTTCTCGCTATCTATCTATCTTTATCTCTCTATCAATCATCTCTTCTATATCTATCTATCTTCTCTTTCTATCTATCTCTATCTTCTCTCTCTACCTTTATCAATCATCTCTCTCTCTTCTATATCTCTATCTTCTCTTTCTATCTCTATCTTCTCTCTCTATCAATCATCTCTCTCTCTTCTATATATCTATCAAACTATCTTCTCTTTCTATCTATCTCTATCTTCTCTCCCTCTCCCTTTCTATCAATCATCTCTCTCTTCTATATCTCTATATCTATCTTCTCTTTCTCGCCATCTATCTATCTTTATCTCTCTATCAATCATCTCTTCTATATCTATCTATCTTCTCTTTCTATCTATCTCTATCTTCTCTCTCTACCTTTATCAATCATCTCTCTCTCTTCTATATCTCTATCTTCTCTTTCTATCTCTATCTTCTCTCTCTATCAATCATCTCTCTCTCTTCTATATATCTATCAAACTATCTTCTCTTTCTATCTATCTCTATCTTCTCTCCCTCTCCCTTTCTATCAATTATCTCTCTCTTCTATATCTCTATCAAACTATCTTCTCTTTCTCGCTATCTATCTATCTTTATCTCTCTATCAATCATCTCTCTTCTATATCTATCTATCTTCTCTCTCTCTATCTTCTCTCTATCTATCTATCTATCTATCTCTCTATCTCTCTTCTCTCTCTCTCTCTCACTATCTATCTACCTTCCCTTTCTATCTTCTCTCTCTATCTTTTCTCTCTCTCCCTCTCTATCTATCTATCTCGCTTATCTATTTATGGAGTCTTTGTCAGTGCCTGTCCTGGCTGGGGATGATGGGAGTGGCAGTCCAAAGCATCTGGAGGAAAGAGTGTTGAGGGGAGGGAGGAGTGGGAGAAAAAACAAAAGGGGGGGAGGGAACAGAGGGGCGAGGAAAGAAGTAGCCATTGGGGATCAATCTGCGATCCAGTGCTGGAATCCACCCAGCCACCCATGCTTTGAGCTTGTGCAATGTGCCCGCAAACCCCAATTGGATGGGTGGGTGGATTCGAACCCTGGATCCATCCCTAATCTCTGTGGGAACACAGCCTGATCGGGGTGTGCTGAGTTCATTCCTCGTGCCAAACCCAGGCACAAGCTTTGCACCAGCCCAGCACAGCAAGATAGCTCAATTGGATTTTATTCCCTTTATTTATAAAATGTATAGGCTTCCCCATCTTTACCCTCTGGGTGTATTTAATCAGCTCCGTTAATCGGAAAAAAATTGCAATTGTAAGCAGCCCAGAGTTATGGCTGTAGAAAAAAAAACTGAAAATGATCGAATAAATAAGTAAACGGGGATGGAGTTGGCAAAAGAGGATCCAGGCTGAGAAGGAAGGCATTGAAGGAGAAAACTCGCCCTGAATGGCATCCTCCAGACTCAACGCCTTAACAGCCCTCTGCGGAAATTCTGCTGTACAGCTTGACAAGGAGATCTGTGTGATGGTGTGTTAAAAACCAGGGATGCACACACAGGATTCAGAAGTAGCGTTGGTTGTTCTTATTACGGTGCGGTCCTTGCTGCTCTTTAAACTTGGCTGTTTTCTTTGCGGACCTTTCATTACCCAGCTGGCTAACATTATCAGCGCTAGAAGGGAGTGGGGTTTGTGGAGTGAAGGAGAAGGGGAGGAAGAAGAAGAGGTGGAGAGAGATGACAGTGGGGTCCTTGGTGCTCTCTGAGCTTGGCTGTTTTCTTGCAGACCTTTCATTACCCAGCTAGGTAACATTATCAGTGCTAGAAGGGAGTGGGGTTTACGGAGAGGAGGAGGAAGAGGACTTGGTGCTCTCTGAGCTTGGTTGCTTTCTTGCAGAACTGAATTACCCAACTAGGTAACGTTATCAGTGCTAGAAGAGAATGGGGTTTGCTCCCTGTTTATATGCAACATAGTGTACAATATAATGTGTAATTTATAACATAATGTATAATATATAATCAGTCTCTTCTAAGGCCAAAAGAGAAAACGATCAAAGGGGAGAAATTGAAAGGAAATGGAAGGAAGCACAAATTGGAGGAGGGGGCTTTCAGGGGTGTGGGTAACCAAGATGGCTTGAGGGAAGAGGGTGTAGATGGAGAACAGCAGGACGGGAAAGAAAAATGGAATGAGCTGCCCCCGGAGATACGGCGGATCCCGGGTCTTCGCACCTTTCGCCGTTCCCTAAAGACGTATTTATTCCAGCAAGCCGGGCTGGCCTAACTCTTTTAAATTGTTTTCATTTTTAAATTGTTTAATAATGGGTCTTAATACAGGGGTGCTTTTAATTGTGGGCCAAATTAATTTAATTGGATTTTAATACTTTTTAAAATTTTGTATTTCTTGTGCTTTATCCGTTGGCTGTTCACCGCCCTGAGTCCTTCGGGAGAAGGGCGGTATATAAATATAAACAAACAAATAAATACATAAATAAATAAAAAGAGATGTATATTGGAGACCCTGTTGAAAAAGAAAAGCAAGCAGACCAGGAAGATTTCAAGAGATGGGTGGGTGGGTGGGTAGGTAGGTAGGTAGGTAGATAGATAGATAGATAGGAAGGTAGGTAGGTAGGTAGGTAGGTAGGTAGATAGATAGATAGATAGGAAGATAGATAGATAGATAGATAGATAGATAGATAGATAGATAGATAGATAGATAGATAGGAAGATAGGTAGGTAGGTAGGTAGGTAGGTAGGTAGATAGATAGATAGATAGATAGATAGATAGATAGATAGATAGATAGATAGATAGATAGATAGGAAGGTAGGTAGGTAGGTAGGTAGATAAATAGATAGGAAGATAGGTAGGTAGGTAGATAGATAGATAGGAAGGTAGGTAGGTAGGTAGGTAGGTAGGTAGATAAATAGATAGGAAGATAGGTAGGTAGGTAGGTAGGTAGGTAGATAGATAGGAAGATAGATAGATAGATAGATAGATAGATAGATAGATAGATAGATAGATAGATAGATAGGAAGATAGGTAGGTAGGTAGGTAGGTAGGTAGGTAGGTAGGTAGGTAGGTAGGTAGATAGATAGATAGATAGATAGATAGATAGATAGATAGATAGAGGTAGGTAGGTAGATTTTAATGCCCAGAGTCAAATTGCCAACCTCCTGAAATTGGGTCGATTCCCTTTTTGCCCACCTTCCTGGCTTAGAAGTTTCAAGAACTTCCCGATCTCCAGAAATCAATCCACGTTTATATTGGCACTGGGAAATGCCCCCCCTCCCCATGAAGGAGTGGCACTGGAATGTTTGTTTGTTTTTTTTTTCCCTTCTCAGCTTTGAGGACTGCTGGAGGTTTTTCTGGAGAGGATGCCAAGCAAAGTTAAAGAAACATTCCATGTGTCTCTTTCTCGCTCTCTCTCTCCCTCCCTCTCTCTGCAAAGATTCTTTTCTCCCTTCTGGGATGGTTGTGTGAAAATGTCCGGCTGCCTGGCTGGCTGCTGAGTTTTAAGCCTTTGTGGTTTTTGTAGGCTTCGGCTGCAGTTTGTGAAATCGGGCTGTAGCTGGAGACTCACACCCCTTCTTTGTGTGTGTGTGTGTGTGTCTTTTTTCCAGGCATGTAGCCAGCTTCTTGACTACCTTACGAGGCCTTTGGGCACAAAACTGGCTTGGCAGTTCTCTTGGCATTGAGCAGTGATTCTTTCTTTCTTTCTTTCTTTCTTTCTTTCTTTCTTTCTTTCTTTCTTTCTTTCTTTCTTTCTTTCTTCCTTCCTTCCTTCTTTCCTTCCTTCCTTGATTTCACACAATATCTTCATAGTAAGACATAAAACTTTAGGAGAGGAGAAAAGCATCTCTCCACGGGTGGATGTAATCCCTTATTCCCCCAGCCCCCTCCCTCCATGAATATTCTGCCCCTCCCCTCATTTTGTAGCCGCTACCTGAGAAGCAGAAATTTGCTCTGGTTCTCTGTCTTACCTGTAGCAGGTACTGAGCTAAACCTCATTGCAGGATACCTGTCTATTCTCAGGATGCCAGAGGGGCGTGACTGATTCTTCTCAGAGCCACACTTGTACAGGTTAAGTCCTCGACTTAACGACCACAATTGAGCCCCAAATTTCTGTTTGTTAAGTGAGCTTTGCCAGATTCACTTCGCGCCCGTCATTGCTAAATTTAACAACGGCAACGATTCACTGAACAAGAAAAGGTCGTAAAACGGGGCGAAGCTCACTTTAAAAAAAAACTTGTCTCGTTTCGCCGTGGAAAATTTCGGGCTCCATTGTGGTCGTAGGTTGGCCTGCTGCTTTAGCTGTTCCGTCAAAACACCTGGCAGCGAGATTGTTCTGTTGTTCTTTTTCGCATTCTTAGGTGACTGACCCACCCAGATCTATCTGATCTTAGGTTGCGTGTTTACCAAAACCGAAATCCGCAAAGTGCCCTCCCTCCTTTTCCATTGCAGCCCTCTCTTGTTTCAAGAGCTTTCGGAGTGGCGTTTCTGCTGAGTAAATAATCTGTGTGTGTGTGCATTTTTTTTTCTCTCCCCCTTCCTTTGCAGTGAGCAAACACCAATATTTTGTGTCGAGGAGTTGGAAAAAACGCTGAGTGGGTGTTACTGGAATTGCCCCGAGCAGGAACCAGGAAGAAAGTTTTACCTATTATCTATTTACGACTGATCCGCCGTGTTGCTGGAAGCGCAGTCTTTGCCTTCCTTCATCTAAAAGGTAAATGTAAAAGGTACCAGTACTCTGTACTTTCAGGTTCCTGAAGATAATACATTTCTGCTCAATGTTAGCAGAACTCTGTGGACTTCAACTCCTAGAATTCTTCCTGTTGGCTGGGGAATTCTGGGAGTTGATGTTTGCACCTCTTAAGAAGGTCAAGGTTGAGAGACCCTGAATTAACGGGTCTCTAGGATAAAAAGGGACACGGTGGATCAGTGGCTAAGACGCTGAGCTTGTCGATTGGAAGGTCGGCAGTTCAGCGGTTCGAATCCCTACTGCCGCGTAACGGGGTGAGCTCCCGTGACTTGTCCCAGCTTCTGCCAACCTAGCAGTTCGAAAGCACGTAAAAAAAAAATGCAAGTAGAAAAATAGGCACCACCTTTGGTGGGAAGGGAACAGCGTTCTGTGCGCCTTTGGCGTTGAGTCATGCCGGCCACATGACCATGGAGAAGTCTTCGGACAGCGCTGGTTCTTCGGCTTTGAAACGGAGATGAGCACTGCCCCCTAGAGTCGGGAACGACTAGCACAGATGTGCGAGGGGAACTTTTATCTTTAGGATAAACGGGAACAAGGTTTTATAGCAAAAAAAAAAAAAGAGGTTCTAAGTAAGGGAATAGAACGGAAAAAGAGCCTAAATTTAGGATTATCAAGGAAATAAGCTAGGGCGTTTAAACGTAGGGCGTTTCCAAAAAAAATCCTGGGATTCTTCTGGATGATCCATGTGTTTGTTTTTTTAAAAGCCAGGGCCGTATTATTCGAGGTGGAAGAAGCTTAGCTCTAAATGAGATCTGACTTTACAGCATGAAAGTCAACATTTGATGTGCTTTCCGAAGTAGTGTGGTTTTTTTTTCCAGCTGTGTCATCTGCTGGGTAGTTTTGTGACGTGGCAATAAGATTGGGGGGGGGGGGGGTTGCGGGGAGCTTTTAATAGATTACCGGGATGTGCAAAAGTGTGCGGGAGAGATCATTTTTGCACCACCTTGAATCCGAGGCCATAAAGGGCTGGCAAGAGTCTTGAGAGATGAGGCGTCCTCCTGTCCCCGGATAACTCCGGAACCAATTCCAGGTGACCTCATCGAGGTGATCCCTTCTTGCCTGACAAACCAAGGTTATCTCGTGACCAGACGGATCGAGTGGCCTGACCGAACGAGCAGTTAGAATAATGCTGGGGGGGTGGGGTGGAGGAGGATTATTTCAAAAAAATATTTTGATTTGGTGTGCAAAAGCTAGTCCGGATCAGCTGTTTTTGTTTTTTGTTTTCATCCTGGACCAGTAAAAGAATTTTCCGTAGCAGGATTTGGGGACAGGATTTGAATCAGCTCCTCGTTTCAGCTCCTCGTTTCATTAATGATTTTTTAAGTTTTTTATTTATTTTTTTGTCGACATATTCAAATGTACAGTCTTTTGTCCATCATTAATCATTATTCATTCATCTTATTCTTTAACTTCCATTTGCTTATAAGTTGTTCGGGTCTGCTCTTCTACCATTTCCTTCCTTTATTTTAATACAACCTGTCCTTTTCTTCCCTTCTCTCTCCTCTTCTATTTCTTTCTACTTTCCTCATTCCTCCTCTCCTTCCCTTTTCTACTTCCTCTCCTCTTTCTCCTCTCCTCTCTTCTTCCTCCCTTTCTTACCCTCTCTCCTCCTCTTTCCCCCTTCTTTCTTCCCCTCCTTTTCCCGTTCTTCTCTTCTTCTCTTCTCACCTCCCAACTCTCCTCCCTCCCCCTCTTTACTCCTCTTCCCTTTTCCACTCCCTTGTTGTTTCCTTTTTCAATTCAATCTGAGATGCATATTCGAGCAGCCCCGATTTTTATTCACATATATCTTCATTTCAAATTCCTTTTTTACTTTATAATCAGGTTGTTTTGGCTCCTTGTTTAGTTAATGGTCGGGGCTGTAGAAATGCTCTATTCAGAGCGTTTCCAAGTACGCTGACCTCTTGGTGATGGCACCGAAGAAGAAGTAGAGAGAGAGAGACTGTAAAATCTGTGCAATTTTCTCCGTTAATGATTACTTCTGGGTGTACACAGTGGAGGCTTGCCGACTGCCCGGCTTGGAAGCAACATGATAGTCTCAAAGCATTTGATCTAGCAAAAAACATTGCAGCCAAAGGCGGGAAGAAGATTTTTTTCACCCCAGTGGGGAGGCCGGGTTAGAACCAGCAGGGAGGAAGGGTGTGAGACAACTGGCTGGCTCTGATATTGCCCTCCAGGTGTTTTTTTTTGGGGGGGTGGGGCGACAGCGCCATCCTTTCCAGCCAACATGGCATCTGAAGGAACTGTTGACCTCAAGAATCTCCGTCTTCTCCTTCCTTCTACAAGGAAAAGGCGCCTTATTTTCCTGTCTGTCTGACTGTCTCTATATCTGTCTCTGTCTATCTATCTATCTATCTATCTATCTAATCTATCTTATCTATCTCATCTATCTATATCTCTATCATCTACTGTATCTATCTAACTATATCATCTTTCTATCTACAGTATCTATCTATCTATTCTCTATCATCTCTCTCTCTCTCTCTCTCTCACTAACTAACTAACTAACTATCTACCTATATCATCTATCTATCTATCTACAGTATCTGTTTCCCCCAAAATAAGACATCCCTGATAATAAGCCCAATCGGGCTTTTGAGCGCATAGCAATAAGGCCAAGCACTTTTTTCAGGGTTCAAAAAATATAAGACAGGGTCTTATTTTTGGGAAAACATGGTGTCTGTCTGTCTGTCTGCCTGTCTATCTATCTATATCATCTATCTCTATATATCTACAGTGTCTGTCCATCTGTCTATCTTTCTCTATCCTCTATCATCTCTCTATCCTATCTATCTATCTATCTATCTATCTATCTATCTATCTATATCCATCTATTTGTCTGTCTGTCTGTCTATCTCTATCCTCTATCATCTCTCTATCGTATCTATCTATCTATCTATCTATCTATATCCATCTATCTGTCTGTCTGTCTGTCTATCTCTATCCTCTATCATCTCTCTATCGTATCTATCTATCTATCTATCTATCTATCTATCTATCTATATCCATCTATTTGTCTGTCTGTCTATCTATCTCTATCCTCTATCATCTCTCTATCCTATCTATCTATCTATCTATCTATCTATCTATCTATCTATCTCCATCTATCTGTCTGTCTGTCTGTCTGCCTGCCTGTGAACTTAGAGCTTGCAAAAGATACAGGTAGTCTTTGACCACAGTTGAGCCAAAAATTTCAGTTGCTAAGTGGGATAGTTGTTTTGCCCCATTTCACGATTTTCGGATGACCACTAAATAGTCTCATTTCTTTCCAATGTGTTTTCATTATGGGGAGGGAAATGGGTTGAAAAGGGAACGAATATGTCACAAACTGTTCGAAAAGACATACAGTTGCACACTAGGGTTCAAAGAATACACATTCCACTTGGCTGGATGGCAAACCCCCTGTGATAGACAGGGGTGCACGCTCTTCACAAAAGCACGCATGGCTATAATTGTCGTAATTAACTTCCGTTATCAAGATTTGTCTCTTGCCCTTGTTCTTCTCTCGACATGACCCAGCTCTTATCTCACGCTGATAACTCCTGAATGCAGAAGGAGTCTAGTCACTCCCCAAACACAATAGAGCAGGGGTGAAATGCTCCCGGTTCGGACCGGATCACCTGATCCGGTAGCGATGGAGGCGGGTGGTTCAGAGAATGTATTCAAAAACACCGAAGTGGGTTTTATTTGGAAGCTGTTTGGGATTGGCAGAGGCTGGTAGGAAATTGAATAAATGGGAACAGCATTTCGATCTCATGAAGTTTGGAGGTTTAGTTGCAACTGGCATGACGCTGTTAATGAAAAGCCTTGAGTTTCCACTTTTGGAGTACAGATGGCGAAATAAATAAGCACTGCGAAATTAATATAATATTCCCCACACGGAAAGTATCAGAGACATACGCAAGATGCTGTTTGAGGTTTAATTGTAGCATTGTGTTTTTATTTGCTTCTTTGCATCCTGCTTTTATTATTCATTGTTATTATTATTATTAGTCTTTATTGTCATTGTACATCATGCATACAAGGAAATTGGTTTTGCCTCTACTGGTGCAATCCATAACAAACAAACAAAAAAAAAAAAAATACAAGACAACATGAATACCATAGAAAATAATACGTATACAAGTAATTTGGGGGAAAAAAAACCTAATCATATGTTTCCCTATGTACGTGGAGTGATTGTGTTTAGGAGTCTGACAGCCCATGGGTAGAAGCTGTTTTTAAACCTGTTTGTCCAGGGTTTTTTTTACATACAAATATTTTATATATATATAACAACTTGCGGCTCAGAGGTTAATACAACTGCCTAACATGCAGGCAGCCCAAGTTCGAATCCGAGTAAGGGTATGGCTAGCTGATGAGAACTAAATAGCTTGAAATAGATCTATACTAGTCTCCTTTACTTCTTTATCAGCGAAATATTATATATATTTATATATATATATATATATATATATATATATATATATATATATATATATATATAAGGTAAAGGTTCCCCTCGCACATACGTGCTAGTCGTTCCCGACTCTAGGGAGCGGTGCTCATCTCCGTTTCAAAGCCAAAGAGCCAGCGCTGTCCGAAGACGTCTCCGTGGTCATGTGGCCGGCATGACTCAATGCCAAAGGCCCACGGAACGCTCTTCCCTTCCCATCAAAGGTGGTCCCTATTTTTCTACTTGCATTTTTTTTTTACGTGCTTTCGAACTGCTAGGTTGACAGAAGCTGGGACAAGTCACGGGAGCTCACCCCGTTACGCGGCACCAGGGATTCGAACCACTGAATTGCCGACCCTTTCGATCGACAAGCTCAGCGTCTTAGCCGCTGAGCCACCGTGTCCCTTTTTATATATAAAACATTATATAAATGATTTCCATCAATAATTCCAGGCAGCGAACAAATCCATCACACCAGTCTCTTTTTCTTCTTTTCTTCCTTCTCAAAAAAAAAAAAGAAAACCGTCGGGGTTCCTCATTCAGTTCGGCTGCTGTTTCGTTCCTTGTTTAAAGTTCCCCTCCGAAAGACGAAACCTTCCTATTGTATCGGCGTTTTTGCAGGTAACAACAAGGGAGGATAAATTGATCTGAACAGGCGCAATTTGGCAAAGGAAAAGCTTTCTCAAGAAGTTGTAATCTGCTTTACGTGCCTGGTTTGGACAAACGAGTTTTATTTTTTCCCTTCGGCCGGCTTTCTTCGTGGGAACTTACGCGCAGGTGGTGTTCCATTTCGGTCCTTATTATCAGTAAATTGGCCACGATCCCAGGGAGCTCGTTCAACTGGCCCAAAACTTTCTGCACACCCAGTCAGATTTTTTGCTTTGTTGGTGTGCCATGACTAGGAACAGGCTGTTTGAAGCTCCCTTTTAAGTTTCTAGACAATTTGGCTGCACAGGAAAGAAAGCAACTTATATATCCTGAATAAAACAAGCCAAATATATATATATATATATACATATACATATAAATGTCTATGATTGTATGTTTTTCTTCTTCGTTTTCCCACGAGGAAAAAAAGCATCGCCTGATCGCTGGAGATAGGATTCAAAATAGGCTCTCTTCCGTTTTTCTGTGGAAGTAAGGTGTTGTTTTTTTTTTTGTAAAAAAAAAAAAAGACGCTTTAAAGAATGCAGCTGAGATTAACCCCAGCGGCTTTGATTTCTACGGATATTCAAGAATTGGAGCAGACTCCCTGCGTTGGAGAGGTGGGGAGGGAGGAAACAAATCAATTTCAGTTATTTTTTAAAAAAAATAAAAATAATTATGGTCTCGGCATTGGACGTCGAGCTTAAGGAGGCTCTTTCAAAAAAGATAGATAGATAGATAGATGATAGATAGATAGATAGATAGATAGATAGATAGAGAAATATAGAGATACAAATAGAGAGAGATGAGAGAGAGATATCTAGATAGAGATAGAGATATAGAGATTTATTTATTTATTTATTTGTTTGTTTGTTTGTTTGTTTGTCATATTTCTGTGTTGCCCACTCTCCGAGGACTCTGGGCGGCTTACACCAAAGACAGTACACTAAATAGCATATTGCCCCCTAACAATCTGGGTCCTCAGATAGATAGATAGATAGATAGATAGATAGATAGATAGATAGATAGATATAGAGATATAGAGATATAGTTACAGAGATATAGAGGTAGATATAGAAATAGAAATATAGATAGATGATAGCTGGCTAGCTAGCTAGATATAGAGATACAGAGATAGATAGATAGATAGATAGATAGATAGATAGATAGATCGATCTGGAGATCTAGAGATCTAGATAGAGATCTAGATAGATGATAGATAGATAGATAGATGATAGATAGATAGATGATAGATAGATAGATAGATAGATAGATAGATAGATAGATAGATAACGTAGGTAGGTAGGTAGTAGATACAGAATAAAAGATTTGGAAGGGGCCTTGAAGGATAGATAGATTCAGCTTCCTGATTAAATTTGTATGTATGGAAGGTAGATGGGTAGATAGATAGACAGACAGACGGACAGAGTGAGTTGGAAGGGACATTGTAGGTCATCTAGTCCACTCCCCCCCCCACCCCCCCCCCACCCCAAAGCAGGAAACCTTACACCATTTCTGACACAATTACAGTTGGGACCAGATTTTCCGCTGCTAAGCAAGACGCTTTTTAAGCGAGTTGTGTCCATTTTGTCCACCTTTTGAGGTGGGGATGGTTGTTAAGCGGATTGCTGAAGCCGTTAAAGTGAGCCGTGCCATCTTTAAGTGAATCTGGCTTCCCTCTTTGACTTTGCTTGTCGGACACTGACTGGGATGGTTGCAAAAGGGGATCCCGTGCCGATTGTCAAGCACCAAATTTTGATTCCGGGGGGGGGGGGGGGGTCTTTTTTTCCCTGCTGTTGTAACTTTGGATGACGGTCGTAAGTCGAGGATTTGTCTGTACAGGAGGGATCAGCGAGTCGGTCTCTGCGTTTTTGAAGGCATTTCATCTTAGAAAGCAATACAATTTTTAGTAAAGGCAGGTTGAAGAAGTAGGCTGCAGATAGGACGCTGGCCATGTCTAAGGATTCAACATGCCCAGAAAAGAGATTTATGTTCTAGAAGATCTACTTAGGATTTGGTTTTTAATCCAAAGCAATTTTAGAATGTTTTCCCTCTCAGCCCTGAAGACATTAATTAACACCTGACTTGTCATTAGGTGCCAAAAGTTAATTGCTAAGAACTGGAAAAATCAGTTTCGTTACGTGGAGGAATTAATAAAATCTGACAATTAGCAGAGATACTCGTACTTGCTGTGTGGTTAGACCGAGAGATCTTGAAGGGAAGAATGCTACATGATTGAAAGGACAGGATTCTTTCATTGCATGCTGGGAAAATACTTTACCAATAAAGGAGAATATTTGTAGTTCAGGGTTGAAATGAGGTTTTCTTGGAGACGTTTCATGACCCAACTAGATAACAACATCAGTGCTAGAAGGGAATGGAGTTCGGAGAGAGGAGGTGGTATTCAGCCGGTTTGCTATGTTGTGGCTTGGCGACCTACGAAACCGGCCCATGTGGATCCTTTGACAAGATAGGGTGCCAATCCCCAAAAGAGCTAAGTTAGCAATTAAGATAAGCGTGTTATGTAAAACCTGTTGGTTGTGAGATGCCTTTCGAGTACACAAAACAGCAATTATCTCAGTTTTATTTTTGCTTTTGTCTCAAAACAGCAAGCTTTGGCTCAAATTGTATCCAACTTCACTTTTGTTTAAAAAAAAACAAACACAGTTTGTTTATTCTTTTGAAAAAGCTAAATAAATTGCATTGAAAGGGAAGGTTCCTTCCCCATCCCCGATACACTTAGTTCCAAAGCAAGCCATGTTTTGATTTAGCCCATCATGGGAACTTAGTTAGCCGTGAGCTTTTTCATTTCGTTTGTTTCTGTACACATTTGCTCCTGAATCTTTGTAACTTTATGGAGCCTGGTTGTGCCAGGGCTGTCTACCTGTCTGTAACTATTACCGAGTTGTAATAAACTCCTATTTGTGTCATCAGCCAGATAACATCGGGTCAGCCTGTCTTTTGAATCCTTTCCAGGTTTCCAAACATCAAAGTCCAGGAAGTTATAAATGAAGGATCTGCTGGTAGTCTCCATAAGAAAGGAAGAAACAAAAGAGGGAGGAAGGAAGAGAAAGAGAGGGGGGTGGGAAGAAAGAAAGAAAGAAGAAAGAAAGAAAGAAAGAAAGAAAGAGAGAGAGAGAAAGAAAGAAAGAAAGAAAGAGGAAGGGAGGGAGGGAGGGAAGAAGGAAGGAGGGAAGGGAGGGAATGAGGGAGGGAGGAAGAAAGAGAAAGGAAGAAAGAAAGGGAGGGAGGGAGGAAGGAAGGAAGAAGGAGGGAGGAAGGAAGAAAGAAAAGGAGGGAGAGAGAAAGGAGGAGGGAGGGAGGAAGGAAGAAAGGAAAGAGGGAGGGAAGTAAAAGAAAGAGGAAGGAAGGAAGAAAAGAAAGAAAAAGGAAGAAAGATGGATAGATGGAGGCACCCCTAGCTTGGAGCAGCTGGTGACAAAAATTTCCAAATTTTGTTCAGCTTCCTGCCACCTCAACCCCCACTGCTATCACCTAAGCTTTACCAATTGCCTGTATTTTCTTCTTTTCCCGGTTTGAGGCTGGCGATGGCCAGTGATGAGATTAAATAAATTAGATTTTGTCCTCCTGCCTGCTTATCCCCTCCATCTTAATGCGTTTAGAGGCCAAGGAGAACGGCGTTTTGTTCTCAGAAGGGAGGCATCCATCGCTGGGGGCACCCGAAGACCTTCCTGCGATACAAACTCAGTTGGCCCTAATGTGATTGAAGAGATCTGTTTCCAATAAAATTAGGAGCTATCCAGGACGACGGTGGTTTTTGGCGGATATTTGGCTTTCGGGTTAATTCGATTTCAAGCGTTGCTCCAGCACGACGGAGGCCCGCGGCATTCTTGCTTTTTCACTTTATCAATTTAGACCAGGGGTCAGCAACCTGCGGCTCTGGAGCCGCATGTGGCTCTTTCTTATTAAAATTTATTTAATAATTTTTAATTTTTAATTAATGTTTGTCTTGTGTTTTTAAATAGGCTGTACACACCGCCCTGAGTCCTTCGGGAGAAGAGCGGTATAGAAATAAAATTATACTTATACTTAATTATACTTTCACCCCTCTGCTGCGGCTCCCTGTCACTCAAAATATGCGTCCCAACCGCCAATCTGCGACACCCACCGGTACACGATTTATTGAGCTTTTCAACCTCCAGCAGGCCAACCATGGATAAATTCAAGAAAAGTTTCAGAAGAAAACAGAACATTTAATTCAACTACATATGCTCAAGATATGTAGGGAAGGGTTTTGTGGCTCCTGGTGTTTTCTTTTCTGTTGGAAACGGGTCTAAATGGCTCTTTGAGTGTTTAAGGTTGCAGACCCCTGATTTAGACGATCTGCGGCTTCTCAGGAGAAAATGGATTTTTGAAAGGGATCCCTTGAGTCTTTAAACTATTTTGATCCAAGCCGGGTCAGGAGTGACTCAGTATTTTGGAGGCGAATATTTGTAGCTCGGTGGTTGAAATGCAAGATTCCTTGGTGCTCTTTCAGCTTGGTGGTTTTTTTGCAAACTTTTCATGACCCAAACTAGGTAATGTTGTCAGTGCTAGAAGGGAGCAGGGTGTGTGGAGTGGAGGAGATGGAGAAGAAGGGGGTGGGTGGGGAAGGACTCTGGAGTCTTCAATGCTCTCTGAGCTACGTTGCTTCCACGTTTCATTACCCAACTAGGTAACATCATCAGTGCATGGATGGTAATGAAGCATCTGGAAGGAAACGACCAAGCTCAGAGAGCATCTATTTTACTTTCTTGGTTACTTTGCGTGATTCTTTCTATTCCTCATCGTTGCAGTACGGAAAAGTCGCCCTTGCCTAAATGTTGTTTTAACACCAGCCAATGGATTTTGCAGGCACTCATCGATTTATCCTCTTCCTCGTGAGCCGAGATGGACCGTCCTGAGCACCACGCCCATATGGCCCACATGGACCACAACGTGAGTGGCACAGCAAGGCCCACCATGGATCCTCACGCCCACCATCACCCCACGAAAAGCCCCGGACATATGCACGGCGGAATGATGGTAAGTGTAAGCCTGAAGCAAGAAAAGACAAGGGAATTACATGCCCCTCCATATCTGGCCTTCCATTCTCCTTCTCCTAATATTGTCATCCTCTTTCAAGGACCCCGTAATCCCTTGCGGGGTGGAGTCTGGGCAGCTGAATGGAGCTGAGTGTTTACTGGCCAGATGCCTTTCCTGTCGCCAATGTGGAGTTTTGTTCAGCAGATATATATTCTCATTTCAATTACATATTCAATTAATATGTATTTTTATTTCATCATTTGTGTACATTTTTATAATATCTCACTTTTTTTCCCCTTTTACCCCCCCCCTTCCCCCTTCCTCCTTTTACTTGGCATCATCTGGGTATTCTATTTTTTAACTGTTTTCTCCCCTCTATTCTCTATCTATTTTATCTCTATACCCTTATTCATATTTCCTTTCTAACCAATCATACAATTTTTCCCATGTCTTGAAATACATCGACGCCTTCATCTTTTATTCTCAATGTTAATCTATTCATTTCTCCACATTCTAAAACGTGCAACTTTCTTAAGTGTGTGGAAAACCTGGTCCCAAGTCACTGTTTTTCAGTGTCGTCGTGACTTCAAATGGTCCCTAAAGGGATGGTGGGAATACGATGCCCGTTATTTTAAAATTGTAAAGCCAGAAAGCTGCAAACCTTTGCCCTGCTCTTCATAATAGCATTTTGCATAGACTCCATTTCTCTCTCTCTCTGCACAGGATATGACTTTTCATTTCAGCTATCAAAACGTCCCCTTGCTGTTTTCTGGGCTCATCATCAATACACCTGGAGGTGAGTGAGGGGGAGCAGCCCGGGAGGAGGAGCGGGGCGAATGGACGGATGAAACAGGCGGGTGAGGGTCAGCAGGTAGGTGGGGTGATGTGGGCAGGGCAGCCTCATGGTCCCACGCGGACCAGATTAATGGCTTTAGCGGGCCGTATCCGGCCTCCGGGCCGTAGTTTGAGACCCCTGTTCTGGACGGCGGCAGGCTAGTTGCTCTAGAGAGTATATTTTTTAATAAATCTGGTCTCTTTTCTTCAGAAATGGCTGGAGCCTTTGTGGCGATTTTCTTCCTGGCCATGTTCTACGAGGGCTTGAAGATCGGCCGGGAAAGCCTCCTCCGGAAGTCACAAGTCAGTATCCGTTATAACTCCATGCCTCTCCCGGGACCCAATGGCACCGTCTTGATGGAGACACACAAAACGGTTGGGTGAGCTCACGTCGCTGTTCAGCTACAAGACAGAGCAAAAGACAAGGGCTCTGGATACGTACAGTAGCCGCACTCTTGTGGTATGAGAACGCAAGAGCTGTGTTTTCTAGGGGAGCCACAGGGAAGCCGTTCTGGGGTCCTCATTCTTAAAACTGGGCCTTGGCAAAACGTTTCCTGTCGTTCCGTTTTTAAGCTTCAGTGTCCTTGATCAAGAGCAGAATTGCTGTCTCGGCAAAAGTTGAGGTACGATTACTTTTTGCATTCCATTGGCAGCAGACTAGAAACCAGGAGACGACGAGTTCTAGTCCTGTCTCAGGCATGAAAGCCAGCTGGGTGACTTTGGGCCTATCGCCAGGAGACGATGAATTCTAGTCTCACTTTAGCCATGAAAGCCAATCGGGTGACTTTGGCCCTGTCACCAGGAGACAGTGAGTTCTAGATTCCTGCCTTAGGTATGAAATCTGGCTGGGTGACATTGGGCTAATTACCAGGAGACAGTGAGTTCTAGTCCCACCTTAGACCTGAAAACCAGCTGGGTGACTTTGAGCCAGTCACCAGGAGATGGTGAGTTCTAGTTTCCTGCCTTAGGTATGAAAGCCGGCTGGGTGACTTTGGGCCAATCACCAGGAGATGGTGAGTTCTAGTTTCCTGCCTTAGGTATGAAAGCCGGCTGGGTGACTTTGGGCCAATCACCAGGAGACAGTGAGTTCTAGTCCCGCCTTAGACTTCAAAACCAGCTGGGTGATTTTTGGCCAGGCACCAGGAGACGATGAGTTCTAGTCCTGCCTTAGCCATGAAAACCAGCTGGATGAATTTAGGCCAGTCTTTCTTTCTCGGCCCAACCCACCTCACAGGGTTGTTGCTCTGCAGAAAATAGGAGGAAAGGACGCCTTAGATACGTCCCGCTGCCTGATTTCTAAAAACGAGAGAGGCTAGAAATAAACTTAAGGTTTTTGAACTTTCCAAACCGTAGTGCGTTATCTTCATTTTCCTTTCTTCCGTTCGGTTAGCCAACAGATGCTGAGCGTCCCTCACCTCTTCCAAACCGTCCTTCACATCATCCAGGTCGTGGTCAGCTACTTCCTGATGCTCGTCTTCATGACCTACAACGCTTATCTCTGCATCGCCGTAGCTGCCGGCGCTGGCGCGGGCTACTTCTTCTTCAGCTGGAAAAAAGCCGTCGTGGTCGACATCACGGAGCATTGCCATTAACGGTTCTCCTTGCCACGCCGCCTTCCCTCCCTCCTTCACCCTCCCCAAAGGACCAGGTTTACTAGAAGCATGTCAAGACGCCCTCCGGTTTCCGGGGGGGAGGGGGCACTCTTGTGCCCCCTGCTCCTCTCTTCCCCAAAAGCTTCAGGTCGCCGGGGAGGGGAAGACTTCTGAGCCACCGTTAAAAGAGTCGGGCAGCCAGCTAAGGCCACCCACTCAAAACGATGGATGGATGAAACATTGCATTCTTGGTCGGCTGTGGTTTTAGTCCAAAGTCCTTTTTCCCAGGTCCTTTTTTTCGTACTTTAGCAGCCTCTGTTTCTAGGAAGAAAGGAACACAGAACCTGCTTTTTCCTTCGAGAGCACACACAATCACAACTTCTCCGAGGCCAGTAGCTTCGATCGGCAATCTAGCCGAGTGCCAACGCTGCCCGGTCCCTCTTTCCTTGAGAAGTCAGCTCTGCTTCGCTCTTGGTGGCCAACTGCCGTTTTACAACTGCCAAAAAGCAGTTGTGGTAGATTTAGTTCTAGGAAGCCATTGTCTTTTTGACCCAGGAAGGTTCTAGAATCTAGGGCCTCTCCTTGCGGAGATGTTCTGGGGTGAAAAGGAACCAATTTTGCCGATTTACAGTACCCATTTCTTAGCCGTCAACGGTGACACGCCGGTGAAAAATAATGGGGAAACAAGTATGAATTTTTTTAAAAACATTTATATTTTAAATAAACCTGCAGTACAAATGTTTTTAGTTTTTTTTTTTCCCTGATTTTCAAGCTGGCCTAAATATTTTTTTTTTAAAAAAATATTAAACCTAATCGTCATTCCCTTAAAACCCCAGTGGCTTCAAACAAAGTTGGGATACACGTGTTTGCCATCTCTCCTCCTCTACCTGGCGATTCTTGGTTCCTGTAAATTAAAATTACTTTTGAATCATGCCTGTGAGTATCTTAGGCACACCTGGATGGCCAACTGGGAGACCCACAAGGTCCCCCCCCCCCCCCCAAATTGTCCTGTAGGAATTTGCACGGTGAGATGATGCCACTCCTTCTCTTGCAAGGAAGTTAAGAGGCAGGGCTGAGGCTGCTGGGCCGTGTAGGAGCAGTTTCTCGCTTTTTAATTCCTCCCATAGAAGGAAGAGAGTACAATCGGGATTAACGTCCGTGCGGAAAAATCAAACTTTTTTTTTGTTTTTTAAACCGACTGCCTGAGAGGGGAAAAAATACATCCAAGCTGGAGAACTGCAACCACAGGGAATCAAAGCATTCGTGTCACCTGATGGTAAATTTGCAAGAGGCTGGCATTTTTGCGTTTTCAACCAAGCCAAAAAAAAAAAAAAAAAATTGTACTGCCTGCCAGGCTGTTTAGCTCAATTACAATCGCAGCGCTCGGAGCGCAGAAACGAAAGGATGGCATTTTTCCAAACAGCATGTGCCGAGTAGTAAACCGGTAGCTGATTCAGCCTTTTCCACCCACTTACCCATCCCGCCTCACCGTACAATCAAGTTTTCAGTCTCTCTCTCTCTCTCTCTCTCCCGATCTCTTTTAGAAGGCGCAAAGACTGGATTTATGATACATTTCATCTCAGCTGCGAAGTCACGCCGCAGTTCCGCCGACATCTTTGGTTAATTCCGTGGCACTTCAACCACGGTTAACTTCCTCGGCCGCTTAACACATCCTGTCCCGTCTGCTTGCTTCTATCCATCCTGTGTAAACCCAGAGAAGGGAGTGGCTCCTTGGTTAATAATGAGCCTGACCATATAGAGACCGAGGCCAGTTTTAGCAATCGGATATCTTCCGTGAAAAGTGGGGGAAATTCCAAAATCACCTGACAGCAACTTTCCCTTGTCTTTGTGGACATAAAACCTTGTCTCGTTTACTCGCTGACCGTAACCCAGTATTGTTTTTCCGTAGCTGTTATTCTAGGCTTCCTCCTCCATTGACAGTATAACCATGAAAAAATAAAATGTGCCTTAGCTTTATCGCTTTCATCGGGCCGTGTAGTGTGCCATGTAGGATGTCTTGTTTTAAATCCCCGGCTGATGGAAGTATATCCATCGGCGATCATGTGAGTGCTAATGATTACGCCTGTTGTATCTTCTAAAAGTACAGAGTGTCTTAGCCGAAAATGATGGACGCGCGATAACGTTTACAACTACCCTACGTCGTTCAGTAGAATAAAGAAATTCAACCCATCATCTGGAATTGGTCTTATTTTTATTTTTCCTTCCCCCCCCCCCAATACCCTTCTCGTACCGCTATCCATTTCCAAAACGGAGAAACCAGTTGGCACGTTAACACAGCTCCACACGCAATATGCCAAAATGGTATTATCCCAGTGTTGTGGCCTGCCTGTGCAGCTAGTAGCTGATTCCGACAGCGAGGAGGCTGGTGTGGTGCTGTGCCAGCAGCCTGTGCAGCTGGCACTCGAGTCGGACAGTGAGGAGGCTGGAGAAGATGTGGTGCCAGAGGCGGGGATTCAGCCAGGGCCTTCAGAAGCTCCCATAAGTGAAGAGGAAGAAGAGGAGGGGCCTCTTCTCGATGCACGGGCGCGCAGAGCTGCCAAAAGGCAGGAGTGGCTCCTCAGGAGGAGGTCTCCTCGAAAGTAAGGCTTGGGGCTAATTGGCCACTCCCTTAGCCTATTTAAGGAGGAACACCGACTGAAGCAATTTGCAAGGAATAACTTCGTTCACTCTCCTTCACGTCTTGATCTTAGTTCTTTTATCAGTTACCTGCAAATTGCTTCTGGGCTTTCTGCCAATCCTAGTAAGATTACGATTATTTATTCTTTGGGGTCTTTGTTGGCTGTTAAGAAAGTTAATTAACAGCCTTTGTTTGAAAAGGACTGATTTAATTTAGTAAACTAAGGTTTGTACAGACTTTGTGTGTGCTGCGTTCTTTGGGGTCCGTAGCTGGGGCAGACCACCCTACGATAGCTCCCAATGTAATGCATTCGGCGTTAGAAACGGGGTACGATGCACGGTGAGGAAAATAAGCTAATTTGCAAGTAGCAAAATCCCTTCTAGGAAAAGGCAAGTCTTATGAATTCATCCTTGTTAAGATGATTGGAGGGAGGATGACGAGGCGGGTCTGCCCCACACCCCACAGGTGGTGTTACAGAAATAAAACACTTTTCTCCTACTACAGTATATACTGTATTTGTAGTATATATGAAGTATCTACACTATGCAAACTTCTGGAAACATCTGGAAATGTTTGCGTGCAGAGGTTATGCTAGGACAGCTCTTGCCAGAATCTTGAACATTGCCGTTGAAAGATTTAAGGCCTCTGGTTGAAAATGGGAAGTAACCGTAACAGAGTTGGAAGGGACCTTTGGAGGCCATCTAGTCCAACCTCCTGCTCAAGATTTAAGTAAAGATATCCAAGGCAGGAGGGTATCTGAAGGCGGCCTTCAGGTGCTTGCGGGGGTAAAAAAGGACACAACCTCATTCTTTAGAGAATAGAAAAGTCTTTTTATCTTCCGGAAGGATAAAAATCCTCACGGTTCCATCTGTCCTCATCGTAAATCAGCTTGTCATAATCTCCCCTAAGCGTGATTCGCGGACAAATACCGCTCCATCGCTTTAGAATTCGAAATTCCCAAACTGTGACGAACGGTTGCTGGGTTTAGGCTGAGGTTTGTAACCGATCCGGTCATGAATCACCTGCTCCCAACTCTTGTGATCGGGGTTCAAGGCCAGGGCCCCTTCGCCTTCATTGGTCGCCACCATGTCGACTTCTTCGCGCTGCTTTTTATGCGTCTGGGAAAAAAAAAAACAAGAAGGTACAGATACTTCAGGAAACACAACTGCAACTCTTTATGTCATACGTTTAAATTCGCTGAATAATCAAATGCTTTGGAAACGGCCATGAAAGGGGGGGGGATCAGAAATACTGTATAAGATAGATACTGTGTGTGTGTGTATGAGATGATAGATACTGGATAGATACTGTAGATGGATGAATAGATACTGTAGATAGATGGGAGGGAGGGGTAGGTAGGTAGGTAGATAGATAGAAGGATAGAAGGGAGGGGTAGGTAGGTAGGTGGGTAGAGAGATGGGATAGAAGGGGGGATAGAAGGATAGAAGGGAGGGATAGGTAGATGGATAGAAGGGAGGGATAGATAGGTACAGATACTGTAGATGGATAGATACTGTAGATAGATAAATACTGTGGATAGATGTATAGATAGATATACTGTATAAGATAAGATACTGTGTGTGTGTGTGTGTGTATATATATATATATATATATATGAGAGAGAGAGATGATAGATACTGGATAGATAGATACTGTAGATGGATGAATAAATACAATAGATAGATAGATAGATAGATAGATAGATAGATACTGTAGATGGATGAATAAATACGATAGATTAGATAGATAGATAGATAGATAGATACTGTAGATGGATGAATAAATACGATAGATAGATAGATAGATAGATAGATAGATAGATACTGTAGATGGATGAATAAATACGATAGATAGATAGAGTAGATGGATGAATAAATACAATAGATAGATAGATAGATAGATAGATAGATAGATACTGTAGATGGATGAATAAATACGATAGATAGATAGAGTAGATGGATGAATAGATACTGCAGATAGATACACAGATACTGTAGATGAATAGATACTGTAGACAGATGATGGAAAGAAAGAAAGAAAGAAAGAAAGATTAAGAAAAAGGAAGGAAGGAAAAATGTATCTGGAATGCCAAAAACTGCAGATCCTTGGGGAAAGGCTGCCTCTGAGCATGTGCAGAATTTTCCTAGGGCCATCAGGACGGCCATTTCCAAAGCCACTTTCCCCCCCCCTCCCCACTTCCTTGAAAGCACTTTAAAAGCATTTCCCACGGAGAGGGTGCCTCTGAGCATGGGCAGAGTGCTCCCGGGCTCTCTTTTTAAAAAAAAAAAAAAAAAAAAAAACCTCTGGGGCTGGGGACTCCCCAGAGGGTCTCTCCTCCTCCTCCCCACCACCACCGCCGCCCCCTACCTCCAGCTCCTTGCGGGCCCCCTCGAACTCCTCGATGTCGTCCAGCTTCAGCTCCAGCCGGGTGGGCTTCCTCCGCAGCATCCTCCTGCAGGCGCGCATGCGCGACACCTTCCCTTCCCAAGCCTCCCACTCCCCTCCGCCTGCCGGAAACGCGCCATAGAGGCCGCGGCTCGCCTAGAGCGGCCGACTCGCCTGCGGGAGACGCCATTGGCTCAGGCGCTCCCGCCGGATGGGGAGAGAGAGAGAGAGAGGAGCAAGCGGAAGAAGGGTCGTTGCCCCGGAAGTGCTTCTGGGGAGCTCATTTATCCTGAGGGACCGGCTGTAAAGGGGCGGCTATGGCTTTGCCGAGGGGCTCCACGGTGGGTCAAAGCGGGGGAGGGGGGCTGGGGGGTGGGCTCGGTCTGTTTAGCTGGGAAGGGGGCTGCGCTTCCTGACAAGAATGAAATAATGACATGAAATAAATTACTCTCCTCTCCTTTCCAACCGTTACTTTTCAAACTTTGGACTACAATGCCCATTGTCCACAGCCAGGCCCCCCATTCATGCCCAGGCTGGATAAAAGGGCTCTTTCCAACGGCCTCCCCTCCTCTTTTATCTTCAGCCATTCATCATTATAAGCAGGAGGCTGCTAAGAATTTATTATTATTATTATTATTATTATTATTATTATTATTATTATTATTATTATTATTATGCTAAGGATTAATTTTATTTATTATTATTATTACTATTACTATTACTACCACTATTACTGCTATTTTATTTTTATTACTACTGCTGCTACTACTATTATTTTATTACTATTATTTTATTACTACTATTTTATCACTACTGTTATTACCATTATTATTATTAATTAATTATTAATTGTTACTATTATTACTATTATTACCACTATTTCTACTATTTTACTTTGATTACTACTGCTGCTACTATTATTTTATTACTATTACTTTATTATTACTATTATTTTATCACTACTGTTATTACCATTATTATTATTAATTAATTATTAATTGTTATTATTATTACCACTATTTCTACTATTTTATTTTTATTATTACTGCTGATGCTATTATTATTTTATTACTATTATTACTACTATTACTATTATTACTACTATCACTACTATTATTACCATTATTAATTGTTGTTACTATTATTACTATTACTATAATTGCCACTATTACTACTACTAAAATAATAAAATAATATTTTATTATTACTACTACTGCTACTACTATTATTTTATTACTATTATTACTATTATTACCATTATTATTAATTGTTATTATTACTATTATTACCACTATTACTATTATTATTTTATTTTTATTATTGCTGCTGCTGCTACTACTACTATTACTATTATTTTATTACTATTTTATTACTACTATTACTATTTTATTACTATTATTATTACCATTATTATTATTACCATTATTATTAATTTATTAATTATTATTTGTTGTTCTATTAAACTGTTCGCTGCCTGTCTTGCCCTGGGGCTACTCCAGGCCGCTGACAGTAACAAAAAGAAAGAAAAATGAAAACAGCAGCAGAATAATACAAGAATGAAGTCAACGGGAACGGGGACACGAGGCTTATTTGTCCTATGACCCGGTCCGATCCTGTTTCAATACAGGTAGTCCTCAACGTACGACCACAATTGAGCCCGAGTGAGACAGTTGTGAATTTTGCCTCATTTTGCGACCTTCCTTGCAACAGATTTTTAAGCAAATCACCGCCCTTGTTACATTAGTAACATGGTTGTTAAGTGAATCTGGCTTCCCCATTGACTTTCGCTTGTCAGAAGCTCCCAAAAGCGGATCACCTGAGCCCGCGACTCTGCAACCGCCATAAATGTGAGTCCGTTGCCAAGCGCCTGAATTTGTGACCGCAGCGGTCGTAAGTATAAAAAACGGTCACAAGTCATTTTTTCCCAGCGCCGTTGTAACTTCAAACGGTCACTAAATGAGCTGTTGTAAGTCGAGGACTACCTGGAAAGACTCAGGAGGTGAAAATACAAAATATGAAATACAAAAATCTAAAATATTATCAACCTAGGTCTAGATTACGGATGTAATTTTTTGCTTCATTTGTCACGGCAGGGAAATCAGCAAAATCCCCGCGAGAGGCTCCGTTTTCGCACTCTTGACACTGTAGGTTGGCTAGTTTGTATTTTGGGGCCCGCATCACAATTTGGGGGTGGTATTTTGTGACGGTATATAGAGGGTGACTGTGCATCTACCATGGCCAGTGTGAATTCGGTTCAGTGTGGTCCATATCTGGTCAAATCCGAGTGGTTTTAAAAAAAGACAGACACAACCACAACGAGAATCATGTCAGTGTGATAATTTAAAAGATGGATGGGTAGAGAGCAGAGAGCAACGGGGGGAGGAGGGGGGAGTCTGCCATCAATATGCTGGGATGTTGGACTACAACTCCCATCATCCCCATTGGGCTGAGGATTTGCCCTGTGGCGACAACCCTGGATCGTCACACCTTGGTTTTTCTTCGCAGGGGACAAAAACGAAGGCGTCCGATGATGGAGATGCCCCTCCTGCTAAGAAGGCCCCCATTTTCTACGGGAGCCTGGAGGAGAAAGAACGCGAACGGATCCTGAAGGGGGAGTCGGGGATGATGGGCAAAGAAGCTGTCAAAGCAGCCATTGAAGCTGGCAACATCAATATCTCCACCGGTAAGACGATGCCCACCAGTGACCAGTGGGGTGGGTTTTTTTTCCCCTCCTTTGGGTTTATTGTAGGAAACATACAGTGGAGTACCGTATTTTTCAGACTATAAAACACACTTTTTTGTCTCCCAAAAGGGGGTGAAAATGTCTGTATGTCTTATAGACTGAATATTGCCGAAGCCCTGCCCACCCGCCAGCCATTTTTTGGCCTCCGTGTGGCCCTTTTGAGGCTTTTTTCAGCTCGTTTTTAGGGCTTTTTTCAGCCCATTTTTGAGGCTTTTTGGGCCCTTTTTAGGCTTTTTTTTTTTTTGGCCTCTTTTCGGGGCCGATAAAGGTCCCAAAAATGGGCTGCAAAAAGCTTCGAAAATGGACTGAAAAAAGCCTTGAAAACGGGCCAAAAAAAGTCCCAAAAATGGGCTGAAATTTAAAAGCCTTGAAAATGGGCCAAACAAAGCCCTGAAAACAGGCCGAAAAAAGGGAGGCCAAAAACTTTTTTTTGTTGTTTTCCTCTTCTAAATTTAGGTGAGTCTTATAGTCCAAAAATTATGGTATACAGTTTCTCTGCTCTTCCTCACCTGTCATTTCCCTCTCCCTATTTCCCATCCCAGTTCACACATAACTTTATTGCCCATTTATCCCACCCACCTTCCTTTCTAGCCTCTGATGGCAGGATGTTCTGCACCCAGCCTTTGCAAGCAATGAGAAACCAATTAACGAGTAAAACAAATGTCTTTTTTTAAAAAAAGAGGGCAGGAACAGGCTTTATTCAGGTTGCATAGACAGAACCAAGAATAATTAGTCGCAGAGCCTTTTCCCCTTCTGGAGCAGGGCACGGACGGTCTCTGTTCACATGAGAACTCAAGATACAAAATCCTTTCAAGAATCAAGCAGAAACAGTCCCTGTTCATACCGGCTGAGGCAAATTCACTGCCTATTATTTCCCAGCAGGGAGACTCAATTGGCACCTCAAATACAGAGCAATTATTCCCAACAAACCTGGTTCCAGCTAAGGAATTTGACTTGATTGATGTACGGTTGTCTGCGACAACAGGCCCCTCCCAAACCCCTTCTGTTTATTTCCCAGCCAGAGAGGGGCTGGCTAGCATCTACGACTTCTTTTCCCCGAGAGCCGGCTTATTGCTTTCCGTTGCTCTCCTCTCCTCTTTACGCATACGTGCATCTGGGATGGGCCCCATCCGTTCTTCCCCCTCACTCAACTCAGGCCCTGAAGACAGCTACCTCTCCACCTGGGTGGGCAGACAGAAGGTCAGAAGCTCTACATCTGTCTCTGATGCTGTTTCCTTATCAGAGCCTTCCACAAGCTCCGAAGCTGGCCCAGGCTCCCCCTCCTCCCTGTCTGACTAGCTCTGCTGGCAGCCGAGAGGCCACAACACAGGATGCCTGACATATACTGAATTTCTCTTCCGGGGCTAGGGGAAGTTTTTGATCTGGATGACCACATCAGTGAACGTCAAGCAGAAGTCCTGGCCGAATTTGAACGCCGGAAACGGGCGAGGCAAATCAACGTTTCCACGGATGACTCCGAAGTCAAGGCCTGCTTACGAGCGCTCGGAGAACCCATAACGCTGTTTGGAGAAGGCCCAGCCGAAAGGAGGGAGAGGTGAGAAATCAGGGTATTTAAATTGAACTGACCCTCCTTTGGTAAATTTAAAAAGCATTTTCACGTCAACATTTCCTTCTTGCCAGGCTACGAAACATTCTCTCGGTCGTTGGCCCCGACGCCTTGAAGAAAACCAAGAAAGACGACGAAAAATCTAAGAAGTCCAAAGAAGAGGTGAGTTTGAGAAGAGAAGAGCTGAGGTGGCGCAGTGGTTAGAGTGCAGTACTGCAGGCTACTTCAGTTGACTGCTAGCTGCACTTCAGCAGTTCAAATCTCACTAGGCTCAAGGTTGACTCAGTCTTCCATCCTTCCGAGGTGGGTAAAAGGAGGACCCAGATTGTTGGGGGCAAGAGGCTGATTCTGTAAACTTCTGAGAGAGGGCTGTAAAAGCACTGTGAAGTGGTATATAAGTCTAAGGGCTATTACTGTCTGTCCATCCATCCATTATCTATCTATCTATCTATCTATCTATCTATCTATCTATGATCCATCCATCCATGACCTATCTCTCTATCATCATCATCTCTCTCTCATCTATGATTTATATCTGTCTATCTGTATCATGCGTCCGTCCGTCCTCTCTCTCTCTCTCTCATCAATCTATCATCTTTCTCTAATCTGATTTCTATCAATCGACCTACCTATCTATAATCTATCTATCTATCTATCTATCTATCTATCTATCTATCATCTATCTATCTATCTGCCATGGTTGTGCGCAATGGTTAGAATGCAGTATCGCAGAATAATTCTGCCGACTGCCAGCAGTTCGATCCTCCATGGCTCAAGGTGGACTCAGCCTTCCATCCTTCCGAGGTCAGTAAAATGAGGACCCGGATTATTGGGGGCTCTGTAAATCGCTTAGAGAGGGCTGTAAAAGCACTATGAAGCGGTATATAAGTTTAAGTGCTATTGCTATTGTTATATAGGCTGGTCTCATTCACATTTAGGGCTAACCGTTTTAAATAACTTTTGGTGCTCTTTGTCTCCTCTCTGCTGAATTTCCATTATGCCAAACGCATATATAAAAGAACAACCAAGAGCTTTGATTTGTGCATAAATCATTAGCAATTCACCGAGTTAGAATTCAACTCAACTGGTGGAAATGAATGTCTCATGATTCCCCAGTGAGGGTGGAAATACATGAGAATCCTCTGTGGAAAACACATTACGCATCACACATCACTTCTGAAAAAAAGTGTTGGTTGAGTGTCTTCTTCACTTCTTTTCGCAATTCGTCTTTCTTAGTATCAGCAGACTTGGTACCACGAAGGGCCAAGCACCTTGAAGACAGCGAGACTCTGGATCGCAAACTACTCCCTTCCCAGGTAAGACTATTAGTGAAAGGGAGAGAGAGCAAACCTCACTCCCTCCTAACGCTGATGATGTTACCTAGCTAGTTAACAAAACATCTGCAAGAAAATAACGCAGCTCGAGAGAGCAGCGAGAATCCCGCAGTTCAACCCTGAGCTACAAATATCCTCTTTTTATGTATAACACATTTCTCTCTGTCCTTGGTGCAGGGCAGTGAAGCGACTGGACGAAGCCCGGTGGTTTAAGGAGGTCCCTGAAGCCACACGGACATCCCAGAAACAAGAGCTTCACAAATCTTTAAGGGTGAGCAGAGGGGGTTGGTGTCCTCTCTACTACGCTGCAGGTCAGAAATTTGCAGCTTGAAAGCTCCCCCCAAAAAGATGGAAGCTTTGTGTAACTTAGATTTGCTTTGCACGCTAAGTGTTGCAGTGGCTTTTTCTGGCGGTGGGGGTGGGGAAACATCTAGTCTTATTGAGCAAAACTTACATCACAATTGTCTTGCTTAGCAACAGAAATGTTGGGCTCAATTGTTGATCATAAATCAACAACTACCTGTATAAAAATAAAAAATTCTGCCTTCCAAGTCCTTCAATAAATGGTTTTGAGGATGTAACGGGAAGTGTTCAGGAATTTTTCTTCTTCCTACTTTTCTCCTCTTCTCTTCTTTTCTCTTCTCTTCTCTTCCCTTCCCTTACCTTACCTTACCTTACCTTACCTTACCTTACTTACCTTACCTTACCTTACCTCCTCTCCCTTTTCCTTTCTCTCTCCTCTCCTCTCCTCTCCCTTTCTCTTCTCCTCTCCTCTCCCTTTCTCTCTCCTCTCCCTTTCCCTTTCTCTCTCCTCTTACCTTACCTTACTTTACCTCCTCTCCCTCTCCCTTTCCCTTTCTCCTCTCTCCCTTTCCCTTTCTCCTCTCCTCTTCCCTTCCCTTCCCTTCTCTGTCTCCCTCCCTCCTTTTAAATCCTTTTGAAAGATTTATCATTTATGATTTAGCATATGACATATCATACATGGACTAGCAATATATACATTAATAATTCTTTGGAAAGAATTGGCAGCTTAATCCTCTCGGTATGGTTTCATTTCCAGTCTCTGAATAACTTCTGCAGCCAAATTGGGGATGATCGTCCTATTTCCTTTTGTCACTTCAGTTCCAACTCCAAATTCTTGGCCACAGCCTGTTGGTAAGAAGGATTTTGTTGTCTTTTTTTGGGTGGTGGTGGGGTGTCACTTCAAGGAAGAGAGGGCAAAAGAACGACTGAAGGGGGCACCCAGTTTAAAACAAAACCCTGACATTTATAGAATCAGCCTAAATCTGCAAGTGACATGACCTGTTAATTTAAGATCATCTGGTGTGTGGGTGGTATTGCTCTCTAGTTATTCTTTATTTTAATGGATTATTGCTTTTATTAGTTGCCATGAATAACTGAAGAAAAAAAAAATTAGAGGCCTCTACTAAAAAGAAACATTCCACATGCAAAGAGGCGAGCTTTGAATACCTTGAGCGCGAATAATTTAGAGCAGCGAAGAGTCTTAATCTTTTCCTTGTGGTCTCCTTTCTTTCGGCCCGCAGGAGCGGCCTCTGCAAGATATGGTCAGTGCCAGATTGCAATCTCGTCCTCACTTTGCGAGGTACTGCATCTCTCCCCTCCCTTCGACCCACAACCACAAACGGAGCCTGGGTTCAGAACCGGGGAAAGCAAATCCCGGAGTATCGTGATTCGAACTGACAGCTTTCTCACCTCTCCTAAGGGCATAACACCAACGTCGGCGCCATCGTCTTCCACCCCAAAGCCACCATCTCATTGGACAAGAAGGATGTCAATCTGGCGTCTTGCGCTGCCGACGGCTCGGTCAAGCTCTGGAGTCTGGAAAGGTACATGCGGACTTTTCTCATTTGCTGTTTCCAATAAAGCCTCAGTAGGGAGAGAGGGATGTGGTGGCTCAGTGGCTAAGACGCTGAGCTTGTCAATCAAAAGTTTGGCAGTTCGAATCCCTAGTGCCGCGTAATGGGGTGAGCTCCCATGACTTGTCCCAGCTTCTGCCAACCTAGCAGTTCGAAAGCAGGTAAAAAATGGAAGTAGAAAAAAAATAGGGACCACCTTTGGTGGGAAGGGAACAATATTCCGTGCGCCTTTGGCCTTGAGTCATGCCGGCCACATGACCACAGAGACGTCTTTGGACAGCGCTGGCTCTTCGGCTTTGAAACGGAGATGAGAACCGCCCCCTAGAGTCGGGAACAACTGGCACATATGTGCGAGGGGAACCTTCACCTTATGGATAGGATGGGATTTCTATGGCAAACAACTCGTGGCAGCTCAGTTTTGCTGGTAAGAAAAAGGACTAATTTGCTTTTCAAAGTTTGTGCCCCTAATTTAGCAGCTGGCACGATCTCATGAGTGAAAAGGAAGGATGGAATAAACAAGGAAAAACCAGAACCTTGCGTGAAATCAAATCTGGCTAGTTGACTTTGAGCCAATCACCAGGAGATTGGAAGTTCTAGTCCCATCTTATTTATATATATAAATAACAAAAAACAGACATAAATTATGCCAGGTTTTCCTACACTTGTCCGGCTCCTTAAAAATATGACTCCTCCCATAAACCCATGACACTGGATCCCAGGAACATTGAAGGCTAAACACCCCACTGCAGGAATCGAGCGTGGCTCCTGCCACATTCTGCTGATGACCTCAATTTGCATTCCAGAATTTGCAGCCCTTCCAATGTTGCTGAGCCAGCACTAGGCAAACACGGAATATGCTCGTGAGTGGCTCTGGCTGGAATGGTTGCCAAGCTACAAGTCAGAAGGCAGAACTGCCCATCCCTTTCAACGAAAAAATCATTTATTGTTGGGTGTTCGGTGCTAGGGGACATCTGGTTGGGTCATGCAAGAAAACATCCAAGCTCAGAGAGCACCAAGTCCTCCTCCTCCTCCTCCTCCTCCTCCTCCTCCTCCTCCTCCTCCTCCTCCTCCTTCCTCCTCCTTCCTTCCTTCCTTCCTTCCTTCCTTCCTTCCTTCCTTCTAGTACTGATACTGCTACCTATTTGGGTCATGACACATCTGCAAGAAAACAACCAAGCTCAGAGAGCACCAAGTCCTCCTCCTCCTCCTCCTCCTCCTCCTCCTCCTCCTCCTCCTCCTCCTTCCTCCTCCTTCCTTCCTTCCTTCCTTCCTTCCTTCCTTCTAGTACTGATACTGCTACCTATTTGGGTCATGACACATCTGCAAGAAAACAACCAAGCTCAGAGAGCACCAAGTCCTCCTCCTCCTCCTCCTCCTCCTCCTCCTCCTCCTCCTTCCTCCTCCTTCCTTCCTTCCTTCCTTCCTTCCTTCCTTCCTTCCTTCTAGTACTGATACTGCTACCTATTTGGGTCATGACACATCTGCAAGAAAACAATCAAGCTCAGAGAGCACCAAGTCCTCCTCCTCCTCCTCCTCCTCCTCCTCCTCCTCCTTCCTCCTCCTTCCTTCCTTCCTTCCTTCCTTCCTTCCTTCCTTCCTTCCTTCCTTCCTTCCTTCCTTCCTTCCTTCTAGTACTGATACTGCTACCTATTTGGGTCATGACACATCTGCAAGAAAACAACCAAGCTCAGAGAGCACCAAGGACCCCACAATCTCCTCCTCCTCTTCTCCACAAACTCACTCCCTTCTAATACTGATGATGTTACCTCGCTGGATCATGAAATGTCTGTAAGACATCAACTAAGCTCAGAGACCACCAAGGATCCCACAGTCCTTTTCCTCCTCCTCTTCTTCCTCTTCCCCTATACCCTACTTCCTTCTAGCACTGATGATGTTACCCAGCTGGGTCATGAAATGTCTGCAAGAAATCAACTAAGCTCAGAGAACAACAAGGACCCCACAATCTCCTCCTCCTCCTCTTCCTCTTCCTCCTCCTCCTCCTCCTCTTCCTCTTCCTCCTCCTCCTCCTCCTCCCCACATTTACGATGAACTTTGAGCACTGCTGCCCTCCCCTGATTTCTGCATCTTCGTGGCGTCGTTTTAATTTTGATGGGGCATTCTTGGTTTCTTTCAGCGATGAACCAGTGGCGGATATAGAAGGTCATCCGGTGAGAGTGGCTCGAGTCACTTGGCATCCCTCTGGCAGATTTTTGGGCACCACATGGTAAGAAGGTCTCTGTGTCTCCCTCCCTCTGCTAAATAGGGGGGTGGGGGTGGAGGATTGAAATTGTCACTCCCCAGCTATCTGAGGATTTTGGGGTTTGTGGTCCCAGGGCATCCAGAGGGGCAACCTGTTGAGGGAAGGTTAAATAGTCCTAGAGCCCTTAGCACTTATATACCGCTTCACAGTGCTTTTACAGCCCTCTCTGAACGGTTTACAGAGTCAGCCCATTGCCCCCGATAATCTGGATCTTAATTTTTTCCCATCTCGGAAGGATGGAAGGCTGAGTCAACCTTGAGCTGGTCAGGATCGAACTGCTGGCTCTGTGGGCAGAATTTGCCCGCAATATTGTATTCTAACCACTGCGCCACCATGGTTCAGATCTAGACAGAGTGGAGAAGAGAGAGAAAGAACAGAGAGAGAGAGAGAGAGAATAGATAGATGACAGATAGATGGATGGATGGATGGATGGATGATAGGAGACAGACAGACAGACAGACATAGATAGATGATGGATGGATGAAAGATAAATGATAGGTGATAAATAGAGGATGGAGAGAGACGGATAATGGATGGATGAATAGAGGGAGGGAGAAATACTAGATAGAGAAGCAGATAATAGATAGAGGATAGATAGTAGGTTAGGTAGGTGGATGGATGATAGGTGTGACAGACAGACAGACATAGATAGATGATGGATGGATGATAGATAAATGATAGGTGATAGATAGAGGATGGCGAGAGAGAGATGGATGGATGGATAGAGGGAGGGAGAAATACTGGATGGAGAGGCAGATAATAGAGGATAGATAGTAGGTTAGGTAGGTAGGTAGATAGATATATAGATAGATAGAAAGAAAGAGAAAGAAAGAAAGAAAGAAAGATAGATAGATAGATAGATAGATAGATAGATAGATAGATAGATAGATCGAGCGAGCACTGAGACTTATACCCTGTGGGGAAAATACTTGCTGGACCTGTACAAGATCTGCCAGATTAATTTTCCTTATTTCTCCCGCTGTAGCTATGACCACTCCTGGCGCTTGTGGGACCTCGAAGCCCAAGAGGAGATTCTCCACCAGGAAGGGCACAGCAAAGGCGTCTATGACATTGCCTTCCATGGCGATGGCTCCTTAGCCGGCACTGGGTAAGCCCTCAACATCTGTGCCAAGGCACCGCCAAGCGGGGACGCTTTCCTAAGGCTGACCCACATGTCCATGCTTTACGGCCTCAATCAAGACCAGAATTTCCATTGCTAAGCCAGGCAGTTCTGAAGTGAGTCGCCTCTATAATTTTACGAGCTCTTTGCCATGGCGGTTATGCAAATCACTGCAGTCGTTAAGTGAGCCATGCGGTCGTTGAGCGAATCTGGCCTCCCCCGTTGACTTGGCTTATTGGAAATCTCTTGGGAAGGTCCCAAATGGGGACCCCACGTGGTCTCCAGGACGCGGCCACCGTCATAAATACGAGCGCCCGTTGCCAAGCGTCCTAATTTTGATCGGGGGTGCTGCAACGGTCATAAGTGTGAAAAACGGTCATAAGTCACTTTTCCCACTTTTATAACGTCAGTAGACAAATTGTAAGGTGAGGGCTACCTGTATTTATCGGACATATTTTGTTTTTTGTTTTTTTCCCAGTGGTCTGGATGCCTTTGGCCGTGTCTGGGACCTACGGACTGGACGTTGCATCATGTTTTTGGAAGGTCATCTCAAAGAGATCTACGGGGTCAGCTTTTCCCCGAACGGGTAAGAGCCACACCTTTTGCCATGGCTCATGTGTCCTTAACGTTGGTTCATCCATCTTTCCAAGGGGGCACAGTGGTTAGAGTGCAGTACTGCAGGCTACTTCTGCTGACTGCCGGCTGCCTGCAATTTGGCAGTTCGAATCTCACCAGGCTCAAGGTTGACTCAGCCTTCTGAGGTGGGTAAAATGAGGACCCAGATTATTGTTGGGGGCAATAGGCTGTCTCTGTAAACCGCTTAGAGAGAGCTGTAAAAGCACTGTGAAGCGGTATATAAGTCTAAGGGCTGTTGCTATTGCTCTTCCCTTCCTTTCTTCCGTCCTTCCTTCCTTCCTTCCTTCCTCCCTCCCTCCATCCATCCAGAGAGGGCTGTAAAGCACTGTGAAGCAGTATATAAGTCTAAGTGCTATTGCTATTTTTCTGTCCGTCCTTTCCTTCTTTCCTTCCTTCCTTCCTTCCTTCCTTCCTTCCTTCCTTCCTTCCTTTCCATCTCTCTCTCTCTCTCTCTCTCTCTCTCTCTCTCTCTCTCTCTCTCTCTCTCTCTCTCTCTCTGTCTATCTAATCTATCTATCTGCCATGGTAGCACAATGCAGCATTCCAGGCTGACTCTATCCACTGCCAGGAGTTCGATCCTGACCAGCTCAAGGTTGACTCAGCCTTCCATCCTTCCGATGTGGCTAAAATGAGAGGACCCAGATTGTTGGGAGGCAATTGGCCAACTCTGTAAACAGCTTAGAGAGGGCTGTAAAAGCACTGAAAAGCAGTATATAAGTCTAAGGACTATTGCTATTGCTATTTCCACTCCCTCTCTGCTAAGTATAAGCCCCAGCTTCCCTCTTCTTCCTCCTTTCCCCTCCATTCGTAGGTACCACATCGCCACTGGCAGTGGAGACAACACCTGTAAAGTTTGGGACCTTCGCCAGAGGAGGTGCATTTACACCATCCCCGCCCATCAGAATCTGATCACCGGAGTGAAATTTGAACGTAAGCCTCTCCACCACGTTTTTTTCCCCCCAGGAGCCTAAAACCTGGACTCTGAAAACGCAAGCGTCGACTCTTGGGAATTGCTGAGAGCCTCACGGATGGGGCTAAGATTTGAGGGCAATGGGGCAGCTTCCCTTGTTCTTTTAAGCCAACTTAGCTTTCCCCGAGGGGCATCACCCAACCATCTTAAAAAAAACGAAGCAGCCTCACATCAAACTGGGTTAAGAGTTGGTGAGTGAACCCCTTGGAAGTGTAGGTTAAAAAACCCTCCCAACAGAGGGGCAGATCCCTTCTGGATATCCACTTCTGTGCCGTGCTTAAAACTTCGGATTAGAAACAAGGAGATTGTGAGTTCTAGTCCCACTTTACCCATGAAAGCCAGCTGGGTGACTTTGGGCCAATCACCAAGAGACAGGGAGTTCTAGTCCTGTTTTAGCCAGGAAAGCCGACTGGTTGACTTTGGGCCAATCACCAGGAGACAGGGAGTTCTAGTCTCATCTTAGCCATGAAAGCCAGCTGGGTGACTTTTCATCTAGTCCTTCTGTCTCACCCCAACCCACCTCTGTTGTGTGAGGAAAACAAAGAGGAAGGCGTGGCGAATATGTCCCCCACCTTTATTTATAAAAAAGTAATAAAGGTGGGATACAAATTAGATGATGACGATAATAACAGTTGTCCCTCCATTAAGTTTTCCCTCCCTCGTCCTCATTCTCTCCTCTCCCTCGCCATTCCTGTTTTTCGCTGCTTGTAATGGCAGCCCCGCGTTTCCTTGAGATCGGTCATCACTCCCAGAGCCCCCCGTGGATCGTTTGTCTTTGTGCTTCCCTCCTCCCAGCGAATCACGGCAACTTCCTGCTGACCGGAGCCTACGACAACACGGCCAAAGTGTGGACTCACCCCTGCTGGTCTCCCTTGAAGACCTTGGCCGGACACGAGGGCAAAGTGATGGGCTTGGACATCTCCATGGACGGGCAACTGATCGCTACCTGCTCCTACGACCGGACCTTCAAGCTATGGATGGCGGAATAAGCAGGGTATTTCCATCCACCCTAACCCCTTCACACATCACTTGGGTGGGGGACGGACCTGGGTTTTATGTCGGGGGGAAATCCGATCACAACTGGCCTGCGGAGTCCGTCCTTTTCATCCTCCTCGTGTGCCGTCTGCGTTCGAGGAAACTTTTCATTTGAGAATCTTTTTTTTTTTTTTTTTAAATATTCCTCCTTCCCTCTCTGGTGGGCTTCCGGATTTTTGCCATTGTGAGGGGAGAAAAAAAAATCCACATACTTTTCAACCCGGGTGATAAAAGGTTGGCTACCCCCTGCTTTGGCTGATCTTGGACGGAGACGCTTCCGGGAGATCCAAGGGTTCCCATCAAATAGGTGGTTTTTGGATGGACCTCTCAGTTTGGAGATCGGGGTCCTTTTCTCTGTTGGGCAGAGACTTTTTTAAAAAAAAAAAAAAAAAATAAGTGTATTAAAGCAAAGTGGCTGCTTCTGTTTCAAAGCCTCCACCGGTTTCCCTTGTCTGCCGTTTGTGTTTTTAACGTACCGCCTGATAGCTTGTACAGGTAATCCTCGTGTTACAGCCACTTGTTTAATGACCGTAAGGACCGACAGTTCCTTCTATCCTTTTCCTTTCCTTTCCTTTCCTTTCCTTTCCTTTCCTTTCCTTTCCTTTCCTTTCCTTTCCTTTCCTTTCCTTTCCTTTCCTTTCCTTTCCCTTCCCTTCCCTTCCCTTCCCTTCCCTTCCCTTCCCTTCCCTTCCCTTCCCTTCCCTTCCCTTCTTTGGGGCTTATGTACACATGTCAGCAGCTGGCATTTCCTTAGCTCAGTCTGGCCTCCTGAGAGTAACATGCCCACGCTCTAAATGGCCCACAGCTTGGCAACCAAGCTAAAACTCTTCATTGCTCAAACGAAACATGGCTCTCCAAACTGATTCCTGTTGCATTTTACCAATGGTGAAGTTTCTCCCGTGTGGTTTTTATGGTAAATTAGACTCCTCTCTCTCATGCTCTCCCTCTCCCTTTCCCTCTCTCTCTCACTCTCTTTCTCTCTCTCCCTTTCCCTCCCTCCCTCTGTCTCCCTCCCTCTCTCCCTCCCTCTCTTTCTCTCACTTTCTCCCTCTCTCTCCCCCTCCCTCTCTCCCTCTTTCTCTCTCTCTCCCCCCTCTCTCTCTCTTTCTCTCCCTTTCTCTCTCTCCCTCCCTCTCCCTTTCTGTCCCTCACTCTCCCTTTCTCTCGCTTCCTCTCTCTCCCTCTCTCTCTCTCCCACTCTCTCTCCCTCCCTCCCTCTCTCCATCTCTCTCTCTTTCACTCTCTCACTTCCTCTCTCTCTCCCCCTCCATTTCTCTCTCTTTCTCTCTCCCTCCCTCCCTCTCTCTCTGTCTCTTCCTCCCTCTCTCCTCACCCACTCCAAACATTGTGTTACGCCTGGTTAGCAAATATACAAGTATATATTGTATATATACAATGGCCAAAAGACCAGGAGCCAAATATACAAATATAAATACAGATATCAATGTTGGGTTATGCCTGGTACCAGATGTATCTTGAAAACACCAAATATACCTTGGAAAAAAAAACCCAGTGTTATTTTAATCCCTTTTGTTTAAAAATAGAGATTTCCTTCCAGCGCCTTCCACTTACTGTTATAGAAAATACTAGCTGGATAACAAAGGACAGATTAAGCCAACATCCTTTTGTCTGAATTCAGCCTCTTTTGCAACCTTGGCTTACCTCTCTGCCCTAGGCGATCTGACTTCCTTTTTTAAAAAAGTATTATTTGGTAGCATCAAAGGCCCTTCAAATGATTTTTGAGTAGTTTTATGCAACTTCTCTCTATGCTTGCTCTTTCTCTCCTTTATGCGCTCACACGCAGGAACTTAATGGAACATAGATTACGCAGTTTGGGGGAAAAAATATATTACAGTTCCTAATTAAATCTTTTTCAGGCAGACTCTTTTTTTTCCCGTCTCGATTCAGGGAAAAAAAAAAAAAACTTTAGGAGAAACTCCCTTCTGGGCACCAAAGATGGATTCCTTCCTGCCACCCTCCCTCCCTCCCTCAATAAATTTAATTCCAACCCCTTCGGTTGTAATTCAGTGGCAGCATCGACACTCACATCTAGTTCACATCTGCATCTGAATTGGACACCAAACAGGCCAGGTTTTCAGAACTGGCTAGGCTGCAAAAAAAAAAAAAAAAAAAAACAAACCAACCTCCCCTAACCTTGGTCAAAAGAATTTTACAGTGAGGGATGAATGCATTTGCTAGGTACACAGGACCTGGTGAACTTCGTAATGTTTGGACAGCGAGAAGAGCAGCATTAAATAAATAACTGATACGAACCAGCCCAGCAGATGAAGGGGAAAAAATTAAACATTTCTTTAATATGCTTGATTTGATTCTCTGATTTCTCTCTCTTTGTCTGTCTCTCTCTCTCTCTCTGTCTTTGTCTGTCTGTCTCTTTCTCTCTCTGTCTCTTTCTCTCACTTTCTCTGTCTCTTTCTCTGTCTCTCTGTCTCCTCCCTCTCTCTCTGTCTCCCTCACTTTCTCTGTCTCTCTGTGTGTGTCTGTCTCTGTTTCTCTCTGTGTGTGTCTCTCTGTCTCTGTCTCTCTTTCTCTGTCTCTCTTTTCTCTCTCTCTCTCTCTCTCTCTCTGTCTCCCTCTCTGTGTCTCTCTCTCTCCCACACACATACACGTGTCCACATTTTGCATTTACAAATGCCGCATCTTAACTACAAGGACAAATTTGTACTTCATTTTCCGGTTAAGTGCTGTAACAGAATAATAAAGAATCGGAAACCCTATATTCCAGTTTCAGACAAATGGCCGTCCAACCTCTTCTTAAAAACCTCCAGTGTTTTGGACTTGTCTCTTCTGGAGACAAGTTGGCTCCTTTCTCCCTTTGATCTTAATCTGTTGGTGCTGGTGGGGTTTTTTTCCCAATCGGGGTAAGGTAGGTTCCCCTCGCACATACGTGCTAGTCGTTCCCGACTCTAGGGGGCAGTGCTCATCTCCGTTTCAAAGCTGGAGAGCCAGCGCTGTCCGAAGACGTCTCCATGGTCATGTGGCCGGCATGACTCAACGCCAAAGGCGCACGGAACGCTGTTCCCTTCCCACCAAAGGTGGTCCCTATTTTTCTACTTGCATTTTTTACCTGCTTTCGAACTGCTAGGTTGGCAGAAGCTGGGACAAGTCACGGGAGCTCGCCCCGTCGTGCGGCACCAGGGATTCGAACCGCTGAACTGTCGACCTTTCGGTCGACAAGCTCGAGGTAAGTTAAGGTACCTCAGGGTAAGGTAGGGTAATAGCAAAACTGCTTTTAAGATCTCTGGATTGGACGGCGTATGGTAGGCCATTCACAAATTCGGTAGTGTGTGCTCTCTGCCAAGAAGAATTGCTCTTTATGACTTGGGCAAGCCATCCTATCTCCTACCTTCTTGATCCCCAAATTCAGAAGCCAGGCTCTTTAGGAAAGGATTTTGATCCTCCCTTTCCAAAATACTTTCCGGCTTCCACCCCCACCACATTAAATCAAAATCCAAGTTTCCACGGTCTGCTTCTCCTTCATCCCAAACCTGGGAAAAAGTTTTTCGTCCAGAAGACGGAGAAGACGAGTAGCAAAGTCACACTTAAGATAATGACCATCAAGTACGTGAAGATCCGAAGATGCGGGTTCCGGACGCATTCTCGGAGAAGGGCGCGGCGAGGAACGGTGGGGGTGCTGGCTACGGTCGCTGGCTGGGGGCTCTCCGGGTACGGCTGGGTGCCGAGTTCAGGGTCGATGCCCAGATCCAGGGTGTAGACTCTGGGTTGCCGCAGGAAATACCTGGTTTTGCGCTGCTCCTTAAGGCACAGTTGCCGTCCTTCGAGGATGATGTGGTTGGGCTCCAGTCCCAACTTGTGCAAGAGGGAGACGTTGGTGGGGAGTTCGGTCACCTGCTGGTTGGCCGGCAGCAAGGTCAGGCAGCGGCAAAGAGGACAAGGCAGCTGGTTCTGGGTGGCGGCAATCAGGCTGAGGTGCGCCAGGCACTCGATGCAAAAGGAATGGCCGCATCGTAGGAGTTTGGGGGTCCGGAAAATGTTATTGTAAGCGTTCCAGCAGACCGGGCATTCGGAAACCAAACTTGGCTCCTGTTCTAAGTTTTTGGCCATGGTTATTTGGCTCGAAAAGTGCTTCTGTCAAGTGTGAACGGCCTGCTCCACATGTGAAGAGTTCAATTGGAGACTTTATTACCCATGCCCAATTCACAGGAATCTTCCCAGACTGGCACCTGGACTAGATAAGGCTCAACGGCATCCAACAGGGATCAGATTTTGCCTTCTTTGTGCCCACGTAAAGATTCCAGACTAATTCCCTGCTTAACTCCTCCTTTCCCCTAGCTTGGCTGGTCTTTCTCTCCGACTGTCTGATGTTTATTAAAATTACCCACGAGGCTCGAAAGAGCCAACGGAAGCATGGCTGATCAGTTTCGTGGCATCCTGGGGGTGGGAAGGTGGGATTGCTGGGCAGACAGAAGCCCCCCTTTCCTTAAAGCGCAGGAAGTCCATCGCTGGAGTTAAAAAAAAAAAAAAAAAACAATGGAAGAGAGAAGTTAGAATAAGCAAGGCTTGGGTGTGCGTGGAAAATCTCCCGGGAATGCTCGAATTACACTCTGCTATTTATACGGTGCTATCTGAGGACGTAATGCGTTACAGAATACGGCAAGCCGCTATCCCCGGGGACCGAGAGTCTACGATATGACCGCAGAGATAAGGGAGGAGGGCGGAAATGAGCTTGTGGCAGAGGTGCGCTTTGTTTTTCTTTTTGTAAAGTTTCTAGTCCTCATGAAGCAGACATAAACGGAACGCCCTGGGCTTCTCCGGTTTGCTCAGGAATTTAGGCAGGTAGTCCATGACCATCTGAAGTCAAAATGGCACTGAAATTTTCATATTAGTTCATTCTTCATCCTAAAAAATTTGAGCAGACTCGGGGTTGCTCTTCTACCATTCCATCTCCCGTATTTTACGACAATCCTTCTTCTCTGTTTCCCTTCCCTCCCTTCTTCTATCCTCTTCTACTTTCTTCTTTCCTCCTCTCCTTCCCCTCCTCTCTTTCCCCCACTCCTCCCTTCTTCCTAACCTTCTCTCCTACTCATATTTCCCCTCCCTTTCTTCCTCTCCTTTCCCCTTGTTTCTCTCTTTCTTTTCTCTCTTCTCCCCTCCCATCTACCCCTCTACTCCTCTTTCCATTCTCTCTCCTTTGTTATATTCATTTTCAATTCATTATTTTCCAAAGTGGTATCCGAGCAAACCCCGATTTTCTATTTATATACTTGTTGAATTTCAAGGATTACTTTCTCGGTGTCTGGGATGTCTACCGAAAATAATGGAATCTCTGAGCAGATCCTAAATTTCCCACTATTAAATACCGCAGAACTTTGGAAGCAGCTTTCCAAACAAGCCAGTTTTGGTCTAATCATTTTTATTTATTTATTTTATTTTTTTATTTTTTTTTTGAGCTGACTTTGATGGCTATCAGATTTCCAAATCTTTTTAAGGCCTCGAACCCAGAACCTTTGACTGGGCATTCACACTGAGCCATGCTCTTTCTTTTCCCCTGCCTTCTCTAACAAACCCCCACCACCACCCCTTTACTAGATTTAAACCAGCATCGACTGTGTTTCTGGCTTCCTTCTGCGATCCCCTCCTTGAGCCCTTGATTCTCTCCTTCCTGCCCATCGACTCTCAAAATTTACCCGTTTGGGGAGGTGCGAAAAGTTTACCTTAAACCCTTTTTTCTTCCCTCTATGAAATCAGCAAGATCTATTCGAAAGATCTGCCTTTCTAAAAACCAGATCTTTGGCTCGAGATTTAAAAGCTGCAAGGGATCTCCGGAACGCCCTGCCTCGATCCAACCACAGATCTTAATCGCCTCTCCCTCCTGGCTCACCGCGTACAAACCCAGCTCTCCCCACTCCTTCCCCCGAAAATATTCAGCCCACCTTGCCAACGGCCTCCTCCTCCTCCTCGTATCTCTTGTCGCGCTAGAATAGATGTTGGGGAGGAAAGGTCTCCAGGTTGCACAGAGAGAGGCAGGGCCTCCATCCGTGAAGGAGAGGAAAAAGCATCCCCACCTCCTCCCTTTCAGGACCAGATCCTTGTCTATCGGGTGGTTTCCCCCCAAGGGCTTGGGTTTTCAGCACGGCAAGGACAGGAGGCAGCTGTTGTTTACCACCAGGAACCAAGGAGACAACAGCCTAGAAGAAGACAGCAGGGCTTCTCGGGGAGGCTGCTATGGAGATGGACACCTTGATCTCAAAGCTTGGAGCCGCTGGTATTGTCCTCGACAGAGATGAATAGAGCAGTGACGGCTAACCTATTTGCCGTCGCGTGCCTAAAGCGGTTGTGTGTGTGGTGTGGTGTGTCGCACACACGTGTGCCCACACCCATAATTCAATGCCAACCCGTGCTCCCCCCCCCCGCGCATGCATGCACAACGCCCCCCCACAACACTTTTGGCACGTGACGGCAAAAAGGTTACAGGTGGGCCCGGTAGGCCCGTTTTTTCGCTTTCCCCAGACTCCAGAGGCTTTCTTGGAGCCTGGGGAGGCCTAAAACAGCCTCCCCTCCCCAGAAGCCAGAAACAGCCCATTTCCCGACTTCTGGTGGGCCCGAAAGGCCCGTTTTTTCGCTTTCCCCAGACTCCAGAGGCTTTCTTGGAGCCTGGGGAGGGCTAAAACAGCCTCCCCTCCCCAGAAGCCAGAAACGGCCCATTTCCCGACTTCTGGTGGGCCCGAAAGGCCCGTTTTTTCGCTTTCCCCAGACTCCAGAGGCTTTCTTGGAGCCTGGGGAGGGCTAAAACAGCCTTCCCCATCCCTCTGGAGATCCTCCAGAGGCTGGAAACGGCCCGTTTCCGAACTTCCGGTGGGCCCGGAAGGCCTGAAAACCAGCTGGACGGTGCGCGCATGGGCACTGGAGCTCAGCTAGGACAACGCTCGCGTGCCCAAAGATATGGCTCTGCGTGCCACAGGTTCACCATCACGGGAATAGAGGTTTCTTTTCCACCCCATCCCTTGGGGGGGCGGGGGGACCAGAAGCCAGTTTGCTCTTCAGAAGAAGCCTCCTAACTTCTGGTCAACCTTTGCCAGACCTATCCTTTAATATCACTCACCTGCCTGGAACCCTGACTGTATTTCAGACATCAATCCATTAGAGAGGGTCCAGAGATATTTTACTAGAAGGGTACTCAACGCCTCTGCTCGAAATAAAATTCCTTATCCCACCTGGCTTGAAATTTTAGGCCTGGAGAGCCTCGAGCTACGCCGTCTACGTTCCAACCTATGCTTAGTTCTTAAGTATTATTTACCAAAACGTACTTTAATTTCAACCGTAATAACACAAGGGCCATCGATAGATTCGAACTCAATTCGCTCTAATCTTGATGGTAGTAAAAACTTCTGCAATAGAGTAGTAAATGTCGGGAACACTCTACCTGATCCTGTTGTTAGTCTCTCTAACCCCCATACCTTTTACCTTCAGCTGTCTTCCGTGGACCTTTCACGTTTCTTAAGAGGTCCCTAAGGGGACGTGCATAAATGCACCAGCATGACTTCCGTCCCTGTCCTATTGCCCCCATTTATATGTACTCATTCTATGTGTTTATGGCTATGTTTTGCCTATTTATATCCTTTTATTTGTGCCAATTTTCTTTCATATGTCTAGGTCTATACTGTTACTTGTTTCCTTGTACTTGTTGACAAATAAAAATAAATAAACCTCTCTCCCTCCCTCCCTTCCTCTCTCTCCTTCCCTCCCTCCCTCTCCCTCCCTCTCTCCCTTCCTACTTCTCCCTCCCTTCCTCTCTCTCCTTCCCTCCCTCCCTCCCTCTTCCTCCCTCCCTCTCCCTCCCTCTCTCTCCCTCCCACTCTCCCTTCCTACTTCCCCCTCCCTTCCTTCCTCTCTCTCCTTCCCTTCCTCCCTCTCTCTTCCTCCCTCCCTCCCTCCTTCTCCCTCCATCCCTCCCTCTCCCTCCCTCCCTCGCTCTCTCTCTCTCGCCAAGCAAGGAAACCTAGGGGCCCAAATCTCATCTCGCTCTGCAGCTGCCCTTCACCTGTGGGAAGGACACTGCGAAATCCCTCCCCATTCCCTCCCCACTCCTGTGGGAAGGACATTTCAAAATAGTGGGAAGGACATTGCAAAATCCCCATTCTGTCCCCATTCCTCTGGGAAGGACATTGCAAAATCCCCATTCCCTCCCCATTCCTCTGGGAAGGACATTGCGAAATCCCCATTCCCTCCCCATTCCTGTGGGAAGGACATTGCAAAATCCCCATTCCCTCCCCATTCCTGTGGGAAGGACATTGCAAAATCCCCATTCCCTCCCCACTCCAGGGGAAGGGTATGCAAAATCTCCATTCCCTCCCCACTCAAGGGAAAAGATACTACAAAATCCCCATTCCTTCCCCACTCCTGTGGGAAGGATACTACAAAATCCCCATTTCTTCCCCACTCCTGTGGGAAGGATACTGCAAAATACCCATTCCCTCCTCACTCCAGGGGAAGGATCCTGCAAAATCCCCATTCCCTCCCCACTCCAGGGGAAGGGTATGCAAAATCCCCATTCCCTCCCCACTCCTGTGGAAAGGACATTTCAAAATAGTGGGAAGGACATTGCAAATCCCCATTCCCTCCCCATTCCTCTGGGAAGGACATTGCAAAATCCCCATTCCCTCCCCATTCCTCTGGGAAGGACATTGCAAAATCCCCATTCCCTCCCCACTCAAGGGAAAAGATACTACAAAATCCCCATTCCTTCCCCACTCCTGTGGGAAGGACATTGCAAAATCCCCATTCCCTCCCCACTCCAGGGGAAGGGTATGCAAAATCTCCATTCCCTCCCCACTCAAGGGAAAAGATACTACAAAATCCCCATTCCTTCCCCACTCCTGTGGGAAGGATACTACAAAATCCCCATTTCTTCCCCACTCCTGTGGGAAGGATACTGCAAAATACCCATTCCCTCCTCACTCCAGGGGAAGGATCCTGCAAAATCCCCATTCCCTCCCCATCTCTGGGACCAGCCAGAGGTGATATTTGCCGGTTCTCTGAACTACTCAAAATTTTCGCTACCAGTTCGCCAGAACCTGTCAGAACCTGCTGGATTTCACCCCTGCTCTTATCTGACCATCGCTTGGCCTGCCGTTCTTTGTCCCATCTCCAAAGCTCCTTCTCACATACCGTTACACCACCACCCCTTTCCCCCAACCTTAACACATGTCGAAAAAGGTGTGTTTTTGTTGAGGACAACAACAAACAGACTCAACGTTTTAAAAATGCCAGATTACCTTGATTTGGAAGATCTGGGAACTCGGCTGAAATATAAACATACGCACTGAATAAGTAGTTCCCACACACACCCATCCTGGCTTGGCAGATAGGTCACCTTTTAATGAGGTAGCTTTTAAGTACATATAGTAGAACTTGTAAGTAAGTAAAATGTAGTAGGACCTGTGTCCGATCACCACAGTTCACAAGTAGAATTTACAGGGCTGTAGAATTACAGGACTGACTAGGCGGCTCAGTGGCTAAGACACTGAGCTTGTCGATCAGAAAGGTTGACAGTTCGGCGGTTCGGATCCCTAGTACAGGTCTCATACGTGAGCAAGGGGTTGGACTAGATGACCTCCAAGGTCATCTCTGTGTGTTACTTCTGGATTACAACAGTTGGGAAGGCTGGACAATTTTTCTCCCAAACATACCAAGTATACAATCACTGTACATTTATATACACACCAACAAAGGCACAAGGGAGACTTCTACTACAATTATTTCCATGATGGTCTTCTTTGACAATAATATATCCAAGTTGTCCTCTATTCAACCTTCCAGAGATTCAATCACATCTGGAGATACGTTATTCCTACTGTCCAGTTCTGAAATCTTTTAGAGCAGGGGTCTCCAACCTCGGCAACGTTAAGACTTGTGGACTCCAACTCCCAGAATTCCTCAGCCAGGTTTGAATCAAGGTTGGAGATCCTTGTACTAGAGCACTGTTCCTCAACCTTGGCCATCTTGGGATGTATAGACTTCAACTCCCAGAATTCTCTGCTGGTTGGGGGATTCTGGGAGTTGAAGTCCATACATCTTTAAGGGGTCAAAGGGGGGTAGAAACACTGTTCTGGGGTAATTCTCTTCCACAGATCCTCATGACAAAGAAACCTGGAAGGTCCATTCTTCCATCTTTATTTTATGGGTGCTTAATAAAATACTTTGGACCACCACAAATCACGATTTCTACGTGCAGATCTTTATTTCCCTTGCCTGAGTTTCCCAACACTGATCTTCACCCTTGTCCCTTCAGAAATCGTAGCAATTTTCTCACTTCCCAGGTAAATTTGACTGACGTTCTACCTCCTTTCATTCTACCTGTGCCCAAGTGATTAGAAGACGCCTCTCGGTGAAAGGACGGCAGATACAACCCAAGCCTCCTTCAACAAACCAACCCACTTTCCAAATATTGCTCGGGTGTGACGAAGAGGACAAGAAAGTCCTCGTGGTCAATCATCATCACCTTCGGTCTCCTATCGGAACTCAAGCTCAGAATTCTTGAGATCAACAACGGAGTCAGTCTTTGCAGCAGGAACCTCTCCTGAATCTGCTCCTCACCGTTCCCCACGAGGGCAAATGCGTTCTTGGTGACCTCTCCTTTTCCACCCAGGGGACTTTGCAACGACACCACCAATCCACTCGGGGCACCCTTTCCTCCCCAAAGAACCTTCACGCTACTGATCAACCAGGTCCTATTTTCAGAAGGACCCATCGGAGGAAGCCAAGGGCTGGTTGAGTCCAGAAACTCGACGCCGATGGATTTTTGCCGAGTGAGCAAGGAGAGCATCCTTTTTGTGAAGCAGAGAAGGGTCCAGCTTGTATCTCCTGGGCCAATCCCAACCAGGATCCAAGGCTCCTCCAGATGAGACTTCCTCGACGGGTGGCAAACGTATCGCTGGATTGTTCTCCAGGTTGATTCCGGTTGGTTTGGGAAAAAGAGATGAAGAGATTGGAAATTTTCCTCGGGCAGATGAACAGTATTGGGACTCGAGGCCAAAGAAAAGTGGACAGTGTCATGATAAAGTAGGACCATTGACACAGAGACAAAGACGAGAGCCAGGAAGGCTGCCAGAAAGACGGAAGGGAGGCAATCAGATTCCTGAGGCTGCCAAGATGGACCTTCCGAACATCCAGGCTTCTCATCTGCCTGGTCCTCAGTGTCCTTCCTCGCTCCACAATAAAGTTCTGGCAAATTCCCGTTGTCCGTGCGACTTTCATCGTCCTTTCGTCTTTCCTGCATCTCTCCGTCTTTTAGCACAGAGGAAGGAAAACGACGACAATACAACAATCATGAGTTTAAAATTTTTTTAAAAAGCAGGATGAGATGCTTCAAATGCTTGCATTCTTGTTGTGGCCCGCCAGCGGATCTGGCAGCAGATTCGGACAGTGAGGAGGTTGGGGAGGAACATGGGCCAGTCCTGGAGTCTGGGGAAGGCTCTGATGAGGGCTCTGCGTCAGAGGCTGAGAGAGGGCCAGGGCCGTCTGACAGTTATCAGCTGCCTTCGGAGTCCGACATCAGTGAGGCAGACAAACAGCTGGAGCCTGTTCCCAGTGTGAGAGTTGCCAGACGAAAGGAAGAGCTAAAGAACAAGGGTCGACTCAGGAGTAAAGCCACAGATGGACGGTGAATGGCCCCTCCCAGAGGGAATAAAGAGGAGCAAAAGGAGTTTGCAGGAGACAATTAGTTCACTTAATTGGTTGCCTGGCAGCTCCCCATGCCAGATAGGGTCTGTCACTGTAAATTCACCCTGGAAAGACTTTTCTGGATGTGAATGAGAAGAATTCACATTAACTTAATAAAAAGGGGTTTTTTGTCGGGACAAGGAGTCTGTTTCATGCTCTTGGGAACGCTAGGTCAGAACAATTCTGAATCAAGAGGCAGGATCTCCCTGCTGATTACTCCCTCCCAAACTCTTTCCTAAAGCTCCTTGCTAGTAAATAACTAAACCTTCAAGGAACGGGCTCGTCTAGAATTGTTCCCTGTTAAGATAATTGCAAGATGCAATTACATACTTTATGGGAAAAATTAAAAGTTTGGGCACACGCATATCCAGCTGTTCTCAACGGATGGGAAAACCCAAAATAATTTGGTGAAGTTTATATGTGTCTTTCAACTTCAAGGCCTCTTGTAGCAGGGAATTCCATAACCGAGCATTAGGATTGGGGAAAAAAAACCCCATTATTATTAACCAAGAAATTGCTAAGTGACAACAGCTACTTACTGTCCGCCGAGCAACCCAACATTTCCTGAGTCGGCCTCTGTTTACAGAGTTCTGCTGATCATCTGACTCCTATTAAACCAAGGAGAGAAAATATGAAGCAGATTCCTGACGCGTTTTGTTACAGCCAAAGAACGAATCTTCGAAACTTAAATCAACATTTTCCTAAGCAGAAGCCTACTGCAATTATTATTATTTTTTTTTTATGAAGGATCCCTGGAACTTTGAGCTTGGGTGTTTTTCTTGCAGGCATTTTATTAACACTTGCACTGATGGCGTTACCAAGTTTGGTAATGAAACGTTGCAAGAAAACCAAGAACAACTCTAAATTACTTAATCTGTTTCTTAATAGTTTTTAACTTCTATATGTATTTGTATTTATTATGGCTGTTCACCGCCCTGAGTCCTTCGGGAGTAGGGCGGTATACAAATATGAAAAATAAATAAATAAATAAATAACTCAATTTCAACTCTGACCTACAAATATTCTCCTTTATTAAATATTTCATTTATTTTTATTTTAAAAGTCACCCATACTGGCTTGCCAGGTAGGCCAGTTTTGCAAAACTTTTGCTAACAACAGCCCTTCTGCCATCCTCTGCTCTTTTTCCAACTTTTCAGGAGTTAAAAGCGCTATTATTTTTCCCGATTGACCTCTTCCACTCCTCCGGACATTTCAAGAATTTATTGGAAGCTCACAAACGTTTAACGACACCCTGTTAAAGGGTTGTTTATGAAATAAAGCACAGGGACTGTCCTTTCTGAATGCTTTTCATTTGTGACATTTGGGTATGTATATTCTGCAAGTAGACAATTAGCACCTCTGGGAGAGGATCTTCACTTGTAGCAGCCTTCAGAGTTTCTGTGCTATTTTTCTCTTGCAGGGATTGACTTTCTTGATTTCATGATGGATTTTTTTTTTTTAAATGCCTACATGAATAAATGTTATTTTGCTGGGGGAATTTCAACATACTATAATCACCATCCCGATAAGAGAAAAACATTTCCCAAAACATTCTCCTTTAAGAGGCCAAGGGTTGAAAAATAACTTCAACATAGCTCGAAGTAGAAGAACTGGAAAATTGACTTGGATGTTCAACTTTGCTCCAGCTCGCTTCCTGCTTTTTGCTTTCTTTGAAAAAAAAAATATATATATATTAAATATTGTATGAATTTTTCAATAAACACAAAAGCAAAAACACACCTACAAAATACCCCCCCCCAAAAAAAAAGAAAGAAAGAAAAGAAATACAAAGATACAAAGAAAGAAAAAAAAGAACATTTTTTAATGCGGAACTCTGTCCGTTTACAAAACTTATCACTATAAAGTACTTATGCTCTCCATATTTTACTTCATCAAATTTTGTTGTGTCTGAGCCCGTTTCGCCTTTCTCTTTTTAATCCATTTGTACCATTTCTCCCGTGATACATAATACTCTTATTATTTTATATTACTCTATAATATAAAAATCTGTATTTTAATTTACTCAAGGAGTGGCAGTCTTAAGTGCAGATGAGAGGCTATAATATTTTGACTTCTGAACTGCTTAAGTCGGACGGGCTTATCTGCGTTTCCTTCTGAACAGGCACGGGATGGATTTTTGCATCCACATTGCTTACTGGATCCATCCCCACCATCCTACACCCCGATAAACCCTAGAAAGAAATCCAGCTGGGTCTCCATCCCCAAAGGCCTCAAATCCAGACCTCCTCAGCTTCAGTGAACTAAGGTAGCCACGAGGAGGGACGCTCGAAGGAGGGCGAAGTCTTCACTCAGGTCCTCCAGTATGGATGAGACCGTCAGGCAGATATGTCGCTGTGTACCATGAAGTCTTCACTCAGGTCCTCTCGGGAAGATGATAAAGAGAGGTGTAACTTACGTTACTATGACGTGCTATAACTGTTCCCTTACGTGTCTCCATACGTATGTACATACATACACGCACAATCAAATACACAAACACACACTTCATACTTTCTTAGGTAGAAATTTCTTCACAGCGAGGCCTATGCACGTTCTTTGCCAGCAATCTCCCCCTCTCTCCCCCCTTTTCCTCCCTCCCTCTCTCTCTTCCCCCTCCCTCCCTCCTTCCCACTTCCCCCCTCTCCCTCTTTCCCCCCTTTCCCTCCCTCTCTCTCTCCCTCCCTCCCATTCCTCCTTTCTCCCTCTCCCTCCCTATTTCCCCGCTCTCTCCCCCCCTCCCTCCCTCTTTCCCCCCTTTTTCTCTCTCCCTCTCTTCCCTCCCTCTCTCTCCCTTTCCCCCCTCTCTCCTTTCCTCCCTTTCTCTCTCCCTCCCTCTCTCTCTTCCTCCCTCCCATTCCCACTTTCTCCCTCTCCCTCCCTCCCTATTTCCCCGCTGTCCCTCCCTCTCTCTCCTTCCCTCCATTTTTTTTTTAATTTGATTTATATGCCGCCCTTCTCCGGAGACTCAGGGCGGTTTATAATGCGCTAAGCAATAGCCTTCATTCTTTTTTATATTTTATACAAAGTCAGCTTATTGCCCCCACAAACTGGGTCCTCAATTTACCTACCTTAGAAAGGATGGAAGGCTGAGTCAACCTTGAGCCTGGTAAGATTCGAACCTGCATTAATTGCAGGCAGCTGGTCTTAATAACCAGCTTAATAACAGGGTGCCTTAGACCACTTGTACTACCAAGGCATTTAAAGGCATAAACTACTGTGCACTGTGAAGTTTTCACTCAGGTCCTCCTATGAAGATGAAATAGATAGGCATAGCTGAAAGCCACAGTTTACTGCATTGCGAAGTCTTCACTCAGGTCCACTTCTCTTCCCCCCCATATTCCCCCCACTCTCTCTTTTCCCCCTCCCACCCTCCCCTCTCTCCAAGCTATAAATTACTTTCCAACATGAAGTCTTCACTCAGGTCCTCGCAGATTACGTAAATACACTCAGCTATAAGCTACGTTACTGTACATGATTAAGTCTTCACTCGGGTTCATTTTTATACACACACAACATTTAAACTGTACAAAAACACAAACACAAACACACAAAGATAAAAAGACAAAGACAAAACGGACAGTCACACAGTCATGTCTTTAGGTCCTCTGTCCCACGCACACATACCTTACATTTAAAGATACAAATGACCGGTATTTATTTCCCGCTTAATTTTCCCTCAGTTCCTCATACATCAATTAAGTAGATATCGATATAAGTTACCATCTTCATTTCAAGATAGGCTACTGTGGACCCTCAAGTCTTCACTCAGGTCCTCACATTAAATAGGCATAACTATAAGCCACAGTATGGTGCATTGTGAAGTCTTCACTCTGGTCCCTCCCTCCCTCCCTCTCGCTCCCTCTCCCTCCCTCCCTCTCTCTCCCTCTCTCTCTTTCTCTCCATTTCCCTCTCTCTTCCCCCCTCTTCCTCTCCCTCTCTTTCTCTCTCTCTCCCTCCCTCTCTCTTTCACTCTCCCTCTCTCTCTCTTTCTCTCCCTCTCTCTTTCTCTCCCTCTCTGTCTCCCTCCCTCTTTCTCCCAGTCTCTCTCTTTCTCTCCATCTCCCTCCCTCTCTCTCTCTCTCTCCCCCTCTCTCTCTTTCTCCGTCTCTCCCTCCCTCCCCTTATGCATAGAAAGTTCTACTGAAGACTAAGGTTTTCACTCAGGTCCTCACTTACAGATTAAATAAGTAGGCATAGCTATGAACCACAGTACTATGCATTGTGAAGTCTTCACTCTGGTCTCTCTCTCCCACTCCCTCCTTCTCTCTCTCTCTCTCTCTCTCTCTCTCCCCCCCCCTTCCCTCCTTCCCTCCTTCCCTCCCTCCATAACCCCAACTACTTCTTCATGTGAAAATCTGAAGGAGAAAAAGAAAATCTGCCAATCACCCCCGGACCCTTTTAAAAAAAAAAGAAAACCCCATTGAAACTGCGTAAGAAACTGCTAAGAATGGGATTTTATTGGTCCCTGAATCCTCCCTGGAGTAAGGGAAAAAAAACGGCATAAGCACCCAATAAAATAAACCCATCCGCCCCCTGCTCCCCCCCCATATCAATCCTCAAAGGGTGGGACTACCTCAATCTTCCTTGCAGCTGCTCTCCAGAGGCGTTAAGGACAATGAAGGAGGAAAGTTAAAACTCCAGGGTTTTTCTTCCAAGTAGCAAATCTTCCCATTGCAAGTTGCTTGCTCTGTTGTTGTTTTTTAAAAATTGTTTGAAAGTTCAGGCTTGTCTCGACAAACTCTTCCTGGCAAGTTCCCATGGACTTCTCACCTGTATCTAGGTAAAATGTTCTTGTGGTTGTGCAACTGACAACTTTTTCTCCTTCTGTACTGCAAGGGTAGCTAGTTTGGTCTACGCACTCCAGAGGTTAAGGCATTAGCCTAGAAAGCAGGAAGGGTGGAAATTCTAGCCCGGCCTCAGTTACGAAAGCTAGCTGGCCAGTCACACATACACACGCACTCGGCCAAACTCAACCTCACAGGGTTGTTGTGGGGAAATATCGCAATGAAAGTCAGTTTGGTTTGGTAATTAAGGGACAGGAGGACTCTTGAGTCTCTGGACCATGAATCCTAGTCCCGTCTTAGCCACGAAAGCTGGCTGGGTGACTTTGCGCCAATTGCCGGGAGATGGGGAGTTCTAGTTCGGTTTTAGGAATGAAAGCCAGCTGGGTGACTTTGCGCCAATCACTAGGAGAGGGTGAGTTCTAGTTCCATTTTAGGCATGAAAGCCAGCTGGGTAACTGCGCCAATTGCCAGGAGAGGGTGAGTTCTAGTTCCGTCTTAGGCATGAAAGCCGGCTGGGTGACTTTGCGCCAATCGCCAGGAGAGTATTTGCCGGTTCTCCGACCTGCTCAAAATTTCTGCTACCGGTTCTCCAGAACCTGCTGGATTTCACCCCTGTCCTTGGTGCTCTCTGAGCTTTCTTGGTTTTCTTGCATCACCCAAACCAGGTTACATCATCAGTGTTTCATCACCCAAGCTAGGGAACATCACTGATGATGTTACCTAGTGTAGGTAATAAAACGTCTGCAAGAAAAACAAGAAAAAAAAAAAAAGAGAGAGAGAGAGCCTTAGTGGCGCAGCAGACTAAAGTGCTGTTAAGTTGCACCAGCTGCCTGCAATTACTGCAAGTTCGAATCTCACCAGGCTTAAGGTTGACTCAGCCTTCCATCCTTCCGAGGTAGGTAAAATGAGGACCCGGATTGTGGGGGCAATAAGCTGACTTTATATAAGAAAAGAACACCGCTTAGGGGGCTCCCGAAAGCCCTACTAAGCAGGTATATACAAAAGTATGAAGGCTATTGCTTAACACATTGTAAGCCGCCCTGAGTCTCCGGAGAAGGGCGGCATAGAAATCGAACCAATAAATAAATAAATAAATAAATAAATAAATAAAACAAGCAAACTCAAGACAGCACCAAGGATCCCTCATAGGTATATAAATTGGAAATTAAATTAAATTAAATTTTCATGGTTAGCAGTTGAAGGTTTTATAAGGCAAGCTGGATTGAAGCCTGGAAATTCCCAAGGGTGTGGGAAATAAAACCTGAGGCTCTGAATTTGCTTCTTGGCGGAGAACATGCTCTCTAATTAATGGAGGGGGAATTCTACAGCAAGAAGGATATTTTTCAATATATTTTTTTTAAAGCGCAAAATGGAAAAGGAGAGGATTCCTGCATGTTTAATAACTTTAACTTCATCAGTTAACATCTTATTGAACCATATCGATTAAATTTAATACAGGAATGATAAAATATTTTTTTAAAAAATTATGTGGGGCAAGGATCAAGAAACACCGGTGTACTTTTCAGGATGAGGAGATTCACCCACAACTGAGAAAAGAACTTTATAGGAGCCACAAAAAGATTTTTTTTAAAAAAAGAGCAGGCAACGTTTTTAACCCTTTAAAAAAAAATCAGCACACTTCTAGAAATCTCCCTCCGTTCAGTTTGTCAAACTTGAACTATCTTTCTCCAGAGCAGGGGTGAAATTCAACATTTTTCCCTTCTGGTTCTTGGCGGAAGGACAGGGGAAGGATACTGCAAAATCCCCATTCCCTCTCCACTCCTGGGGGAAGGATATTGCAAAATCTCCATTCCCACTCCACTCTGGGGCCAGCCGGTATTTGCCGGTTCTCCGAACTACTCAAAATTTCCGCTACCCGGTTCGCCAGAACCTGTTAGAACCTGCTGGATTTCACCCCTGCTCCAGAGGTAGCCGAGTTTATTTGGATCTCAGGTGAATAGGAAAATCTACGAAGACCAGGAAAGGTTCAAAACAGGACCCATTTCTCAAGAGGTTTTATTTATAGTCCGCTCGACTACAAGTCTCTTGTTTGGGAAATGTCAGCCTAGATGAGTTTATACTGGAGTTTCCCCAATTTCTAGAATGACTTAAAATACCAGAAGCTTGCAACACATAAACCACACCATAACCCACAGCAGATGGCTTGGTAAAATGTTGGTCATCAGAACCCCCAGTGATGTTACTCCGAAGGAGGGGGAGAAGGGTAGAGGGAGGGGGAGTTGGGGAGAGAGCACTGGACCTGAGTGAAGACTTCTCAATACATAGTACTGTGGCCTCTATCTATGCCTATCTATTGAGGCTGTATATGAGGACCTGATTGAAGACTTCACGGTGAACAATAATTTATATCTTTAAATGTGAGGGGGAGAGAGAGAGAGAGAGAAAGAGAGAGGGGGGGAGAGAAGTGGACCAGAGTGAAGACTTCTCAATGCATAGTACTGTGGCCTATATCTATGCCTATCTATTGAAGCTATAGATGAGGACCTGACTGAAGACTTCATGCTGCACAGTAATTTATATCTTTAAATGGGAGGGGGAGAGAGGGGGGGGGGGAGGGTGGGGGGGAGAGAAGTGGACCTGAGTGAAGACTTCTCAATGCATAGTACTGTGGCCTATATCTATGCCTATCTACTGAGGCTGTATATGAGGACCTGACTGAAGACTTCACAGTGAACAATAATTTATATCTTTAAATGGGAGGGAGGGAGGGAGAAGAGAAGTGGACCTGAGTGAAGACTTCACAGTGCAGGCTTATAGCTATGCCTGTCTACATAAGCTGTAAGAGAGGACCTGAGGGGAAGACTTCACTCTGCAGCGGGACTTTCTGTGTACTGTATGTATATAGGAGGGAAACAGGCAGAGAGAGAAACAGAGACAAATGGCCGCTCAGTCTCTTCTGAAAAGCCTCCAGTGTTGGAGCATTCACAACTTCTGGTGGCAAGTTGTTCCACTGATGAATTGTTCTCACTGTCAGGCAATTTCTCCTTAGTTCTAAGTTGCTTCTCTCCTTGATTAGTTTCCACCCATTGCTTCTTGTCCTGCCCTCAGGGGCTTTGGAGGATAGCTTGACTCCCTCTTCTTTGGGGCAGCCCCTGAGATATTGGAAAACTGCTATCATGTCACCCTTAGTCCTTCTCTTCATTAAACCAGACATACCCAGTTCCTGCAATCGTATGTTTCAGCCCCTTAATAAGCAATGTTAGAAGGTTCTTGCTTTGGGGATTTTCCCCACGTGGTGCAAAGGGGGACACCCCCCTACACACACACATTCAACAGCTGGACTATCCGTGTTGAAGAATAACCACAGGAGAAGGCTGGGAAGGTTCTCCCAGTTATTTTGGCTGGCCATGATCAGAAAAAGGAGGGGGGGGGGAATAGAGGGAGTCCTCTTCTTACCAGGGAATAAAAGATGGGGTGGATTTAGCAGAGGAAATGGGGTAGACCAAAAGAGTTCTCTCTCTCTTTCCCCCCTCCCTCCATCTCTCTCCTTCTCTCTCCCTCCCTCTTCCTCTCCCTCTTCTTCTCCCTCCCTCTCTCCCTCTCTCTCTCCCCCCCTCTCCTTCTCCCTCTCTCCCCCTCCCTCTCTCCCTCTCTCCTCTCTCCCTCCCTCTCTCTCCCTCTCCCTCCCTCTTTCTCTCTCTCGCCTTCTCTCTCCCTCTCCCTCTCTCTCTCTCCCTCCCTCTCCCACTCCCTCCCTCTTTCACTCTTCTTCTCCCTCCCTCTCTCTCTCCCTTTCCCTCTCCCCTGTCTCCCCTCTCTCTCCCCCTCCCTCTCTCCCTCTCTCCCTCTCTCTCCCTCTTTCTCTCCCTCTCTCTCCCTCCCTCCCTCTCTCGTCACCCTCTGTTATCTTGCTCCACAGCCGGTTTCTTCACCCACTGTAGCTTCCTCTTCTCCAACCCGTGATTTTTTTCCCCCAAATTGCACATCTTGGTCTTCTTTCCTTTCGTTTTCTCTCTTCCTTCCTTCCTCGCTTGTTCAGCTCCGAAAGCTCCCTTGGCTGCCTGTTGGAGGAGAAACCCTTGCGTGGCTGTCTGACTCCCCATTTTTCTCCCTGCTTTTCTCTTCTCCTCTCAGGGAGCATCCCACACCTTCAGCCACCCTGGAGGCCAACGTCACCGAGCCGCTGCTGGCCCACGAGCCCTTAGAAGATTACGGGTCGTTGAGAGAGAAGGACCCTCGACAAGCGGGAAAAGGAATATTACAGGTACCGTTTCCATTTCTCTTGAACTCCCGTGAATCCCTCGATGCCCGGATTCTGCCAATGGAGAACAGGTTGTTTTGACATGCTGCCTTCACTTTCGCTCAAGGTGCTAGTCCTCATCATCAGTAGAAAAAATCTACACCCACTCTCCTCGATCTAGCTGTTCTTCCTCTGTTCTTTACCCCCTTTCGCAGTTTGATAACACAACGGGTTGATGCTTTTCTCCCAACTTGTTCTTACGTATTAGGAAATCAATGGGATTTGATTCAATTAAACATATGGGAGACCAGCCGTGGATTATGGGCTGTAGGAAGACTAACTAGGGAGTTAAAAAAAAAAGGCTACCAAGATAAATGGATTGGCAACCCCTTCTATACCTTGGCAGGAAAAACTACATCTTCAAAAGTAGATCTCGGTTCCAAGGGGACCTTTTAAATTTACTATTTTCTCAGTTCCGTCTCAGATGTAGAGCTGACTTTCTCAACTTCCCTTCTTCTCTCCCGACCACACAATTACTGGCACTTTTTTTTTTTTAAACATCCTTTTACTTCAGCTTTCCTGTAGCCTGTCTTGAGTCGGCTTTTGCAGAAGGAAAAGGAATCGGCAGATCTGCTGGTTTGCTCTTGTACAGCAGAATATTTGAGGGGCTTACCACAAGGAAGACGGGGTGGGTGGGTGGAGCACCTGGAGAGCAGGAGAAGAAGCAACGGATGGAAACTCATCAAGGAGAGAGATATAAAATGATTTGAGATTCCTGAAAGAGCGCAGAGAAGGGCAACAAAGAAGATTAGGGGACTGGAGGCTAAAACATATGAAGAACGGTTGCAGGAATGTCTAGTAGTCTTAACAAAGAGAAGGACTAGGGGTGGAATGATAGCAGCCTTCCAATATTTGAGGGATTGCCCCAAAGAAGAGGGAGTCAAGCTATTCTCCAGAGCACCTGAAGGCAGGACAAGAAGCAATGCATGGAAACTAATCAAGGAGAGAAGCAACTTAGAACTAAGGAGAAATTTCCTGACAGTTAGAACAATGAATCAGTGGAACAACTTGCCTCCAGAAATAGTAAATGCTCCAACACAGGAAGCTTTTAAGAAGATGTTGGATCACCATTTGTCTGAAGTGGTATATAGGGTCTCCTTGTTTGAGCAGAGGGTTGGACTAGAAGACCTTCCAACTCTCTTATTCTGCACTCTGTCTTTAAAAGACATTTTGTTCCTGTCTGATTCACAGTTTGCCTTCAGCCCTTCTGAGGGGTCTTTCTCTTTGCTTCCTATTCTCCCTGCCCAGGTCACTTGGAAACCAGCGTCTCCTCCTTGCCAGCTTCGCTGCCGTGTTGGGGAATTTCAGTTTCGGCTTTGCTTTAGTCTACACCTCGCCCGTCATACCAGCTCTGGTGAAATCTCCAGTCCCCAACTTGCAACTAACCGAGGTTACCGCTTCCTGGTTTGGGGTAAGTGGAGTAAATTGAGGAATCCAGTAACCCAGTGATAGGTTGCTCCCGGTTCAGTCCGGTTCTTGCGAACTGGTAGTAAGAGTTGTTAACCTAATCTTGTGTAGCTTCTTCTCTGGTAATATTGTACTGCTAACTAGAGCATACAAAACCTTTGCTAGACCAATTCTTGAATACAGCTCATCTGTCTGGAACCCGCACTGCATATCGGACCTAAATACAATCGAGAGAGTCCAGAGATATTTTACGAGAAGAGTCCTCCGTTCCTCTACCCGCAATAAAATACCTTAGGCCACCAGACTCCAAATTTTGGGCTTAGACAATTTAGAACTACGCCGACTTCAGTCTGACCTAAGCATAGTACATAAAATTATCTGCCACTGTGTCCTTCCTGTCAATGACTACCACAAAAATACACGAGCAAATAATAGATACAAACTCAAGGTAAACTGCTCCAAACTCGATTGCAGAAAATACGACTTCAGCAACAGAGTGGTCGATGCCTGGAATGCACTACCTGCCTCTGTGGTTTCTTCCTCAAACCCCCAAAACTTTAACCTTAAACTGTCTACTGTTGACCTCACCAGCTGAGTCAACTTGGAGCCGGTCAGGATCGAACTGCTGGCAGTCGGCAGAGTTAGCCTGCAATGCTGCATTCTAACCACTGCGCCACCATGGCAAGGAAAGAAGGAAGGAAGGAGAAAAGGAAGGAAGGAAGGAGAAAAGGAAGGAAGGAGAAAAGGAAGGAAGGAAGGAGAAAAGGAAGGAAGGAAGGAAAGAAAGAAAAAGAAAGAAGGAAGGAAGGAAAGAAGGAAGGAAGGAGAAAAGGAAGGAAGGAAGGAAGGAAGGAAGGAAGGAAGGGTAGTAGTAATAGCAATAGCCCTTAGACTTATATACCGCTTCACAGTGCTTTACAGTCCTCTCTAAGCGGTTTACAGAGTCAACATTTTGCTACCCCAACGATCCAGGTCGTCCTTTAACCGACCTTGGAAGGATGGAATGCTGAGTCAACCTTGAGCTGGTCAGGATCGAACTCCTGGCAATGGGCAGAGTTTAGCCTGCAAGAGTCCATTCCAACCACTGCGCCATGATCATGCGGTCTTCTCCACTGACCCTCCCTCTTCTCTTTCTGTCTTCTAGTCCATCTTCACCTTAGGAGTCGCTGCGGGAGGGCTGTGCACCATGTACTTCAATGACCGCCTGGGGCGTAAGCTGAGCATCATGTTCTCCTCCGTCCCTTCTGTGATTGGGTACTTCTTGATGGCCAGTGCCAACAGTGTCTGGATGCTCTTGGTCGGGAGGCTTCTCACGGGCTTCGCAGGAGGAGTCACCTCAGCTGCCATTCCGGTGAGTATGGCCTCTTCCCATAGGTCCTTCTGTGGAAGATCTTGAGAAGGTTGACGTTCCTGACTTTCGAGGAACTTCTTAGGGATGATTCAAGAGAAACTTGAATCAAATTTCAAGTTGGTTTGGAGTTTTCCTTTCCTTTCCTTTCCTTCTTTCCTTTCCTTTCCTCTCCTCTCCTCTCCTCTCCTCTCCTCTCCTCTCCTCTCCTCTCCTCTCCTCTCCTCTCCTCTCCTCTCCTCTCCCCTTTCTCCTTTCTCCTTTCTCCTTTCTCCTTTCTCCTTTCTCCTTTCCTTTCCCTTCTCCTCCCCTCCCTCCCTCCCTCCGTCCCTTCCTTCCCAGGATTTCCTCTTTTTTATCCTATAAAAACTGGCTTTTTCTTACCTAGCTGCCCTGAGTCTTCGGAGAGGGGCAGCATATAAATTGAATTAATTAAATTAAATTAAATTTAATTAATTAAATTAACTGCAGAAAGGCAATAAGTATCTTGAGAAGGTTATCAGCTCTGGCTCCGAAATGCCTTGGTTCCCACAGCAGAACCACTTAATTTTTTTAAAAAAAATCTTTTTGGCTTCTCCAGGTCTACATTTCCGAGATCTCCCACCCAGGAATTCGAGGGGCGTTGGGCTCCTGTCCTCAAATCATGGCCGTTTTGGGCGCCCTCTTCCTTTACGCTTTAGGCAAGTACTAAATCACCGTTCACTGCAGTCATGAAGTTAGTGACACGGTCGTTAAGCGAGCATTGATTTTGCTTGTCAGAAGGTCGCAAAAAAAGGGACCGCGGGGCATTGCCACCATCCTAAATATGAGCCAGTTGCTAAACATCTGGATTTTTGCTCACGTGACCAGGAGGATGCTCAATCAATCAAATCAATTTTATTACAGTCTTAGACCAGAAACCAATAAAAGCACTCGGTATAGATACATTAAAGACTTCTAGTATAAAATAATAAATGACAACTAAATCTATAATAAAATCCAGTGTCCATTATACATGGTTTGACTATATCAGGGGTCAGCAACCTATGGCTCTGGAGCCGAATGTGGCTCTGGAGCCAAATGTGGCTCTTTTATCCCTCTGCTGCAGCTCCCTGACACCAGTCGGCACCACAATTTTGAGAGGAGCTTCCGGTTGCGGGGGAAGTGGAGAAGCAGGGCATGCCAGGAAGAGACTCTATGGCAAGGGGCGGGTTTTCCAGTCAGCTCCGCAATTGATAGGGCTTTCGGTTAGGACAGGTAGAGGAAAAAGGACGCCGTGCTAGGAGGAGACTCTATGGTGGGGGAAACGGACTTCCGGTCAGCTCCAGAATTAAACAGGGGGCTTCCGGTTAGGACCTTTGGGGCTCTTTGAGTGTTTAAGGTTGCCGACCCCTGGACTATACAATAGTTGCAATCCCTAAACTGTGTTGGCCCATTGTGGGTTCAATGCTAAAAGGGAAATGACTACGCTACAGGAGGATGCTGCAACGGCATCCTCCTGGATGGTCATTTTTTTTTTTTTCCAGGTCCGTTGTAACTTCAAACGGTCACTAAATTTTGGAGTCTGAGAGGTAGGCAGCAATTGTTGCCCAGACAAAAGGGGCTGAAACGTTTTTTTTTCAGAACATTCTAGATAATATTCAGAAATAGCTCAGGCAAACACCTCCCCCCAATTCACAGGTGTATAGGAGGGGGTTGAGTGGAGATCAGAAGCGATATTCAGCAGGTTCTGACCAGTTCTGGAGAATTGGTAGCGGGAATTTTGAGTAGTGCAGAGAATCGGTAGCAGAAATTTTGAGTAGTTCGGAGAACCGGTAGCGGAAATTTTGAGTAGTTTGGAGAACCGGCAAATACCACCTCTGACTGGCCCTGCCCTTATCTATTCTCTGCCTCCCGAGTCCCAGCTGATTGGGAGGAAATGGGGATTTTGCAGTATCCTTCCCCTGGAGTAGGGAGGGAATGGGGATTTTGCAGTATCCTTTCCCCTGGAGTGGGGTGGAAATGGAGATTTTACAGTATCCTCCCCCTGGAGTGGGGTGGAAATGGAGATTTTACAGTATCCTTCCACTGGAATTCACGGACTGGTGGATCTCACAGAGGAAGCTTCATAGTTTTGGCTGTTTCTTCTCCTCACCCCAGGTCTCCTGGTGCCCTGGCGTTGGCTGGCCGTTGCCGGAGAAGTCCCCGTTCTTCTCATGATCTCTCTCCTCTTCGTCATGCCTGACTCGCCGCGTTTCCTGATCTCTAAGGGGAAGGAAGACGAGGCGCTACGCGCGCTACGCTGGCTGAGAGGCAAGGATGTGGATTATTGGTGGGAATACGAGCAGATCAAAGCCAGCGTTCAGGAACAGGTAAGCACACGTTAAAAAGAAAACTATTACTTCCTCTTCCTCCTCCTCCTCCTCCTCCTCCTCCTCCTCCTCCTCCTCCTCCTCCTTTTCACAAAACCCCCTCCCTTCTGGCACGGATGATGTTACCTAGTTGGGTCATGAAACGTCTCCAAGAAAACCACCAAGCTCAGAGAGCATCAAGGACTCCATACTACTACTACTACTTCTTCCTCTTCCTCCTCCTCCTCCTCCTCCTCCTCCTCCTCCTCCTCCTCCTCCTTTTCACAAAACCCCCTCCCTTCTGGCACTGATGATGTTACCTAGTTGGGTCATGAAACGTCTCCAAGAAAACCACCAAGCTCAGAGAGCATCAAGGACTCCATACTACTACTACTTCTCCTCCTCCTCCTCCTTTTTCTTCTCCTCCTCCTCCTCCTTCACAAACCTCCCTCCCTTCTAGCATTGATGATGTTACCTAGTTGGGTCATGAAACGTCTCCAAAGAAAGCCACCAAGCTCAAGAGAGCACCAAGGATCCCACAATTCAACCCCGGAGCTCCAAATATTCTCTTCCATTTGACGTTCTCTGTGTTTCTCCAGAGTCAACCCATTACTTGGACAGAAATCCGTAAACCTCACATCATCAAGCCCATCGCAATTACTTTGCTGATGAGGTTTCTACAGCAGCTTTCAGGCGTCACCCCAATCCTCGTCTACCTGCAGCTGATATTCGACAGCACGGAAGTGATCCTGGTAAGTCCACCCTTAGCCAACCTTAGCAACTTTTAAGGCTGGTGGACTTCAACTCCCAGAATCCCCCAAGTCAGCATCCCTGGCTTGGGGAAATCTGGGAGTTAAAAATCCGCAGGTGTAGGCCAACCATGGATAAATCCGAGAAAAGAAAAGTTTCAGAAGAAAACAGAGTGTTTAATTCAACTGCATAATTGAAATTTTAATTTGTTTTAAATTATTGGGATGTTTAATTGTCTTGGGCTAAATTATTTAATTTGGTATTAATTATGTTTCTAACTTTTGTATTTATGTATTTTATTTTGTGCCTGTTCACCGCCCTGAGTCCTTCGGGAGTAGGGCGGTATATAAATTTAATAAATAAATAAAAATAAATAAATAATAAATAATATGCTAGTTTTGTGGCCGGTCAAGAAATAGTCAGGCAAGAGAAGCGTTTTGTGACTCTCGGTGTTTTCTTTTCTGTGGGAAACGACTCCAAATGGCTCTTCGGGTATTTAAGGTTGCAGACCCCTGGTCTAATGGTAGGAATCTCAATGAAAAGAAAGGAGAAAGACCCTCTATTTCCAGACTCATAAGTAATAAAATCATTGAATGAATGAATGAATGAATGAATGAATGAATGAATGAATGAATGAATGAATCAACCAATTTGATTGACAGCTCACAGCCATTATTTTGACTTTTCAGGCCCCTGAATACGATGCTGTTATCGTGGGCGGCGTCCGCTTAGCCTCGGTCCTGGTGGCGGCTTTCTCGATGGATAAAGCTGGGCGAAAGATTCTTCTCTATGTCTCCGGTATGGGTTTTGTAGTCCTTCCTTTTACAAGCACACACATCTGCCTCTATACAGGTCGTCCTCGATGTACGACCACAATGGAAACCAGAATTTCTGTGGGTATGCCTACTTTAATGAAAAGAAGGACTAGGGGAGACGTGATAGCAGTGTTCCGATATTTGAGGGGCTGCCCCAAAGAAGAGGGGGTCAAGCTGTTCTCCAAAGCACCCGAAGGCAGGACAAGAAGCAACGGGTGGAAATTAATCAAGGAGAGAAGCAACTTAGAATTAAGGAGAAATTTCCTGACAGTTAGAACAATTAATCAGTGGAACAACTTGCCTCTAGAAGTTGTGAATGCTCCAACACTGGAAGTTTTTAAGAAGAGGTTGGATAACCATTTGTCTGCAATGATATTGGATCTCCTACTTGAGCAGGGGGCTGGACTAGAAGACCTCCAAGGTCCCTTCCAACTCTGTTCTTCTTTCTTTCCTAGCTTGCCTCATGCTCGCCTCAAACCTGACGTTGGGCTTCTACATCCGCTTCATCCCTCAACTTCTCCACAATTCTTCAACGCTGGTGGGGAACGGGACCCATGTGGGCCTCGGCGACACCTCCATGGTGGGTCTCACGGCGATTCCTTTGGTGGCCACCATGTTCTTCATCATAGGTAGGTCAGGAAGGATTGGTGGCCAGCTTTTGGGCTCTGGATCAACTTTCTGGAGCTTCTCTAGAAGGTTATAGGGAGGTGGCCAGAAGAAGACTTTAGAGCAGGGGTGAAATGCTACTGGTTCACACCGGTTTGGGAGAACCGGTAGTATTAAAAGTTACCGGTTCGAGCAAACCGGTATTTCCAACGATCAGCTGTGCCGCACGATTTATATTCACTAGAAAGCAGGAAATCGTACGGCAAACCTGTTCCCTTCACCATAGTCTCCTCCTAGCATGGCGTCCTTTTTCCTCTAACTGAAAACCTTATCAGTTGTGGAGCCGACCAGCAACAGGGAGCCACAGCAGAGGGATGAAAGAGCCACATGCAGCTCCAGAGCCGCAGGTTGCTGACCCCTCATCTAGACATAGATAAAAGGTTTTTGGACAAGCACTCCCCAAATTTATCGCTTTTGCTACATGGATTTGATAGGTGATGGAGATCCAAAACTTCAAATCGTCACTAAACGAATCGTTTTAAGTCAAGGACTAATTTAATTTCTCCTCTGCTTCTGATTTGCTTTTTTTGTTTTGTTTCGACGATTCTTCTTTTATTCTTCTAGGCTACGCTATGGGTTGGGGCCCCATCACATGGTTGTTGATGGCAGAGGTCCTTCCCCTGAAGGCACGAGGGGTGGTCTCCGGTCTCTGTGTACTTGTGAGTTGGTTGACTGCCTTCGCCTTGACCAAAGTCTTTCTGTTGGTTAAGGTAAGAACAATGGTGAAGGTGCATCTGTAGGTTTAATCATCTCCTCGTTTCATCCGTGGGACAACTAGAGCCAGTCTTTCAAATTTAAACGGACCTGGTTTATACTTTGGAAAAGAGACCACTGTGAAATGCCCAGATAGTAGGCTAATCTGGGAAATCAAAACAGCCCATAGAAGAGAATATTTATAGCTCAGAATTGAACTACAATTGTTGTTTTCAGCTAGGTAACAACATCGGCGTTGGCGAGTGTGGGGTTTGTTCTCTGTTTATATACGGTGTATATACAGATAAGCGAGGATTTACACCAGACAAACAATCAAGCAGAAAACAATGCTCTAATCAAGGAGCTACCAAAGAGAAAACTACACCCCACCAATTCTGGAGTGTAGCGACTGTATATAAAGAGGGAGCAAACCCCACATTCACTACGATTGATATTGTTACCTAATTGGGTCATGAAATGTCTGCAAGAAAACAACCCAGCTCAGAGCTATTATATATAAACAGGGAGAAAATCAAACTCCATCTAGTGCTGATGATGTTACCTAGTTGGGTCACGAAACGTCTGCAAGAAACTAAGGTCAGATCTACTGTATAAAAAGAAGGAGCAAATTGAACTCCTTCTAGCACTGATGATGTTACCTATTTGGGTCATGAAATGTCTCTCTCCTCTCTCTCCTCTCCCTCTCTCTCTCTTCTCTCTCTCTCTCCTCTTTCTCTCTCCTCTCCCTCTCTCTCTCTTCTCTCTCTCTCTCCTCTCTTTCTCCTCCCTCCCTCTCTCTCTCCTCCCTCTCTCTCTCCTCTCTCTCTCCTCCCTCCCTCTCTCTCTCCTCTCTCTCTCCTCCCTCCCTCTCTCTCTCCTCTCTCTCTCTCCTCTCTCTCTCCTCCCTCCCTCTCTCTCCTCTCTCTCTCTCCTCTCTCTCCCCCCTCCCTCCCTCTCTCTCTCCTCTCTCTCCTCCCTCCCTCTCTCTCTCTCCCCTCCCTCCCTCTCTCTCCTCTCTCTCCTCTCTCTCTCTTCTCTCTCTCTCTCTCTCTTCTCTCTCGCTCTCCTCCTTCCCTCTCTCCTCTCTCTCTCTCTCTCCTCTCTCTCTCTCCTCTCTCGTTCTCTCTCTTTTTGGTCAATACTTTTCTATCTTTCCTATCTGATCATCTCAACTCATTTGTTCTAATTTCCCAGGAAATATATGGCCTGGAGGTGCCCTTTTTCTTCTTCAGCGTCATCTGCGTCATCAACCTCTTCTTCACCTATCTCATCCCCGAAACCAAAGGGAAATCCTTGGAACGGATCGAGTCATATTTCCGCACGGGGCGGAAATCATTCCTGGAATCTTTCCGGCACCAGAGGTGAGCCCCCTGACTGAACTCAACAACCCGACATCTGGATGCTGAAAGCAGCCCCTTCCGATGGACATCAGCCTGTGGCTATCCAAGCCGGTCCTTGTCTCCCGTCTCTCTTGCGCGCAAAAACCGGGAAGGGCCTCAAACCAACATCGCGTCGCTCATCTGAAACGTAATAATCCGAGCGATTCCAAGCAGAACGAGGAATTCTGGATCTCAAATCTCATCGGTGCCAGGAACTTATGACGGTGGCGTTGATCCCTTCCCAGCTGCAACGTGTAGGAAACGCTCCCACCGGCTTCAACCTGGCTTGTTGTTAAGAACGGCTGATAACCGTGGTTTAAATGATAGCGCTGCGTAAAACATGAAGCATGAGCCCGAGAAGAGGAGGTTAGTTTTTAACAAAAAAAATAACCCACAAATGTTTTTTAGACTTGGTGCGAGAGAGGGAAAATGTTCCCAGTGGGAAATTTAGGGGTCTAGAGGGCAGTTTGAAGGAATATATTCAAGTGGTTTTTGTAGGTGGCTTTACTGGCAGATATGTTATATTACAGCTCTAACTTATTGGTATGCGTGTTTCTTTCAATGCTTTCAACCTTCAAGAAACGTGGGCTAAAGAGCAGAAGATTAAATAAATACAGGTGGTTAGCAATAGCCCTTAGACTTATATACCGCTTCACGGTGCTTTTACAGCCCTCTCTAAGTGGCTTACAGAGCCAGCCTCTTGCCCCCCAACAATCTGGGTCCTCATTTTACCCACCTCGGAAGGACGGAAGGCTGAGTCAACCTTGAGCCGGTTGAGAATTGAACTGATGGCAGTTGGCAGAGTTAGCCTACAATGCTTCATTCTAACCACTGCGCCACCAGCATGGAAGGGAGGGAGGGAGGAAAGAAGGAGAGAAGGAAGGGAGGGAGAGAGAGAAAGAAAAAAGGGAGGGAAGGAAGGAAGGAATAGTAATAGCACTTAGACTTATATACCGCTTCGCAGTGCTTTTACAGCCCTCTCTCAGCAGTTTACAAAGTCAGCCTCTTGCCCCCCAACAATCTGGGTCCTCATTTTACCGACCTTGGAAGGAGGGAAGGCTGAGTCCACCTTGAGCCTGGTGAGATTCGAACTGCCAAATTGCAGTCAGCCAGCAGTCAGCAGAAGTAGCCTGCAGTACTGCACTCTAACCACTGCACCACCGCAGCTCTTTCTCGACATACGACCAGAATCGGGCCCAGAATTTCCATTGCTAAGCAAGGCAACCGAGAACTGAGTTGCGCCTGATTTTATGACACCCCTCCCCTTTTATTTTGGTGGTTGTTAAGCAAATCATTGCGGTTGTTAAGTGAACGGTGCGGTCGTTCCCCGACTCCAGCTTCCCCTGCTGAGTTGGCTTTGTCGGAAGGTCGAAAATTTGCGATCTACGGAAGCTGCAGTTGTTGGAAATAACACCCCGGCTGCCCTGAATTTTGATCACATGACCGTGTTGGAACGATGTGACGGTTGTAAATGCGAGGACCAGTCATCGGTTGCCTCTTTCGGTGCTGTTGTCACTTCAGACGGTCGTTAAACGGACCTGTCGTAAGTCGAGGAGCACCTGAACGGGCTTCGTTAAAACTCAAGAGCAGTAGAAGAAGCGTTTAGAATTGTCTTGGATTAAAAAGTCCGGAGAATTTCCACCCACTCCCAAGTTTTTCAAGCATTCTTCGTACATACCAAGATCCTTCCCAAAGAATTTAACAAAGAGGGCTAGAAACTTAGAAGTTTTTGGGTTTTTTTAATGCTGTGGAAGGAATAGAAATGAAGTTAGCACTCGTAAGGGGAAGTCTATAGAAAAGGTGATAAAAGATTATTTTTTTAAAAAAAAATAGCAAAGAATTTAGTCTTTTCTTTCTGAAGGACAGCAAAAATTGCTCGGCTTTCAGTAAAAACACATTTTGATACCTTTTTGCATGCCCCCAATTGCTATAAAAAAAGCATTAAAACCACACACCTTATTACCAGAGGTAGAATGGTCTTTTTTTTTTTTTATTCACTGCATACACAAAAGAAATTCCATCAGAGTCAGTTTTATAAAACGGCAGTTAAAGAGATCATTGTTTAAGAAAAACGCACTCTCTACAATGTAGGTGGTTTTTTTTTTTCCCTTAAAGACCAGCTTTTTATCTTTTAAGACCGCGGAGGGGGGGTAGGACACAAAACCACTTGAGCTGCTGATAGAATTTATAAATTAGAAGGGTTTAGAAGCTGCCTGTTTAAATGAGATAAAAGTAAAATTTGAATTCACAGAGCCTTACTCTACAAAATAGGCCAAGATTGCAGCTAAAATTAATACTTCACCGCATTCCTTTCCCTTCCCACCTATAAATACTTCCGTTTTTGCCTTCTCGTAAAGAAAAACAGTCGATTGAGAAGCAGAATCTTAATTGGTTTGGCGGGATTCGGCCTGTTCTCTCCGGGTCACGCGAACTTGTAACGGTGACTGTAGGAGGCTCCGCCCACCCGCCCGGACGTAAAGCACGACTACTGCGGATGCGCAGAAGGCCATGCACATGCGCAGAGGTGCGCTCACATTTGCGAACCGGTAGGGAAGGTAAGTGAATCCCACCTCTGATCTCAATGCCATAGCAACAGATCATAAGTCTAAAGCAGGAGTCGGCAACCTTAAACACTCAAAGAGCCATGAAGGCCCTAACCCGTTCAATTCTGGAGCCAACCGGAAGTCTGGTTCCCCCCACCAGTGTCTCCTCCTAGTGCGCCGTCCTTTTTCCTCTACCTATCCTAACTGAAAGCCCTATCAATTGTGGAGCTGACTGGTGACAGGGAGCCGCAGCAGAGGGATGAAAGAGCCAAATGTGGCTCCAGAGCCACAGGCTGCCGACCCCTGGTCTAAAGAAATATCACAAGAAGGTCAAATAAAGTTTCAATGTATGTATGAATAAAACTTTCTCGATAATAAGTTAACCGTAAACCAACAGTATAAATACGGGGTGGACGGACAGAAAACTAACACAAGTAGTCCTCATCTTACAGCAGTTCATTTAGTGACCGTTCAGAGTTACGACGTCACTTTAAAAAATGACTCAAGACTGGTTTTTCATGCTTCGGACCGTTGGAGCATCCCCTTGGTCACGTGATCAAAATTAAGAAGCTTGGCAACTGGCATGTACTTATGACGGTTGCAGTGTCTCGGGGGGGGGGGCGGGGTGTCACGTGATCCCCTTTTGCAACCTTTTGACAAGCAGAGTCAGCGGGGAAGCCAGATTCGCTTAACAACCATGTGTAGGGATTCACTTAATAACGGTGGTAAGAAAGGTTTGTAAAATGAGGCAAAGGCTCAGTTGTCGTCGTAAGTCGAGGACTACCTGTATGGAAAACAAATGCAGAAAATATCGAAGGAATACAGAAGACACGGAGGTCCTTTCTCCGCTAAATCTTCTCAAATTTATTCAAACCAAATTTGTCTGGCTGAGGGCAGGCCTTATATATCACGATAAAACAAAGATGCTATGTGATTAAATGAAGAAATGGCCTGAGACTGTAAATTCCCTTTTTTCCCCTCCCGGCTTGGAAAACTCACAACAGAAAATGTACCTAGCCAAAATAAAAAAAAAGGACCGAAGTTTTGTGCTTTTCAGTTACGAAGAATTGAAATGGTTTTACAACCGTCATTGCTACCGATTCGGTCAAACCGGGCCGAACCGTGAGCATTTCACCTGCCATTTACTCTTTTCCTAAGAAGATAACAAACTCAGTCTATCTTTGGCGCCCCCTGAAAATTTAAGAAAATTTGTGCTGCTGGGAATTTTTCCTTCATTTTAACAACGCAGTGAATTGGCCCAGCCTTACTCAACTGCTACGAAAACCTCTCTCTTTTTCGGCAGTTGAAGGAAATAGCCTTCGGTACGAAATTCCGAATTTCGGTTGCTGAAAAATCCTCGAATAAGGAAAGACCCCAAAAAGGGAAATAAGACACACCTCAAAGAAAATGATCGTTCCATTATTTCTCCGCCTCACAAAACGCATCTCACAATCAAAACAACACTTCACTAATTTCTAACGATATGAAATCACGGCTCTCTTCAAAATTCAGAGAAAGGTTGCAAAAAAATCACCCTCCCGAATGCTTTGCAAAAATTTGGAGAACAGGTGAAAAAAAATGACACCAAAGTCACCTCAGGCTTTGGAAGGCAAAGAGTACATTTAGCTAGAGGAGAAAAGAACAACAACAACAACAATCGAAGCTAAAATTCATTTTCGTCCTGTTCCGGTTTCAAAAATTGCTTCCTTTCCTTGATTCTGCGACTATATCCCCGACGATAATCAAAGACGGATTCCTTGCTGCAAATAAAAAAGGCAAAAATAATTTACTCTCGACTTTTAATTTGGGACGTTCGGTATTGCAATTCTCACCCCACCCAAAAAATCTATCCACGTTTTGGGATGGTTGTTGTTTTTTTGCAAATAAAGTCGGACATCACTGCAATACACAAAGCTGCTAGAAAACCGTCGATTTCATCCTTCCCCTGCACGTACCCGAAAGTCTGTTCTGTTTTTTTTTTTTGTCACGGCTGCGACGCGTTAAAAAAAAAAGCAGTGTTTTTAAAAAGCAGCGGAAACCATGGCAACATTAGGAAGAGGAGATATTTCTTCGGACCCACTCTTCAAAATTTGAGATGCGAACCGGAACGGATGCTTCCGTCTCTTCGGAAAACAGCCAAAGAAAATTCACCTGGATGGGAAGATTTTTTTTTTTTTTTTGCTTGCTTGCTTGCTTGCACCTGATTTGATTCCACTTTGACCTGAGATATTAAGCAGGGCTGGAAGATTTCAGGGAAGTGGGGCCAGACACAAACCCCGTTTTAAATCCTTGAAAAACTGCAGCATTATTAAAATTCACAGTGACGCAGAAATTCATTGTTTGTTTTTTTTTTAAATGGAATTAAATTCGGAAGCACTTCAAAGAACACAGGGGACTCCGGAGTGGAAATCTGCTTCAAAACACTGCGGTGAAAAACAAAAAAATGTCACACCAACTGTGCCTGCACGTTTTCTGTCGTCCCATCGCCGCCGGCTGGCTTCTGTTGAATTTGTTGCATCCTGGCGTACGCGATGGCATCTCCCCTGTGGAACACAACAGAGGTGTCGAGAAATCACTCCGCACAACTACTGGTGCAGGCAGAACAGAATCGGATCCTAACCTGGGATAGGGGATCCGGTAGTCCTTCAAGAAAGTCACTTCTTTTTATTTAATATTTTCTTGACTACCCAGTCTAACTTAACAGATGGAATATTTGATATTAAACAGGATTGATTAATATTTGTAGCTCAGGATCAGAGGTGGGTTTCAGCAGGTTCTGACCAGTTCTGGCGAACCGGTAGCGGAAATTTTGAGTAGTTCGGAGAACCGGTAGTAAAAATTCAGACTGGCCCCGCCCCCATCTATTCTCCGCCTCCTGAGTCCCAGCTGATCAGGAGGGAATGGGGATTTTGCAGTAACTTTCCCCTGGAGTGGGGAGGGAATGGAGATTTTACAGTAACCCACTAAGCCACACCCACCAAGCCATGCCACGCCCACCAAGCCATACCCACAGAACCGGTAGTAAACAATTTTGAAACCCACCACTGCTCAGGATTGAACTGTGTGGTCCTTGGTGCTCTCAGCTCTTTTGGTCGTTTTTTTATTTTTGTTTGCAGGCGTTTCATGACCCAACTAGGTAACATCATCAGTGTTAGAAGGAAGTGGAGTGTGCAGAAAGGAGGAGGGAGGACTGTGGGGTCCTTAGTGCTCTCCGAGCTTGGTTTTCTTGCAGGCATTTCACGAACCGACTAGATAACATTACTGGAGGTTTTTAAGAATGGATTGGACAGATCGGGGTTTCCTGCCATGGGTAGGGGGTTGGACTAGAAGACCTCTAAGGTCCCTTCCAACTCTGTTATTATCTTATCAGGAGTGCTAGGAGGGAGGGAGAGGAGGAGGAGGACAATCACTAGCTCCGATAATGAAACATAAAAAAAAAAACCCATCAAGCTCAGAGCTACCGTATATAAAGGGAACAAATCTATTTGTTCCTCAAAAACCCCAACCCTCTTCCCTGTCCTAAAGACCAAGGGGCTTAGAAGATTGGCATTCAATCCGAGAGCCCACAGCTCTCCCATCCTGGCAATGCCCAGGAAGCCAAATCGGCTTGAATTCTTTTCTTTTTTGTTGTTGTTGTTAAATTCAATTTTATTCCCGAAGAGGGGAAGAAAAAATAAAATCTTACTTTTTACCCAGCGCAGACAGTCCATAAAGCACGCCCGTAGCGAAGGCAATGGCGTTGCCGAATAAGGTAGTCAGAGTCAGGCTTAAAATCACCGGGAATACAGCCATCCTGGGAAAGGAGGAAAGACAAACCGAGGATAAAAAAATGTCGAATTCACCACAATTTAGCCAGGAAAGATACAACGGAGACAGAAAATGGCAAAACAAGGCTGGGTTTTTGAGGAAAACTTTAGCTGCTGCCCACCAGGTATTCTGAAGTCCAAATCAGCCCAACGGCGGACAGGTAGTCCTCGGTTTACGACCGAATGCTCAGGGACCCACATTCACCCTTCCTGAAAAAGCAGAGTTAAGACTGCGCTTAGGCAAATCGCTGCTGTTACTAGGCGGGAATCCTGCAGCTGTCCAGCAAATTCCAAAACTTCGAAGGTTTGCTCGTAAACAAATGCTCGTCAATCAAGGACGGACGGCAGTTATCTTACTTGGCAAGGGCGCACAAAGAAAACCAATTCTTCCAGCGTTTTCTAGAGATAATCGCTTCAAGGTTTCTCAGGGTAAAAGAGGCAGTGACGTCGCTAGCCCGAAATGCTCTGTCATTGCAAGTCCTCTGAGAGTAGGATGTTCTGTCCCCAACCCCACGCACACACCCCAACAGACGTTCAGGAGTTAAATACCAAACCAGCCGGCAAAATCCTTTTCCTTATGATAACGGAACTTGGCAACAACCTAGTGGCTGCCTGCCAAGAGTTTATTATTTACAAAGAGGAGAGATAACTTCTCCCCACTTCTGATACGTCAAAGGAAAGCAGCTCAATAATTACAATCAAGTCCGGAGATAATCCAGTCTTAAAGCAAAAGTCCGGCAATGCAGAATGGCGTGGAAGCTTTCAGCTTTGTTCGTCACAAGGTTTGACTGGCCACCACGCTCCCTTTTATATCCTGTGGGGTGTGATCCAGTGACTCAGCCTAATCTCGGGCACGCCCTTTCTTCTGTTGCACGCGCTTATCTCTGCGACGCTGGCGTGGGTCCAGCCAAGACTCATTACCCTCATCACTGTCTATCTGTGGCTGCGTGGACCTGCTTGGCCCTGGCCCTATCTCTTGCCCTTCGGCGGACACTGAAGGCATTGCCAGAGAGGAGGGTCCTGGAGAGGGAGGCCTTGCCAACTCCTCCCCTTCACTCTCGGAGTCCTCTCCTGCCGATGACACAGGCTCCGGTAACAGAGCCACAACACTAGGCATAGAAACGGAATCATCAGACAGACATCCCGCTGATTAATTGTTCTAACTATCAGGAAATTTCTCCTTAATTCTATGTTGCTTCTCTCCTCGGTTAGTTTCCACCCATTGCTTCTTGTCCTGCTTTCAGGTGCTTTGGAGAATAGGTTGACCCCCCTCTTCTTTGGGGCAGCTCCTCAAATATTGGAAAACTGCTATTGGTCTTCCTCTTCGTTAGGCTAGACCAGGGGTCGGCAACCTTAAACACTCAAAGAGCCACAAAGGTCCTAACTGGAAGCCCCCATTCAATTCTGGAGCTGACCGGAAGTCCGGTTCCCCCATCATGGTGTCCTCCTAGCGTGGTGTCCTTTTTTCTCTGCTGACCGGACGTCCGGTTCCCCTACCATAAAGTCTCCTAGCGCGGCATCCTTTTTCCTCTACCTGTCCTAACCAAAAGCCCTATCAATTGTGGAGCCGACCAGCAACAGGGAGTTGCAGCAGAGGGATGAAAGAGCCACATGCGGCTCCAGAGCCCCAGATTGCCGACTTCTGGGCTAGACATATCTAATTCCCTCAACCGTTCATGGTACAGCTTAGCCTCCAGATCCGTTAAAAAGTGAGGCTGTTTTCTAAGACGGAGGATAACCCAAAGAGAACACTCACCCACAATAAAAAAGTGCCTTCTGCCAGGGACGAAGCTTGTCTGCTCTGGCCGAGACAATATTTGCAAACTCGATGAACTGGCAACAAAAGGGAGCTTCGCATAGTATGAGAATGAAGGCATTCAACCTTGAAATGGAAAAAGATGGATTCAGTCAGGGCAATTCCCATCTATCTTTCTGCGCCATGCCTCGGGGGGAAGGGGGAACCCTCCCTTTCTAGCCAGTTTCTTTAAAAAAAATTTTTTTTTTTCATTAGTTTTTTTTTTATTATTCATATAAAATACAAATGAAAATAAAGACTGCGGGAAAAATCGGTCGAGGAAAAAGGGGAAAGAACGAAAATAAAAGGTCCTGTCCTCCAGCTTTTTTTCCGGTGCCGTAAATGGCACAGTTAAAATTCTAATCTCAACTTTTTACTCTACAGTGGCTAAGACGCTGAGCTTGTCGACCGAAAGCTCGACAGTTCAGCGGTTTGAATCCCTAGTGCCGCGTAACGGGGTGAGCTCCCGTGACTTGTCCCAGCTTCTGCCAACCTAGCAGTTCGAAAGCACGTAAAAAATGCAAGTAGAAAAATAGGGACCACCTTGGGTGGGAAGGGAACAGCGTTCCATGCGCCTTTGGCGTTAAGTCATGCCGGCCACATGACCCCGGAGATGTCTTCGGACAATGCTGGCTCTTCGGCTTTGAACCGGAGATGAGCACTGCCCCCTAGAGTTGGGAACGACTAGGACATATATGTGAGGGGAACCTTTACCTTTAAGAATAGTAAACAGTGTTTAAACTTGAAAAAGTGTTTAACCCTGAAAATCAAAACCGAGCTTTCATTTGTATTTCTTTCAAGCAGACGTCCAGAGGTGTGATATCAAACAAAGCTAGTTATGTTTCTTTCCCTAATTAAAGTAGCTAATTTTACGATTGCTTGGCCAATTCCAGAATTTTTCAATCCGTTCTTCCGTTGTAGGAATTGACGTACCATTCCAATTTTGCAGCTGCCAAGATCCTTGCTGCGGTCAGCATATATATAGAATAACAAAATTCTGAATTTTTCTCCCCAATTCTTTATCCGATAGCCATAACCTTCCTAGCCATCGCTTTGAGGCTATTGAAAGAAACGTATTCGGCCAGCCACAGCTGCAAACGAACAATGGGTAAATCCAGTCCCAGATTCGATCAGGAAAATTGACTTTATACTTACATCATCCAGACTCCGGCAGCTATGTTCAGAGGGTTAATGGTCAGGCACATCCAGAGCCCGGAAAAAGCACAAGCTGAATGAAAAGAAAGGAGAAGAAAGGAAGAAATGGAGGACAAGAAATATCACATAGTAGGGACAGCTAGTCCTCGATTTATGACCACATTTGAGCCTAAACTTTCCGTTGCTAAGCAAGACAAGTGAGTTTTTTTCAATCTTTCTTGCCAAGGGTACCTAGTTGGATGATGAAACATTTGCAAGCAAACCACCAAACTGGGAGACCACCAAGGACCTCACATTTCTCCTCCTCCTCCTCTCCCTCTCTGCAAACCCCACTCAGCTCCACTGGAGGCTGCCACTTGCTAAAAATGTCCCGTTTTTGTTGTCCCTAAAGGGCAGAATAACCAGGCAGTATTCTGCTAGCCGGCTGATGATGATTCCATTACATTTTCCTTGCAATACGATCTTCTCCGCTGAACGGAGCGTCCGTTCCATTGAGCGTAGTAACCTAATTCCAATATTTTTCAAGGCGTCTGAGCCTTGCTCGGAAGACAGGCTGAGCCGGTGGCTGAGTTGACAATAAACATGTCCCGCTTTTTAAAATAAAATAAAAAGAATAAAAATTAAATCCTGTATGGGGGTCTACAGAAACAGGTACAAATGAAAGAAAGAGATAGGATAGATGGGGAGATAGATATAGATAATAGATGAGAGAGAGATGATAGATGATATAGATAGATGGATGGATGGATGGTTGGATGGATGGATGGATAGATATAGATGATAGATGGATAGATTAGATAGATAGATGATAGATAATAGATAGATGATAGATAGATAGATAGATAGATAGGTAATAGATAATAGATAATAGAGATAGATAGAGATAATAGATAGATAGATAGATAGATAGATAGATAGATAGATAGATGAGGGATAGATGAGAGAGAGATGATAAAGATAGATAGATGATAGATAATGACAGATGATGGATAGATAGATGATAGATAGATAGATGAGAGAGAGATGAGAGAGAGAGAGATGGAAAAGTAGATAGATGAATAGATGGATAAAGATAGATGATAGATAGATAGATAGATAGATGATAGATAATGATAGATGATGGATAGATAGATAATAGATAGATGATAGATAGAGAGAGAGAGAGATGAGAGAGAGAGAGATGAGAGAGAGAAAGATGGAAAAGTAGATAGATGAATAGATGGATAAAGATAGATGATAGATAGATAGATAGATAGATAGATAGATAGATAGATAGATGATAGATAATGATAGATGATGGATAGATAGATAATAGATAGATGATAGAGAGAGAGAGAGATGAGAGAGAGAGAGATGAGAGAGAGAAAGATGGAAAAGTAGATAGATGAATAGATGGATAAAGATAGATGATAGATGCAGTAGAATTATAAAAATAATTATATACATATACATATACACATACATACATACATACATACATACATACATACATACATACATACATACATACATATATATATATATATATATATATATATATATATATATATATATATAATTTGCCCTCTGTCTCTGTCTCTCAAGATAGGTAGAAAAAGGCTCAGCGTTGTCCTGTTTACCTTCCAGCAATGTTCAGATCGGTGTGGTTTTTTTTTAACACTTGCAACTGGAAAAGGTGTGGAGTTCAGTTCCCAGAATTCCCATAGCTTTTCTGGGGAATTCTGGGAATGGAAGTCCACACAGCTTCCCCAAGTTGTCGCGTTTGAGCAGCCCCGCTTCAGAAGACGTATATAAAACATTGGATTGTTTCGCCTAAACAGCAATCTTGCAAGGCGGGTCTTGAGTTCCCACTTTGCAAACACCGACTCTGGACCTGAATAAGGATGACCTAATCGGTTTTGCGCAAGAGGACAATTTCGAACGCAGGAAACAAAAGTCTGGCTGTGTATGTTGTGGGTCTAAATTGTGATGCCAATCGCATTCCTGAGGGAATACCAACAATTGTTTCAAAGCAACTGGCTGCACTGACATTGATAGGCTAAATCATCATCTTTTAACCCTTTGCGGGGTGGAGTCCGGGCAACTGAATAATGGAGCTGAGTGTTTTCTGGCTGGATGCCTTTCCTGTTGCCAATACGGAGTCATATTCAGCATTTATAAGCTAAATATGGCAAACAAAATAGAGGAAGGGCTGGCTCAGAGCATAACTTTTTAAAACTTGGCAGGGGCTTTCCCCCTATCTCTGACCCCCTTCGAGGTGCATTGGATGACCTCTCCCATCATCCCCAATCAGATGACCGATGGGTATTGTCCTCCAGATCAGCGGCCGGAGAGACTTTTGACCACAGTCAGAATCAGCAAATTAGAAAGAACAAGTTAAAAACAGTCTTGATAGGGTCAACCGAACCTCCTTAGCCAGGAGTAGCGTACCTCAAAATACAGGCAATCCTCAAGTTATGACCAAAATTGAGCCCAGTTGCTGGGCGAGACGGTTGTTAAGTGAGTTTTGCCCCGTTTTACGACCTTCCTTGCCACAGCGGTTAAGTGAATCACTCCAGTTATTACATTAGGAACACGGTTGTTAAATGAATTTGGCTCCCTGGTTGATTTTGCTTGTTAGAAGGTCGCAAAAAGGGGATTCCGTGACATACACACACACACACACACACGGGATCCTGCGACCGTCATAAATATGAAGCACTTGCCAAGCATCCGAAATTCTGATCCCGTGTTCAGAAGGGGATGCTACAAAGGTGTTGTAACTTTGAAAAACGGTCTCCTAAGCCACATTTTTTTCCCCACTACCGTTGTAACTTTGAACGGTCACTAAACGAGCTGTTGTAACTCGAGGACTTCTTGCACTAGAGAGGAAGAGGGAAGGGCAAGTACGGAAGACATCCTTGGAGTTAAAGAGACTTCAGTGCCCACAAATCAGTTTTTTATAAAAAAAAACCAATATCCAGAGATGCTTCGATGGGAATAGAACCCGTGACACTTCACAACGTTGGGTTAAAACACAGCCAGCAATATTGGCATTTTCGGCAGTAGGTAATCCATATTTAGCGGGCGAGAGATAGTGAGAACAATTCATCAGCGGAACGACTTGCCACCGGAAGTTCTAAATGCTCCAAGACCGGAGGTTTTTAAGAAGAGATTGGACAGCCATTTGTCTGAAATTTAATTTAATTTAATTCAATTTATATGCCGCCCCTCTCCGAAGACTCAGGGCGGCTCACAATACATTTTAAAAAATCATTATAAAAAAAAACATTTAAAAATTAAAAACATTAGAAGAACATTAAAAACTCATTCACGCCATTCATGGCCGGATCTCGCCAGATCACAAGAGCGAGATCAACGGCCCCAGGCCTGCCGGAAAAGCCAGGTCTTCACCGCTGAAAAGGATCTCCTGCCTTTTCAGGGGGCTGGACTAGAGGACCTTCGAGGTCCCTTCCCGACTCGGTCATTGTGTGTGAAATTTAGTCGTGCAAAAAACAGATCATGCCACATGCACACGCAGAGAAACACACAACTTTGTGTAAAAGTGCAGCCAGGCGATTTCTGTCAAGGGGTAAATTAATATTTAGGGGATGGAGAGGGAGGGAGGGAGGGAGGGAAGGAAGCCATGCACTGGGTTGTGCAAAACGGATCCTCCCCCCTCTCCCCTCTCTCTCTCTCACACACACACACACAGTCCACACAACTTTTGTGTACAGCCCAACTCCCGGTAGCAAGAAAGGCATTTCCATCAAGAGGGACTCAATATTTAGGAGGTGGAAACGAAAGGAATGCCTGCATGTGTTCAGTTGTGCAGAACAGGTCATTTTACACAAAAACACACAAAGACACACACACAGAGCAGGACCGATTTTTTGTTTTTTGGTCCCAGGAGAGAATACTCACAGATGGCCCCTAAAATGCCAGCCAGCCTGCATAGCCATCTGTACCACCAGGTCATCCCATCCTCCTGAGCGGCAGCCTGTGACCCGTCGGCTTCGGGCTGCTCCTCCTGGGGATTCATCCTGCCTGCCCCTCCCTCTCCTTGCAAGATGGACCAGTCACGCTGCTAGTCCTCAGGGCATCCCCAGCCGGTGCCCAGCCAGGGCTGCAGCTGGGCGGACAATGGAGAGAGAGAGAGAGAGAGAGACAGCAGCCCTGCCCCCTTCCTGGCCGAGGAGGCTTCCCCACACATTGCTCTCTGTGGCAGTGCATGCCGGGTCCCTCCCCACTGCAGGAGGAGGGCAGGGCAGAAAACTGGGCTCATCCCCAGATGTGAAGAGTTGACCTGGCCAGAGAGGGCGATGGTTGCTCGTGTCAGTTTTTTCCCCTTGGTTGAAATGGACCAACAGATTGCACAGCCTCTGATAAAAACTCCGTTCACAATTGCTCCCCATCTCTTTAATTTGAAGTGAGTTGGCTCAAAGTACCCGATTGCTGATTTATGGTATAGTAGTACGGGCCCTTCCCAGATCTCCCTGGGAAATCCAGAATTCTTATTTTATTTTATTTTATTGAGTTTGTCGAACATGTACGAGACAACAGATATAAGCGTAAGCACGAATATGAACACAGGAAATGGGGACGAATAAATGGGGACATTAGGACAGGGACGGAAGGCACGCTGGTGCGCTTATGGAAACACCCCCCCCCCACTTTACGGACCTCTTAGGAATGGGGTGAGATCCACAGTCGACAGTTAAACTAGGTTTAACTCAGGGGTGAAATCCAGCAGGTTCTGACAGGTTCTGGCGAACCGGTAGCGGAAATTTTGAGTAGTTCAAATGCCACCTCTGGCTGGCCCCAGGAGTCGGGTGGGAATGGAGATTTTGCAACATCCTTCCCCCAGGAGTGGGGAGGGCATGGGGATTTTGCAGTATCCTTCCTCTGCCACGCCCACCAAGCCACGCTCACAGAACCGGTAGTAAAAAAAAAAAAAAATTGAATTTCACCCCTGTCCACGATCCCTCGAATCCTAAACAAACAGGGAATCCCTGAGACGAGACTAACCAAGTGACGCCTTTCCCTGCAAATGCCAACTCTCGCTTTTTGAGTCGAGCCGAGTTTAAACCGCGACGAAGTGAGAACTATGTTAAGTCACAACGGTAGCTGGACAAAAATGAGAGGCAGGTTGGGTTGTGGTTTTCCACGAACGTGTTTTATTTAAAAGGCAGACGTTCTGGGGAGCTGCAGCTCGCTTTTTTCAGAGGCACCAAGCGGGCTACTCCACAGGGATTAATTTTATGCTCAAGTGACGAGTCCCTGTACAACGACCCTGTAGGTAGGCCCTTGGTCCAGCTTTGTGTAGCTTGACAGAAGCACCAAGAGAAGACAATCTGTTTGCAAAAACAGAGGCATAAGGGATTTATGGAAAGGCACCTATGAAAGGTAGAACACGATGCTTCGTTCAGCCGTTTTCATGTTTTTGAGGAGAGCACTCAGCACCGGCCCCTTTCCTGCCTCCCGTCCGACTGAAGCAGGGGGTTGGACTGGAAGACCTCCGAAGTCCCTTCCGACTATATACTGTAATTGCCTCCTGTGTGGCGTTTTCCACATCAGCCAATCAAACGAAGGGCTACTTGGTGGCCCAGTACTCCGCTCGGAAGCTGACGTTGGCCAGGGCTTGGTTGAATTCGATCTCGGCTCGGCTGCCGATGGATTCCCAGTAGAAAAGACGGTTCCCCTGGAAGACGGTAGTCCTCAAGGATTCAACATCTCGGATCTGAAATAGGAAAAGGTCCTGACGTGCAGCCTGCCTCCATTAATGGCTTTTTGCAAGTCCATCATCCATCCATCCATCCATCCATCCATCCATCCATCCATCCATCCCTACCCTATCTTTCTCTCTCTCTTCATCCATCCATCCATCCATCTTCACCCCATCTCTTTCCTTCCCCATCCACCCATCCCCACCCTATCTCTCTCCATCCATCCATCCATCTTCCTCCATCTCTCTTTCTCCATCCATCCATCCATCTTCACCCTATCTCTTTCTCCATCCATCCATCCCCACTCTACCTGCATCCATCCATCCATCTTCACCCTGTCTCTTTCTCCAGCCATCCATCCCCACCCTACCTCCCTCTCCATCCATCCATCCATATTCACCCTATCTCTTTCTCCATCCATCCATCCATCCATCCATCCCAACCCTATCTCTCTCTCCATACATCCATCTTTACCCTATCTATCTTTCTCCATCCATCCATCCATCCATCCATCCATCCATCCATCCCCACCCTATCTCTCTCTCCATACATCCATCATCTTTCTATCATCTATCTATGTGTAGGTTTTGAAGAAAAGATTGGACAGCCATTTGTCTGAGATGACACAAAGTCTCCTGCCTTTCAGCCCTCTCATCCTACATTCCAATGTGAGGGGGTCCGTACCCCAATTCATGCCTTACCGAAATGTAGCTGGAGTGTGTTTCGTTGGCCGTTGCTTGGAATTCCACGTACACTGCATGGATGGCAATGCGCAGGTGGGGCGCCACATCGATAAATATCCTGCAAGCCATTTGCCGTTCCCCATCCAGCGACGGTCCTGGGTTCAGGATGAGCCCCCAGGGACCAAACAGCTGCCTATCACAAGCTGGCGGAGCGAGAAAAAAAAACACAGAATAACAGAGTTTCGAAGGGACCTTGGAGGTCTTCTAGTCCAACCCCCTGACAATTAAATCAGTGTCTGCTTTTGATTTCGGGACCGGCGATTTGCTTTCAGGTATCTGCTGCAGCGAAGGACATAGAATACAAAAAGAGTTGGGAGGGACCTTGGAGGTCTTCTAGTCCAACCCTCTGTTCAAACAAGAAACCCTATGAGAGGGATCTTGGGAGTCTTAGTGGACAACCAGCTAAATATGAGCCAGCCGTGTGCAGCAGCAGCCAAAAAAGCCAATGCAATCCTAAATTGCATTAACAGAGGGATGCAATCAAGATCAAGTGAGATACTAATATTTATTTCTTTATTTATTTATTTATTGGTTCGATTTATATGCCGCCCTTTCTCTGGAGACTCAGGGAGGCTTACAATGCGTTAAGCAATAGCCTTCATCCTTTTGAATATACCTGCTTAGTAGGGCTTTCGGGCCCCCCCAGGTGGTGTTCTTTTTTTTATACAAAGTCAGCTTATTGCCCCCACAATCTGGGTCCTCTACCACTCTATAAAGCCTTAGTAAGACCACACCTAGAGTCCTGCATCCAGTTTTGGTCACCACACTATAAAAAAAAGATGTGGAGACTCTAGGAAGAGTGCAGAGAAGAGCAACCATGGAGGTTAGGAGGAGCTTTTTGGAGGTTAGGGGACTGGAGGCTCAAACATACAATGAACGGTTTGTAGGAACTGGGCATGGCTGGTCTAGTGAAGAGAAGGACCAGGGGAGACATGATAGCAGTCTTCCAATATTTGAGGGGCTGCCACAGAGAGGAGGAAGGGGGTCAAGCTATTGTCCAAAGCACCCGAAGGCCAGACAAGGAACAATGGATGGAAACGGATCAAGGAGAGATTCAACCTGGAAATAAGGAGGAATTTCCTGACAGTGAGAACAATCAACCAATGGAAAGAAGTCGCCTTCAGAGGTTGTGGGAGCTTCATCTCTGGAAGCTTTCAAGCAGAGATTAGACTGCCATCTGTCAGAAATGGTGTAGGGTCTCTGTCTTGCTTGGGTGGGGGGTTGGACTAGATGACCTACAAGGTCCCTTCCAACTCTGTTAATCCCTTATCCCATCTCAGACCAAAGGCTGTCCAATCTCTTCTTGAAAACCTCCAGTGTTGGAGCATCCACAACTTCTGGTGGCGAGCCGTTCCACGGGCTACACACCTTGATGGTGTTTCTTCTCTGCCAATCGGCTGGTGTAGCGTAGCACAACGCCACTGCCTGACAACAGCCGGCGTTGCCTGACCATCAGGGTGTTGGTTTGGGTGGTCACCAGCAACAGCTTCAGTTTCTTACAGGCCATCCGCCACATTGTCCGTGTCGAAAAGAGTAATATTTCTCCTGGGGGAGAAAGAGAGGAAGGACTTACGACCACAATCGGGGCCCGAAATGGCTGTTCTTAAGCGAGACATGCCTTAGATAGATAGATAGAGAGAGAGAGAGAGAGAGAGAGAGAAAGATGAATGGATGGATGAATGAATAGATGGATGGATAGATAGATGGATGGATGGATAGATAGATAGATAGATAGATAGATAGATAGATAGATATGATGAATGGATGGATGGATGGAGAGAGAGAGAAAGATGAATGGATGGATGAATGAATAGATGGATGGATAGATAGATGGATGGATAGATAGATAGATAGATAGATATGATGAATGGATGAATGGATGGAGAGAGAGAAAGATGAATGGATGGATGAATGAATAGATAGATAGATGATAGATATGATGGATGGATGGATGGATGGAGAGAGAGAGAAAGATGAATGGATAGATGAATGAATAGATGGATAGATAGATAGATAGATAGATAGATAGATAGATAGATGATAGACAGATGATAGACAGCAAGATAAATAGATGATAGATAGATAGATACATAGATAGATAGATATGGATGGATGGATGGATGGAGAGAAAGATGAATGGATGGATGAATGAATAGATACGATAGATGGATAGATATATTAGATGGATAGATAGATAGATAGATCAATAGATCGAATGTAAATTAATAAACAGAAGACCTGGAATTTGAGGATGAATTCTATTATTTCTTCAGCAAGAGAGACAAGTAAGAAAGAGGTGGATAACATGATAAGATACGAGTTTGAGGCTTCCTGGGTGACGATTGGCACCGACCTGCGAGACGCTCACCTGCGCTGCAGTTCAAGGAACTCTGCAACACCTGGACTGTGATCATCTCCCCTAAAGGGCGGCCTATGGCGACCGTGCAAATCCTGGCTTGCACACCCGTCATGTTGATTAGTCCGCTGGGATCCAGCCACTGCCTTCCACAGATACCTGGGTGGAAAAAGCCAGAGGAGGAGGAGACATTAGAGATGGAAGAAGGAGAAGGAAGAGGAGGAGGAAGAGGAGGAGAAGGAGAAGAAGAAGAAGAAGAAGAAGAAGAAGAGGAAGAAGAAGACGAGGAAGAGGAAGAGGAAGAGGAAGAAGAAGAAGAAGAAGAAGAAGAAGAAGAAGAAGAAGAAGAAGAAGAAGAACGAGAAGAAGGAGAAGAAGAAGAAGGTGGTTTTCCATGGATTTCCTAAAGTTCTCCTATACCACCAAACTACAATCCCTCATTGGCATTGACTTAGCTTTTGTTCTACGTATTGTAGACCTTCCTGGTTGACACCAGAGGTTCTCAGGTAGGTTGTATTTTGCTAGATTTTCCCCACCAAACCCAGTCCTGTTTCCCCAGGACAACAGATCCTCCCTCGGATTAAAGCCCTCTTAATAACCAGCAGTGCTACGTAACTGGGTTCCTCCGAGATATCTCCCCAGGGTTTAGCCTTGATTTCTTTCTTCTGAGGATCTTCTCCTTTGGACCATGGAAGGTCGAAGGCCTGGTCCTGCCGTCCTTTGAGATAAGGAGTGACCTCTGGGGTGGTGAGGTGAAGAGTGACCTCTGTGGCTGGAAGCTGGGTTGCCGTCGGGACATCTGACCAAAGGTCTGACTTCATCGTGGTCTGTTCGAGGCAAGGGATGATGAAACATGTTCTCACCATCATGGGCTTTGGAACATGCATGCACAACAGAGGGTTCACCCGTGTCTTGGTTTGGGGGTTGATGCAGAAATCCTTCCGTCTCTGGATGCCGGTTCCACAGGAGACGGAGCACTGGAAGGAGAGAGCCAGAGATTACAGACAGTCCTCGATTTACGACCGGTGGCTTAATGGTCGTAAGGCGAGGACTACCTCTATGCTGTTTTCTTGGCCCTAGTACAGAAGTGGTCTACTAATGCTCTTTTTTTTCTTTTTAATTTCTCAGCTGGGAAACATCCAAATTGCTCCCAGCGAAATATTAACCAATTTAGCTGATTAACTTTCAATATACTATGCAGACTTAAAATTCTTTTTTTTTCCTTTTAAAAATTTTTTAATTCAATATAAAAAGTTCCGTTCTCATACGAACGGTGTATTGTCTGAGTACAATTACTTTCGAGGAATAGCCATCATCACAATAATAATAATAATAATATTCATATTAATCACTTAATATTTGCTTATCCATTTTAATAAACCGTCCACATATCATTCATCATTCTCTTACGCTTCCCCATTTCTAACTTCTGCTTCTACTAGTTAGCCATTGATAAAACAAAACCCCGTGTTAAAAAATACTCAGTATCTTCCTTCTCCTCGATTTTAAGTGTTAATCTATCCATTTCTGCGCATGCTAATATTTTTTTTAAAATTATGTTTTCCTCTGTGGGGCACTTCAAATTCATTTAATAACCTTTAATTCAGTATACTGTAGGAACCAACCGAATGCTGGCTAAACAAAGCTGTCACATTAAGCCGGAGTATTGCTTCTATGTTTGTCTGTATCCTGTTATCCTCAACCTATGAGTGTTCGCTTAGCAACTGTTTAGAATCATGACGGACCCCGTCGTGCTTGGGGGGGGGCGGGGGGCTGACGTCGTGACGATACAACGGAAGATTTCGGTGCTTCGGGTCAGAGGGCGGAGCCTCCCGCCGATTTTACTATCGGTTCTTGCAAACCGGTCTGAACCGGAGGGCAACCCACCACTGGTCCCTCCCCGTCCCCTATGCTCACATGATACACACACACACATACCCCTCATACGGGGGCTTGCAACTGGCGTGCATTTACAAAGCCGTGTGAATTCAATTGACGGAAAGTAGCATTTATTTCCGGTTTCCGCCCCAAAATATGCCCTCATGAAAACGGGCTCACTTTACAATGGCCGTGTTTGCGTAACGACCCACTGCAAAAAAAAAAAAAAAGGGTCGTAAAATCGTGCCCACGGTGACCCACATTACAGTCGTTAAGCCGAGGATTTATCGGCTTCCCGAGGACTCCTGAATGATGTCATCGCAGGGCCAATAGGGTTACCTTCGTCCATTGGGTGAACCCCCATTCGTAAGGGCAGACGCGGAGAATGCAGGGGACGACCGAGAGAGGCTTTTCCGCTTCTGGGCACCGGCCCTCGGCTACCTCCACCTCTCGTCCTCCAGCAAGCCTCACGCAAGACACGGATTGGGTGGCAACTCCAAGTCCACACGAAGAGGAGCAGGGCCCACGCTCCATCACTTTCCAGCTGGTTTTTTTAATCGGGAGAGATTGCAAGTCAGTTACAATTGCCGATCGGTTGCAATTGTCTATTTATTATTGCCTGTCTAATCCTTACTTCCTTCCATTCTCTCTCTTTCTTTCCCTTCCTCCTGACTTCCTTCGCTCCTTTCCTTCTTTTCATCTCATCCTGGATCTCACCTTTTTATTTTTTTTTTAACTATTACCATCTGGCAGACGGTACAGGATAATAAAAACAAGGACAAATAGGCTGAAAAACAGCTTCTATCCCAGGGCAGTAATTATATTGAATCCTACTGTATATATAGTGTAATATTAATGCAATATCAGGGGTTTTTCAATTCAATTGTATAGAATGTGAAGGAGGTGTGTTTGTGTTTTATTTTTACAGGTTTTTAAAAATGTCTAATGTACACTGAAGATGGCATTTAATTTTATTTTTTTATTTATTTTTATTTGATTTATATGCCGCCCTTCTCCGGAGACTCAGGGCGGCTTACAATGCGTTACGCAATAGCCTTCATACTTTTGTATATTTATACAAAGTCAGCTTATTGCCCCCACAAACTGGGTCCTCATTTCACCTACCTTAGAAAGGATGGAAGGCTGAGTCAACCTTGAGCCTGGTAAGATTCGAACCTGCAGAAATTGCAGGCAGCTGTGTTAATTACAGGGTGCATTAAACCACTGTACTACCAAGGCTCCTCTAGATAAAGGTAAAGGTTCCCCTTGCAGATATGTGCTAGTCATTCCCGACTCTAGGGGGCGGTGCTCATCTCTGTTTCAAAGCCAAAGAGCCAGCGCTGTCCGAAGACGTCTCCGTGGTCATGTGGCCGGCATGACTCAACACCAAAGGCGCACGGAACGCTGTTCTCTTCCCACCAAAGGTGGTCCTTATTTTTCTACTTGCATTTTTTTTTACGTGCTTTCGAACTGCTAGGTTGGCAGAAGCTGGGACAAGTAAACAGGAGCTCACCCCGTTATGCGGCACCAGGGATTCGAACCGCTGAACTGTCGACTTTCGATCGACAAGCTCAGTGTCTTAGCCACTGAGCCACTGCGTAAGGTAAGCTAAACTAAACTAAACTAAACTAAACTAAACTAAACTGAACTAAACTAGAGGAAAATTGCTTGCTAGTTTCCCAATTTACAAAGAGAAAGCTAAAAACCTGGGTGGACAAGATTCCAGATGGCACACTTCCTGTTCTTCGGGCCGCAACGAGTCCTCGCAGGCTGCATCTGGCAGGACCTCTTCCTCCTCCTCCCCGGTCCCTCGCGCACAGTACAAAACCTTGCGCATCACGCCTTCCCCGCACGTCACGCTACACGCACCTTGCTTGTAAAACCACCTGAGTGGGAAGGAGAGAGAGACAGAACCTAGGTGAGAAAAGCAGGCCTGTGCCACCACTTTTCCTGTCCCTGTTTAGGCACCCTCTTCCAGGACTCGAGGTCCAGTCCAGGAACTTTAAAAAGCGCACGTAATCCTCGGACTTATGACAACTGAGACCAGAGCGGCGTTCCGTCGCTAAACAAGGAGGATGTTATCTGAAGTGCGTCTGATTTTTTTTTTACAGACTCTTTTTTTTTTTTTTTGCCACGGTGGTTAAGCTGTTGTTAAGCGAATTGGTCATTAAGCGAATCCTCCTTCCCTGTTGACTTTGCCTGTTGGGACCTAGCTGGAGGGGTCCTAAATGGCAATCATATGACACCCCCCCTCCCCCCCCCCCCAAACGCCGCAACCATCACAACTACACACCGGTTGTCAAAATTAATATTATTATTTCACTTTTAACAGCCGTGGCATTCGCTTTTAACAGTCGCCACAAGAAAGGTGAGAAAATCCGTTTTGGCCGTGGGGTTGATTACAACTGTCAGGACTTATGACCGTAATAGGCGGGTTCCATTATACGGTCGTAACTCGAGGACTACCTGTATAAGTGGGGAAGGTTCTGCCGACCCCCACCTTACCTTGGTGGACATGGCTCAGGGTTGCAAATTTCTAGACGGCTCGCTGGTCTCTGGGTCTGGTTACAGCGTCTCTCCTCGGTTTCTTCTTTAGTGTCAAAAACCAGGCAGACGTAACTCAGCAACATCCGTCCTGTGGAAAGGAGCAGTCGGGGAAAATGTTATTAGCGGTATCCATTTTTTTCTGCTTTCCTTTTAGCTCGTCCTCAGCGGGATTATTTCTTCAAATGCTGTCGTATATCCAGTGAACGTGACTTTATTTTAGCTGGGGAATTCTGGGAGTTGAAGGCCACCCATCTTAAAGTTGCCAAGATTGAGAACTATGGCGTTAGTCCTTCCTTCCTTCCTTCCTTCCTTCTGTCTGTCCGTCATCTGGGGAAGGCCCAGATAAGGGCTTTGCATTGGAGGCAGAGATGGGGCCAGGGCCATCTGTGAGTGATGCACGGACTCCAGAGCCCCCAGAGTCGGACAGCAGAGAGGCAGAGGAACAGGAGGAGCCTGAAGGCAAGAGCAGCTAAAGCAAAAGGGACGACTCGGGAGTAAGGCCAGGAGATGATTGGCCCCTTCTATAAGGCTTAAAAGAGAAACAAAAGCACTTGGGGCCTTTTGCAGGAAAGCAACGTTGCTAACTCTGTTTCCAGTCGGCATCTCTTGTTTGTTTCTGAACTTTGTGGGGCTTTGCCAAGTAAGCCTTTGGCAGGGTGTCAAAGAAGATAAAGGTTGGTGATTATCCCGAAGGACTTCTTCCGAAGGACTTGTTTTGCAACTAATTGGGATTCAGCTGGGGATGAACGTAATTCTCAGCTATTACAATAAAATAGATTTGTTTGGGACTAATTGTGTATTGTAATGTCTCATTAAGCCTAGGTCACAACAGATAAATCAATGTGTAAAAGATCTCTTAGCCCAAGAAAGAAATGATGTGCAAACAGCAGGGCTGGACCAGATACAGAAACCGGATCCACAGGTCAAGGAATCCAGGGGAAAAAAAATCTTCACCTCCTCCACAGGAAACTGAACAGTTCCCAGCCAAAGGACTCCAGACGTATACAGATTGATTTCCAATCCGGTCTCGCTCTTCTGGAGCACCAGACCTCAATTCCTGTTTCAGGAGACACCAAAACCATCAGAAGGATACGGGTGCAAAGAATCGTGCTGACAATCTTAACTGGGGCTTATTTTGGGGGGTAGGACTTATATTACGAGCATCCTGAAAAATCACGCTAGGGCTTATTTTCCGGTTGGGTCTTATTTTCGGGGAAACAGGATAGTTCTGTTAAGTCTGTAAAGTCAGTGACCCTGTAGGAACTAACCGTTGTCTTCACCTGGGGGCTAAACAAGGGCCATGGTGGTCACTAAACGAATGGTTGTATGGCGAGGACTACACGAAGGCCAGAGATACGTACCACGTTCCAATCCAACGGGCAGACATCCACGGTGCATGGCACGAAGGCCGGGGGTTTCTGGTCTGCTGGGCACAGCTTCTCATCCACGGTGGATTCCAGCCCACCGTCAACCGCCTGGACGCAAGTCACATTCCACGTGGCCGCTCCCAAGCCACAAACGGCAGAACATCTGGCCAGCTGTGATTTCTTCCAACTGGATGGGGAAGAAAGAAGAGTCCAGGATTGGCTCTCCTTTCCCTATCTTAAGAGATCTTTAGGAAAAAAAAAAAGACTCTGCATCCATCGATAGCCTTCGGAAGTTGTGGGAGCTTTATCACTGGAGGTTTTCAAGAGGAGATTGGACTGTCATTGACCAGAAATGGACTGCTTAGGCAGGGGGTTGGACTAGATGACCTGCAAGGTCCCTTCCAACTCTCTTTTTAATCTGTTAAAAATAGCGGAGGTCTGGATTTTGATGGGAAAGAGCCAGCTTTAGGTCCCTGTTGGGCCATGCCTAACTGTGAGGCAGTCCTGTTCTTTTACAGCTACTCCTTACTTATATTTAACCACAGTGTCATTTGGTCCTTGGCCACATCTCTTGAGGATATGGTACTCATCTCGTTCCCAATGTCATAAGTGAGACAAGTTTAAATCATCCTTCCTCTGGATTGATGCTAAAGTCATATTTTGATTCTGACATTGTGCAAAGGCCTATAGGTAACCTTAGAAGGTGAGCGCTGAAGATGTTACTTAGTGGAGGCATCCGTAAGAAAATGACCAAGCTCAGAGCCACTGTATATAAACAGAGAGCAAGTCATACCCACCAGCACTGAGGATCCGTGGTGGGTTTCCAATTTTTTTACTACCAGTTCTATGGGCGTGGCTTGGTGGGCGTGGCTTGGTGGGCATGGCAGGAGAAGGATACTGCAAAATCCCCATTTCCTCCCGATCAGCTGGGACTCGGGAGGCAGAGAATAGATGGGGGCGGGGCCAGTCAGAATTTTTACTACCGCTTCTCCGAACGACTCAAAATTTCCGCTACCGGTTCGCCAGAACTGGTCAGAACGTGCTGAAACCTACCTCTGCTGATGATGTTACCTGGTTGGGTCGGGAAACATCCTCAAGAAAATACCCAAGTTCAGAGCTATTGTATATAAACAATAGAAAGTCACACATTCACTAGCATTGATGATGTTACCCGGTTGGGTCATGAAAAGTTGGCAAGAAAGCAACCAAGCCAGGAGACGTCCTGAAACGTCTCCAAGAAAACAAGCCAGCTCAGAGAGAATCTAAAGGTAAAGGTAAAGGTTCCCCTCGGACATCTGTGCTAGTCGTTCCCGACTCTAGGGGGCGGTGCTCATCTCCGTTTCAAAGCCGAAGAGCCAGCACTGTCCGAAGTCGTCTCCGTGGTCATGTGGCCGGCATGACTCAACGCCAAAGGCGCACGGAACGCTGTTACCGTCCCACCAAAAGGGGTCCCTATTTTTCTACTTGCATTTTTTACGTGCTTTCGAACTGCTAGGTTGGCAGAAGCTGGGACAAGGAACGGGAGCTCACCCCCGTTACACGGCACTAGGGATTCGAACCGCCGAACTGCCGACCTTTCGATCGACAAGCTCAGCGTCTTAGCCACTGAGCCGCCGCGTCCCTTAGAGAGCACCTAGGGCCCCACAGAAAATGGATAAATTTGGAAACCAGCTCAAAGATGCTTAAGAGGACAACAGATTGGATGGACACTGGTCTGACTGACCTGGCTTGACCTTTCAGAATGAAAATGGAGCAAAGAATCTTTTACTCACTACGGTTGACAGAGTTTCACAGTGCACGTTTCTTGCCTAGAGGGAGGTTTGGGCATCCTGAGGCAATAGAGGTCATCCACCTTCTCAACTCTTGCCTGGTCAAAGCAGGAGTAACGGACTTGTAGTGTGCCTGCAGAGTAAAATTTAGCGGAGTCCTCTTAGTAAACACGATAGTGTTTCCACGGAAGGAGAGGTGGAATTCGAAGACGACCGAAAAGGAATCACTCTGGCTGAAAAAAAGATATATAGGTACCGTGTTTTCCCGAAAATAAGACCCTGTCTTATATTTTTATTCAACCCTGAAATAAGCGCTTGGCCTTATTTTCGGGGAGGTCTTATTATTTTGGGGCGCGTGGAGCAAGACGGGGCTCCTCTTGCCGTCTTACATGATTTCCAGCTCTGTGTTTAAATATTTTCAGGGAGGGCTTATTTTCGGGGGAGGCTTATTTTAGCACATGTGCTCAAAAGCCCAATTGGGCTTATTATCAGGGGATGTCTTATTTTCAGGGAAACAGGGTAGTCCTTGGCTCACGACCAAAACTGAGCCCAGACTTTCCGTTGGGAGTAAGCAAGACAGTTGATTCAGTGAGTTTTGCCTCCTGATTAGTACAAGCAGCTGATTGTCGGTTGGATCGGCCTCCCGAAGATCAGCTGTTTCAGGCTGCAGGGATAGCCATAGCCTATTGCCGCCTCCACACGCCCCATTTTCCAGGGGGGTGGGGCTACATTCAGTGTATAAGATGCACCCAAATTTTCACTCTCTTTTATGGGGGTAAAAGTGCGTCTTATACGTCAAAAAATACGGTATAACAGAGAGTGCGAAACCGCTTCTTTAAAGACCAAAAGTGGTTCACCTTGTGTGTTCTCCAAGATGTTTCCTTGCTCCCCCAAATACCCGGTGCTAAGAGGTATAAAAGGAAATAAAAGAACAATTGAGCAACTGACCGGTCCCACAGGTGACTGAGCAGTGGCTGAACTGCGCCTTCCACATGTAGTTCTCTTTTTCGCTCGGTCTAAAGTAGCTGAAGGCGATATCGGGGCTGGTGGCGCTTCCATATTCTTTCCCGTATTTCCTGTAAACCTGGATGGAAAAGGAACAGTGCTCAATTTACAACCGTTCGTTTAGTGACTGAGGATCTCTTTCCACACTTAGGACCCTTAGAGCATTTTCCCCCATTGTCACACGATCAAAATCCAGATGTTTTGGGACTTATATTTATGACGATTCGCGGAGTGTCCCGGACTCACGAGATCTCCTTTTGCGGCTTTCTGACAACGGGGAAGCCAGATTCGCGTAATAACCGCACGGCTCACTTAACCACTGTAGCGATTCACTTAACAGTGGCAAGAAAGGTCGTAAAATGGGGCAAAACTCACTTAACAACTGCTTAGCAACGGAGACGTTAGGCTCAACTGTGGCCATAAATCTGCAATTCCATCAACTGCTACATTACCCCATACATGTATCCCATTTGCCATGGTAGTTTAATTTTTATTTATCAAGTTTCTTTGCCTTCCATTTAGAGTCCCTGCTCCTCAAAGGTAAAGGTTCCCCTCGCTCATATGTGCTAGTCATTGTTGACTCTAGGGGGCGGTGCTCATCTCCGTTTCAAAGCCGAAGAGCCAGCGCTGTCCAAAGACGTCTCCGTGGTCATGTGGCCGGCATGACTCAACGCCAAAGGCGCACAGAAAGCTGTTACCATCCCACCAAAGGGGGTCCCTATTTTTCTACTTGCATTTTTTACCTGCTTTTGAAATGCTAGGTTGGCAGAAGCTGGGACAAGTCACGGGAGCTCACCCCGTTACACGGCACTAGGGATTCGAACCGCCGAACTGCCAACCTTTCGATTGACAAGCTCAGCATCTTAGCCACTGAGCCACCGCATCCCTTAGCTGCTGCGATTTCACCACTTTACCTGTATCTCTATCTCTTCCTGGATTTGTCCAGCCAGATGAATCTCCTCCAAATTGGGCAGATTATCCTCTGTAAGGAAGACCTTGTACTCCAACCGGTTGTCTTCCAAGATCGAAGGATAGGTGACGTTTAAAGAAATGAGTCCTTTCCCAGCTACTGTGTATTGTCCTCGCACTTTCACCGCTAGGATTAACGCAATAACAAGAGTTTGAAAAGAACCTTGGAGGTCTTCTAACTTTATCTTTCTTTACTTTTCTTTGATTTGTATACCACCCTACTCCCGAAGGACTCAGGGCGGTGAACAGCCAAACAGTAAAATACATAAATACAAAATTTAAAAACAAGATAAAATCGAATTAAACAATTTGGCCCACTCCAACCCCCTGCTCTAGCAGGAAACCCTACAATGTTTCAGACAAGTGGCTTTCAGGTTTCTTCTTAAAAGTTTTCACAACTTCTGGAGGCAAGGAGTTCCACTGGTTAATTGTTCTATCAGGAAATTTCTTTTTTTTTTTTAATTTGATTTATATGCCGCCCTTCTCCGAAGACTCAGGGCGGCTTACAATGTGCTCAGCAATAGCCTTCATCCTTTTGTATATTTATACAAAGTCAGCTTATTGCCCCCACAAACTGGGTGCTCATTTTACCTACCTTAGAAAGGATGGAAGGCTGAATCAACCTTGAGCCTTAGGGAGATTCGAACCCTGAAGTAATTGCAGGCAGCTGGTCTTAATAACCAGCTTAATAACAGGGTGCCTTAAACCCCTGTACTACCAAGGCTCTTCTTCTTAGTTCTAGGTTGCTTCTCTCCTTGGTTAGTTTCCATCCATTGTTTCCTGTCCTGCCTTTTTTTTTTTTTAATTTTTAATTTTTTTTAAACAAACAAACATTTAATACATCAGCCATTCCTTCCGTCTGACATCTCGGTGTTGTCTCCGATCATTCTTCTTTTTTGTTGTTTCTTCTGTCTTCGTTCTCATCGAATCAATTACAACAATTCCTCACTAACAAAATATTCTGATTATGGCATTTTTATACGTAACTATTAAATTTACTGATTTGTGTCTCTTTTCTAACCAATAGTAAAATTGATTCCATATCTTTAAAGTATTCTGAATCGTCTCTTTCTTTAATCATCAAAGTCAATCTATTCATTTCTGCACAACCTAAAAATTTTTTTAATTACTTCTCCTTCCAAAGGTATTTTCTCTGCTTTCCAGTGTTGAGCATAAACAATCCTTGCAGCCATTATTACATGTATAATCAAATAAATATTTTCTTTGCTATTTTTTTCTGGCAGGATACCCAGTAGGAACAGTCCCAATTATACCCAATTCCCGCAATTATTTTTCATGTTTTAGCCGTCAGCCTCCTAATCATCTCTGGGCTCTTTCCAGAGTCTCAGCATCTTTTTTAAGTGAGAGTAAAGTTTCTTCTTGCCATGAAATAGAGATGATTAAGTCAGACATTTGAGTAACCTTAGAGAAGTGTTAGGTGGTGGATTTTTCACACTGCCCTTTCAAAGAGTCAACTCTGGAGGCTTTTAATTGGACCATTCAACCTGTTCTGCCTTTCTAAATAAATTATTTTCAACCTATCCTGTTTTCCCAAAAAAAAAGGAATTAGACTCAAGGGCCATCTAGTTGAGGTGTCCACATCACACAGGCCAGTGTGCCTGGTTTTTATTTTTATTTTTTTTTGTAAGTAGTGCTGTTATAGATCTGTGGATTATTAAAGTCAGATTTGATTAGCAATCCCCATTGCCTTCTGGCACCGATGCTGTTACCTAGTTGGGTAATGAAATGTCTTCACGAAAATAAACTAGCTCAAAGAGTGCCAAGGACCCCATGGTCTTCCTTCTCCTCCTCCTCCTTACACTGAAGTTGTTACTTAGTTGGGTAATGAAATGTCTTCAAGAAAATAACCTAGCTCAAAGAGTTCCAAGGACCCCATGGTCATCGTCCTCCTCCTCCTCCTCCTCCTCCTCCTCCTCCTCCTCCTCGCACTGAAGTTGTTACTTAGTTGGGCAATGAAATGTCAGAGAGCACCACAGAGATGCTTTATTACAGATATTTGGGGAAGAACTCCTGCAGCAGGAGATCAGATTTGATATCAGTTTGAATCTTAAGTCTTATCTTCCCAAACCTTGAATATACTCTTCTCTTACTCAAGAGACATTTGTCCCGTGGCTGGCCTGGGAATTCTGGGAGTTGAGGTCTATACGTCTTAAAAGTTGCCAAGGTTGGACGCCCCTGCTCTAAAGGCTACAAGGGATCTTCTCCCATGGGAGAATCCATAGCAGTGTTCTCCTTGGCCATCGCCCTTATCCCGCCAAACCAATTTCTGGGCTTCATTGACTCACCCAAGTGGGTGAAGAGGGGTTTCCGGTTGACCACGTGGACTGAGGTGGTGTTAGGAGACAACATCAGGAAGGTGGTGTACTCTGAAAGAGAATGCAAGCCACGGGGAGATAGAAGATGCTTGTGAAGACCTCAACCAGGACAGTGGAAAGCTTGAGCAACTTGGAGGGAGGGGAAGTGACAGTGAATGGAGGCTCTACATCTCCTGTCCAGCCCTTGAGGTTCCTCAAAGCATCCAGGTGGCCACAGAAGCTGAGTGAGAGACCTTCCTAATCCAACCCAGCAGGATTTGTTCTTGTGTACAAGTTACAACCATTCGAAATTTACGATGGCACTGGAAAAAAAAGCAATTTGCGGCAGATCCTCATATTTACAGCCATTGCAGCATTTCCGTGGCCACGTGAAACAAAATTTGGGAGCTTAGCTTACCGGCAATGTATTTGTGAGAATTGCAGAATTCCGTAAAGTTACATGACTTTCCCAGCCGGCTGCTGACAAGCAAATTCCACGAGGGAAACCAGATTGGTTTCATGGCCATGTGAGTCACTTAACGACTGGCTGGTTCACTTAACAACCATCCCAAAACGGTTGATATAATCGGGTGTGACTTAATTAACAACCACTTTGCTTAGCAACCCAAGTTCCGGTCCCAATTATGGTCATAACAAGGATTATCTGTAGTTAGGACTGGACAAAAAAGGCAATCGACAGGATAGAATGGAATTATACCTCTGGCTTTTCCCTCAGTGAAAGAGCCCTTCACGTTTACGCATGATGTGCCGTCTCCCCCGCATATTTGACATGCATCCATCTTCTTTCCAGAGTCCATCCGGCCATCACACCCAAACACCTGAAGAAAAGGGGGAGAGGGAATGAGCTGAAATTGCTTGCTGGGAACCATGGATCTAGAAACCAGCCTGGCCTATTGAGTCCTCCCCAGGTACAGCATCTCCCAGAATTCTTTGGGCCATGCAGGCTGGGAATTCTGGGAGATTCAATGGTAGAGGATTAAACTTTTTCAACCTCAACTTCAATTAGAGTTTTGGGAAGACTGGTACGTAGCATGGAAATGTCCACTCAAATGCCCCCATTCCAAAATATACAAGATACGGAAAAATTACTACTCCAAAGCCACTCTAATTCCATTTTTTAATCATCTGGGAAGGAATAAAAAGAATCGGGATTGATAAGGAGACGTTAACTGTGAGTGAACGTTTAAGGAAGGAAATAAGCAAGAAGAGGACTTGGAAGTCCTTCACCCTCACCCTGCAGCTGCCCATCACACACAGAGCAAGGGTATCCTTGTCCGCCAGACCGCTTTTCTTGCATCTTGTCCCATCAGTGAATTGGTCCCCACGGCTCACCATGAAGTTCTTCCCAGCTGCCTGGCACATATATTGGCACAGAGCATCTCCTGGAGGTAGAAGACAATGAGGAGTTCAAATAATGGAGGAGGAGGAGGAAGGAAGAGGAGGAGGAGGAGAAAAGGAGGAGGAGGGGGAAGAGGGAGAAGATGAAGGAGAAGAAGTGGGGGATGAAGGAGGGGGAGGAGAAGAAGAAGAGAGGAAGAGGAGGGGAAGGGGAAGGAAGAAGAAGAGGAAGGAAGAATGGAGAAGAGGAGGAGGAGGGGAAGGAAGAAGAAAAGGAGCAGGAGGCGAGGAGTAGAAGAAGGGGGAAGGAAGGGAGAGGAGGAGGAGAAGAAGAGAGGAGGAGGAGGGGAAGGAAGAAGAAGAGGAAGGAAGAAGAAGAGGAGGAGGAGGAGGGGAAGGAAGAAGAGGAGGAGGAGGCGAGTAGAAGAAGGGGGAAGGAAGGAAGGAAGGAGGGAGAGGAGGAGGAGAAGAAGAGGAGGAGGAGGAGGGGAAGGAAGAAGAAGAGGAGGAGAAGGGGAAGGAAGAAGAAGAAGAGGCGAGGAGTAGAAGGAGGAAGGAAGAAAGGGAGGAGGAGGAGGGGGGGAAGAAGAAGAGGAGAAGGAAAAGGAGAAGAAGAAGAAGAATTTTCTGCTACACCGGACCCAAGGCTTCTCCAGTGCAATGTTCTGACCCGATCTAGTGGCAACCCAGACTCATGTCCTTCATGAATTCATCCAATCCCCTTTCATAGCCATCCATCCAACTTAGTAACCATCCCTCTGTCTCTGTCTCTCTCTTACGGTCATGAATCTCCATCTCTCTCCAGTCAAGGGGTCCTCCTTGCTCTTTGAAAGAGGGAGAAAAACCTTCCCTAACTTTGTTACCCTTCTCCAGGTTAGATGTGCTTTTGAACCCCGAGAGAAACAGGGTTGCCACCCGAAGCGATTACCTTTGGCATAGCCAGCTGCTGAAATCCACCTGTAGAAGGAAGGCAGCTGCCGATGAAGGTAGAGCGGCTTCACATTCGTTGCTGAACACTGCTCATTCATGAAGTCCATCTGGGTCTTCAGGCAGGGCTACAGGAGAAGAGAAGCTCAGGATCACGTTCTCACCGGAGGAGAGATTGGGACTTGGCTTTTTTGACGGGTTAGTCCTCTCCGAGAACTTCTCACAGGTGGCTTCCCAACGCGCTCTACCTCCAGACCAGGGGTGCAGTTCAGCAGGTTCTGGAGAACTGGTAGCGGAAATTTTGAGTAGTTTGGAGAACCGGCAAATGCTACCTCTGGCTGGCCCCAGGAGTGGGTTGGAAATGGAGATTTTGCAATATCCTTCCCCCAGGAGTGGGGAGGGAATGGGGATTTTGCAATATCCTTCCCCCAGGAGTGGGGAGGGAATGGGGATTTTGCAATATCCTTCCCCCAGGAGTGGGTTGGAAATGGAGATTTTGCAATATCCTTCCCCCAGGAGTGGGGAGGGAATGGGGATTTTGCAATATCCTTCCTCCAGGAGTGGGGAGGGAATGGGGATTTTGCAATATCCTTTCCCTGGAATGGGGAGGGAATGGGGATTTCGCAGTATCCTTCCCCTGGAATGGGGAGGGAATGGGGATTTCACAGTATCCTTCCCCTGGAGTGGGATGGGAATGGAGATTTCGCAGTATCCTTTCCCTGGAGTAGGGAGGGAATGGAGATTTCGCAGTATCCTTTCCCTGGAATGGGGAGGGAATGGGGATTTCACAGTATCCTTCCCCTGGAGTGGGATGGGAATGGAGATTTCGCAGTATCCTTCCCCCAGGAGTGGGGAGGGAATGGAGATTTTGCAATATCCTTCCCCCAGGAGTGCTCCTTCAAACTAAGGTTGCAAACGCATTCTTACACTCAAGGGAAATCCTTCAGGACAATCCGCCCCCCCCCCCAAAACCGGTTCCTTCATTAGCGGTCAGGACTCCTTTCAAAGAGAACATTCAGATCTGAAGTCCACCTACCTGCATATGACACATCTCGGCTTGCAAGGCTTCTCCCTGGCACGGTTGCCCACCAAAAGCTGGTCTGAAGAGAAAAGAAAACTTTTCAAGCCAGACGTTTACTTGTTTCCTAGTACAATAGCTTATTAGTAACCTGGACTATCATTGAGTGTTGTACTTTATGATTCTTGATGAATGCATCTTTTCTTTTTATGTACACTGAGAGCTTATGCACCAAAGACAAATTCCTTGTGTGTCCAATGACACGTGCTCAATACAGAATTCTAATCTAATTAACCCTTGATCCCATGCCATTTAAGTTCTGGACGAGTGGCATGTGTCAAATTGAGAAGATCTAGGTCTTATTTACCGGGGGTTGTTGCATTGTCGTTGTCTTGACCTGATGCCTCCTCCGCAGCTCCTGGAACAGGAAGTGAAGGAAGTCCAGCTGGACCATTGTCCGTGCACCATGCTAACCGGAGACAGATCTTCTAGGGAGCTGCAGCGTCCTTTGGAACACCACTGGAGGAAGAGGCATCAGAGTAGCTGGCTGGGATTCAGCCGGTTTGGCCAAATTGGATGCTAATTTTACATCTGGTTTCACCGAACCGGTAGTTGCAAGGACTGGCTGGCCCTGCCCACCACTTTCCTCACACCCAGCCCCTCCCAGGAGTCTCCACACGGCCTGTTTTTTCTGTGAGGTAAATGCAGGGCCCGCGTGGAGGCTCTGGGAGGGTGAAAAATGGGCCTCCCGGAAGTCTAAAAACGGATCCGTTTCCGGCCTCCGGAGGCTCAAGGGAAGCGTCCGGAGCTTGGGGAGGGTGAAAAACGGGCCTACTGGAAGTACCAGAAGCCTGAAAACGGGCCTGTTTCCGGCCTCTGGAGTCCGGGGGAGGCTGTTTTTGCCCTCCTGGTTGCTCAAGGAAAGCCTCCGGAGCCTGGGGAGGGCGAAAATGCCCCCACCCCACTGTGGTGCAGGAGGCTGAGTAGGCCACGCCCCCATGGCCACGCTCACCCAGCAACCAGGCAGAGAACTGGTTGCTAAAATTTTTCAATCCCACCTCTGAGACCAGTTATCACCCTAGAAGCGGTTCAGGATAGAACCACAGTTTACAACGAATCAGACATTTACATTTCAAATGGCTTGATGCCTTTATAGGAGCATCTGGCAGGAGAGAGTCAGATCTCCCGGTTCCAAAGCTGGGTGTGAGTATGAGAAGCGCGTGATGACCCTCCCGCCACCAAGAAAATCTGATTTTACCTTGTGGATCCCACATTCGGTTCCATCCAGAAGCGGGACATGGAGCCGAGAGCAGGTAGATTGATCAGCCGAATTGATGTGGCAAGAGAGAACTCGACACATGTCCTGGGAAAAGGGGATTGTTGGGGGGGGGGGTTTCAAGGAAAGGGAAAAAGATATTCGTGACTCATAAAAATCTATTTCTCTGGCCTCCTTTATCCCACAAAAATGTAATAATGCTAAAACAAACAGAGAGACAAGGGTACAGTATACAGTATATACACCCCTGGATGAACAGAGGAAAGATTTAAAAGAAAAAATTTGCCCAGGAACAAAGATAAAGAATCAGGGAGAGAACAAAAAAAAAAAAAGTTGACTCTGGAGAGACAGAACATGAGGTTGTATTCTTCAGTTTATCCCTTCTGGCATTCTTTCTTTCCACCCTTTCTTTTTTCTCCCTATTGTTTTTTTTCTTTTAAACTTCATCTGGCTTTCTAATCCTCGTCAGCAGTTGGACCTCTAAAGAATGTGGTGTGTGGCTGAAGATGCTCAAAGCTAAGATGGAAAAATTCACTGGGCCATCACACTGTCTCAACCCACTGTAGATGACAGGATTGTTATTGGGAGGATAAAACAGTCGTTTTGCAGAGTGAGATGAGAGAGGAAGGAAGGAAGGAAGGAAGGAAGGAAGGAAGGAAGGAAGGAAGGAAGGAAGGAAGGAAGGAAGGAAAATTGAAATGCTGAAATCAGGGAAGGGAAGGGAAGGGAAGGGGAAGGAAGGAAGGAAAACTGTAAGATGCTGATATCAGGGAAGGAAGGAAGGAAAATTGAAATGCTGAAATCAGGGAAGGGAAGAGAGGGAGGGAGGGAGGAAGGAAAATTGAAATGCTGAAATCAGGGAAGGAAGGAAGGAAGGAAGGAAGGAAGGAAGGAAGGAAGGAAGGAAGGAAAATTGAAATGCTGAAATCAGGGAAGGGAAGAGAGGGAGGGAGGGAGGAAGGAAAATTGAAATGCTGAAATCAGGGAAGGGAAGGAAGGAAGGAAGGAAGGAAGGAAGGAAGGAAAATTGAAATGCTGAAATCAGGGAAGGGAAGAGAGGGAGGGAGGGAGGAAGGAAAATTGAAATGCTGAAATCAGGGAAGGGAAGGAAGGAAGGAAGGAAGGAAAATTGAAATGCTAAAATCAGGGAAGGGAAGAGAGGGAGGGAGGGAGGAAGGAAAATTGAAATGCTGAAATCAGGGAAGGGAAGGAAGGAAGGAAGGAAGGAAGGAAAATTGAAATGCTGAAATCAGGGAAGGGAAGGGGAAGGAAGGAAGGAAGGAAGGAAGGAAAATTGAAATGCTAAAATCAGGGAAGGGAAGGGAAGGGAAGGGGAAGGAAAACTGTAAGATGCTGATATCAGGGAAGGAAGGAAGGAAAATTGAAATGCTGAAATCAGGGAAGGGAAGAGAGGGAGGGAGGGAGGAAGGAAAATTGAAATGCTGAAATCAGGGAAGGGAAGGAAGGAAGGAAGGAAGGAAGGAAGGAAAATTGAAATGCTGAAATCAGGGAAGGGAAGGAAGGAAGGAAGGAAGGAAGGAAGGAAGGAAAATTGAAATGCTGAAATCAGGGAAGGGAAGAGGGAGGGAGGGAGGAAGGAAAATTGAAATGCTGAAATCAGGGAAGGGAAGGAAGGAAGGAAGGAAGGAAGGAAAATTGAAATGCTGAAATCAGGGAAGGGAAGAGAGGGAGGGAGGGAGGAAGGAAAATTGAAATGCTGAAATCAGGGAAGGGAAGGGGAAGGAAGGAAGGAAGGAAGGAAGGAAAATTGAAATGCTAAAATCAGGGAAGGGAAGGGAAGGGAAGGGGAAGGAAGGAAGGAAAACTGTAAGATGCTGATATCAGGGAAGGAAGGAAGGAAAATTGAAATGCTGAAATCAGGGAAGGGAAGAGAGGGAGGGAGGGAGGAAGGAAAATTAAAATGCTGAAATCAGGGAAGGGAAGGAAGGAAGGAAGGAGAACTGAAAGATGCTGAAATCAGGGAAGGGAAGAGAGGGAGGGAGGGAGGAAGGAAGGAGAAATGAAAGAGGCTGAAATCAGGGAAGAGAAGGGAAGGAAGGTTGTTTGAATTAACCCTTTCAACCTTCTAAAGCCTCTTCTGTCTTCAGAGTGGTGAAAGTCCGCCTAACCCAGAAACGACAGTTTTACCTACCACATCATAGCTGAAAGTGCAGGCCGAAGCCCCCGAACCGAAGGCAATTTTGCACTGTTCCTCTGCTCCAAAATACAGGCCAGGCTTCGCTTCCGGCAGGCTGCTCTTTAACACAGGCAGGTCGTCTGTGCAGCTTGCTTGGCCTGTACTGATAATAAACCAGAAGAAACCAAGGTTGCTGGGTTAGTTGGGAAGAATACAACAGACCAAATCAAGAATGCAATCGGAGTTCTTTGGTGCTCCCTGAGCTGGGCTGTTTTCCTGCAGACGTTTTCCGACCCAACTAGGTAACATCATCAGTGCTAGAAGGGAGTGGCGTTTCCAGAGAGGAGGAGAAGCATGAAGAGTAGCAGTAGGAGATTATGGAGTCCTTGGTGGTCTCTGAACTTGGCTGTTTTCTTGCAGATGTTTCATGACCCAACTAAGTAATATTAGTGTTGCCGAATGCCCCTTGCTCCCTTTTTATGTCTAGTAGCTCTGAGCACACATTCTTAGCAAAAGACAATTGAAGGAAAGATCTGGAATCTTTCTCTTGAATCTCTGCGTTAGATGAGGATCCGAGGAAGAGAGAGAGAAAGCACAACCTTGGTCCTTTTACCTGACGAATGCCTGGAGCTGCTCTCTGCTACAGGCCGACCACGTCAGATCCACGCTGTTGTGTCCCCCTTCGGAACCCATAACGTGTCGGTCTCCCACGCAGCCATTCCCTTCCCCGTCGTGGTCAATCCCAAAGCTGTCATCAAAAACAGAATGAAAAAAAAGAAGAAGAAGAAGAAATCAGAGGAGCGGTAGAGATCAAGATTTTTCTACAGTTATCCAAAATCCCAGAACTGCCCTCGTTCTGGTCCTTCTTGCCCACAGACCTGTGAGCAATCTCATGCGCAATGGTGATGCCCAAACCGAAGCCTGTGTCTTCAGTGATGACGCAGCTCCAAGACTTTGAACAGGCTCCTCCCTTCGAGGTGACCCCACGCACCTGCTTATTTCCATCCGGGAGTTCTAAATCAAACCTAGGCCGGCAAAGAAAGAAAGAAAGAAAGAAAAAATTGAGGGCAAGAAAAGAAATCTAAGCTAGGCTCAGATTTCCCGCCAATTGGGCGGCTTATACCTAGGTTCAGATTGCAGTTTTCCAGCGTTGCGGAAGTTACTCAAAAGGAAAGCGATTTTGTCCCCAAATCTTTGGCAAATCTCTGGGCGTGGCTTGGTTGGCCTCGCAGGGGAAGGATACTGCAAAATCTCCATTCCCTCCCCACTCCCATGGGAAGGATATTGCAAAATCCCCATTCCCACCCCACTCTAGGGCCAGCCAGAGTGGTATTTGCCAGTTCTCCGAACTACACAAAATGTCCGCTACCAGTTCTCCAGAACCTGTCAGGACCTGCTAGATTTCACTCCTGGACTGGGGGAAGGACCACTGGAACTTAGAATCTGGGTCATAAATCCCCTCCTAACTGACCAGTTGAAGTTCTGACGGATCGACCTAGAAGGTACTTACGATCTGGATTCTAAGTGACCAGTTGTTAAGTCTGAAGACTACTTACGCTTCCTAATATTTCACGCAAAGCATTATGGCTCTGGAGAACGGAATTTTTTCTCCCGAGTGATGAGCTTGTTGCCTCGCTAAACCGTTCCTCAAAATTAACAGTAATTACTTGGTTACGTAAAGAACGAGGTCCGCGTGATAAGGATCCAGGTCACTTTCTGGGTTGATCTCCAGACTCCATCGGCAAACACTCAGGATCGAGTTTGTGATGTTGGTGGAGATCTGGATGCCTTCCTGGGAAGAGGAGACACGTTGACCTCCCATTAGACCCAGATTCAAGGGGACACAATTAAGGCTGAGAGTCGACAGGTTCATATGATAGCAATGAAGTCTTCAAGGATGGAACTCCCATAACTTTAGGTGGTCAACTTTAAACTTCAGAACCACAAATTTGGATTGTCTAGACAGGTAGGTCTATTAGAAATGAGAAAGGCCTGAGCTTTTTCTCTCTGGACAGTCCAAATACTTTACGTAGCCTCGACAGTTAATACTTTATCTCTATCTGAAGAGGTTTCCACATCTGAATGCATATGGTGGACTGTCTCAGGTCAAGTCCTGGGCTGGGTCACAAATTTCACAATTTCAGTTTCATTTTTCTGGAGAATATGGAGGGGGGAAAATATCAATTTATCGCTGTCTCTTTTTACCTCAGGTTCTGTGAGGATAATCATTTTGATCAGATGAACCCTGAATTGAATACCCAGTGAGGGATCTCGAAGAAGCTCTGCTCCCTACATAAGAGAAATATATATAAATACGTATATTCAGATGATTTGTAGGGAGAAATTCAGATTCTGAGATTAACACATTATCATTTGCAGAGAGAAAAAAATGCAATTAGGGAGGGAAGGGAAGAGAGAGATGGAGGGAGGGAGGGAAGGAAGGAAGGAAAGAAGGAAAAAGAGGGAGGAAGGAAGGAAAAAGAGGAAAGAAGGAAGGAAAAGGAGGGAGGAAAGAAGGAAGGAAGAAAAAGGAGGGAGGAAAGAAGGAAGGAAGGAAAGAGGGAGGGAGGAAGGAAAGAAGGAAAGAAGGAAAGGAAGGAAGGAAGGAAGGAAGGAAGGAAGGAAGGAAGGAAGGAAGGAAATTTTCCCCGTGTGTAGCCCAAAAAGAACTCACAATGTTGAGGTTGGTGAGGATGTACCTCTCAGTGTCTTCTTTGTGGAACTGGTGAACATCTGGCCCTACCACCACTAAGAGCTCCAGATGTTTCACCTTCTCCTCAGCCCCTCTGCGAATCCGGGAGGAAACTTTTCCATCTGCAGCGGCCCAGAGAGAGAGACGAAAGAACCATGAAGCAAAGTTGGAAGACGTGGGAGTATGTCAGATGCAGAACTTCAGTTTTTTTAATTTGAGTTTCCAAGAACCACTGACCCACAAATGGACAGGTTTAAGAAGAAGGCTGTCCCTTCGCTTCTCGCTTCTCTCTAATTTCCAAGGGGAAAAAAACCCGAACAACTTACTGGTCTGTGCTGATGTTGAATCATCCTGCAGACTGCTGAAGACGATGTGGGGCCTAGGCAGATGGGGTTCCATCAGCTGGCGTTGATGTTGCTTTTTCACTGATCTAATGTGAACCTTCTTGCCACGGACACTGATAAAACCTTGCTAAGGGAAATAAGATGTCAGAGTTTGTTGCAAAAATCAAATCCAGAAAGCACACACAGGCAGACTGATGCAGCAGGATTCGTTAACTTCTTTATATACATAATAACGCATGAAGATAAAATGTACAATACCAATATAGAGTCTTCTTCAACGTAGTAGCAGTTACAAGCAAAACACAAGGCAGGAGAGAACAGTTAGTTTCATTTCAGCAGTAACCTGACTTCCAGTTGCATTGAACTTGTAATGTATTTTGAACCCTGAACACACTGGGAGGTTTTAATGGAACTCGGCACCTTGGCAGCCTGAAAGATCTTGAGATGTTACTCACCAGCTGTCCTTCACAATATGTGACACGGCATTTTGCCCCCAGGGGTTTGAGTGGCTTCCCTCCAGCAAAGCAAGGATGCCTTAAACGCCGCAGCAAACTAGCGGAAGAGTTTAATCTTCGGGTGGTCACGAAATTCGGAGGGGAAAGAGCTTGATCTTGAGAGAACTCAAAGGCGAAGTGATCTCCTGAAGCGTGGAAGGAACAACGCTGGCCTGGACAAGACGCCTGTCTGTCTGCGCAGGAGCAAGTCAGAGGCACGAGCTCAAATTTGGGCACTGGAAAAAAGGAGAACAGAGATGCGGATATGTTGGTCCTGAACAGAACCAAATTTCGATTGATTTTATATCTGGAGTGTTCTGCTCTGCTCTGATTCTATTCTATTCTATTCTATTCTATTCTATTCTATTCTATTCTATTCTATTCCTTATTCTATTCTTTATTCCATTCTATTCTATTCCTTATTCTATTCTATTTTATTCTATTCTTGATTCTATTCTATTCCTTATTCTATTCTTTATTCTATTCTCTATTCTATTCCTTATTCTATTCTATTCCTTATTCTATTCTCTATTCTATTCTATTCCATATTCTATTCTATTCTATTTCTTATTCTATTTCTATTATTTCTATTTCTATTTCTATTATTTCCTTTCCCATCCCATCCCATCCCATCCCATTCTATTCTGCATTCTATTCTATATTGTAGTATTCTATTCAATTCTCTATTTTCTATTCTTTTCTATTCTATTTTCTATTCTTTTCTATTCTAATTTCTGTTCTATTCTGTTTTTTATTTTCTACTCCTTTCTATTCTGCTTTATTTTCTATTCTACTTCCTATTCTATTCTGCGTTCTACTCTATTCCAATACCAATTCCAGTCTAAATATGCAACACAACTGGGCTAGACCCATATACTTTGCTTCATTGCATCTCAAGCCTAATTAAAATCAGGGCAACAATCATTAAAATCTTTGCCAGAGGTGGCGTCTTCTTACCTGCGAGGCTTGAATTTGTCCCGAAATAAAAGTAAATGTCAGGGGCTTCCAGGCTGTTCAGAAACGTCTACAAGGAGAAAGGGGGGAAAAGAAAGTCAAAACCTCACAGATCAAGATCAAAAACTCCCAGGCCACAGATCAAAAGATCACGGATCAAAGCAGTCAGACATCAAACCAGCAAGCAAAAGAGAGAGACAGAGCTGAAAAGAGATATAGTTGAAAGTTTGCAGAGGTTGGATCCAAGACTGGACGTGGAAAAATTAATGCAGGCTGCGAGGATATGAAAGAAAACCCCCACTGGTGTCATTTGCAGATTGCACGTTTTCTGATTGCCCAGCTGGACACTTCACAGATCAATCCACACAACGCAGAAGACCAGCAGCTCTGTCTCTCTCTCCTGCACCCCCAAATCCTTATTCAGTTAAAGGTCAACCTTACCTTGTGTGTTTCGGATGGCTCGCAAACCTTCAGTGTAAAAAACAACATCAAAAGGCTCTTAGCCATGATTCAAGAGCTGAAGCCACCGTACTGAGCAGCCGAGGGGGAAAAAAACGCGGATTTCTTTTGGCTTCTGCAAACAGGAAGCTATGGGGCAGAGGGCCCCACATTTAAAGAAATGTGACAAGCAATCAGGGGACAATGTTTTTGCTAAAGCCGCCAGTGGGCAGAGGGCGAGCTTACGCAATATTTGCAGATCAGCAGCAACCAAATAATTGAGATGGAAATGAGGTTAAAAGGGGTTTAAAAGCTATAGAACAGAAAGGAGGAGCAAAAAATCCGTGTGAGGCTGTTTCCCAGGTTTATTTTTCCAGTAACAGCCTAATATCTCTAGAAAGCACGAAGAAGGCTGAGTTAATATCACTTAACGGACCCTGTGACTTTAGCTAGCAATAGCTCAAAATTTACTTCTTTTTTTTTTAAACCAATCTTTCTTTACTGTATAATTCTGGAAACTCCCCTACTGTTGAAGCAAAGCCGTGAATATCCAATTCGTAAAAAGTGGAGCTGTTCATTCAAATATTCCCTGTCCTATCTCAAGGGAAATGTATGATATTGACGAACGTTAAGAAACTGAAAAATTGGATCAGTTAGTCTAATGTTTTTGGGGAAATTGTCTCGGTGGGAAACCAGGCACTTCCGTTTTAGCATATCTCTAAATTTAGTGGCATAAAGACAAGGAAAGTGTCAAAATCATAAGTCAACTTTAAAATCATTTTTCCATTGAGTTCAACGCCTGATCGCTCATGACCAGAGTCATGGTGAGTTTTTTGGGACAAGGTGATGTTAACGAATGGTCATTGCCTGATTCCAAAATATTGTTTAAACTCCTTCCCCAGCTAGCCAATACTCTGGGATTTTCTGGTTAATCTCCTGTCCAACTCCTATCTTTTTTAAAAAGCAACGAAGATTAGCTAGAAACTATCTTTTAGCTGGACCACCAGCAGCTAGCCACTAGTAGTCCCAACATTGTGGGATGCTCTCGACTGGCTTGATGCTCTCTGGTGGTTTTCTTGTAGACGTTTCATTACCCAACTCAGTAACATCATCAGTGCAGCGCGATGAAACGTCTGCAAGAAAACCACCAAGCTCAGAGAGCACCGGACAGCTCAACCCTGAGCTATTCTCTTCTACAAGTAATTCCATCATCCTCTGCTTAAAATGTCACCAAGCCAAGCTTTTCACTTTCTGCCCAAAATACCCTGGATTGGCTGCAATCCTTTTCTTTCTAGAGCAAGGCTACTCAAGCTTGGCCCCTTTAAGATAGGAGGGCTTCAAATCTTATTCCATATTTCTATCCTATCCTATTCCACATTTCTATCCTATCCTATCCTATTCCATATTTCTATCCTATCCTATCCTATCCTATCCTATCCTATTCCATATTTCTTTTCTATCCTATCCTATTCCATATTTCTTTCCTATCCTATCCTATCCTATTCCAAATTTATTTTCTATCCTATCCTATCCTATTCCATATTTCTATCCTATCCTATCCCATATTTCTATCCTATCCTATCCTAATCTATTCCATATTTATTTTATATCCTATCCTATTCTATATTTCTTTTCTATCCTATCCTATCCTATTCCATATTTCTTTCCTATCCTATCCTATCCTATCCTATCCTATTCCATATTTATTTTCTATCCTATCCTATCCTATCCTATCCCATTCCATATTTCTTTTTTATCCTATCCTATCCTATCCTATCCTATCCTATCCTATCCTATCCTATCCTATCCTATCCTATCCTACTCTTCTGTTGAATGCTGCCTTGCCGGTAGGAACCAAAGTCCCCGGCCTCGTGTTTCCTGCCGGCGCCACCTGGGGAAAGGACCTACTTCCGGTTTCGGTTTAAAGCAGCGCTGCTGCCAGACACGTGGGTGGGGCTGCTGCAGCAGGAGCAGCTTTGCTGGCAGGGACGGCGGGGGGGGAAGCCGGAGGGTCTTTTCGTCCGCTCAGGAAGTGATTTATGGAGCTTGGGAGCCCGTAAAAGGCCAGGTGAGCGGTTTATAAAGAAGAGACAAGCTCCCTCTTAAGCCACCCTTAGCCTAGGCAGGGGGTCGGACTAGAGGACCTCCAAGGTCCCCTCCAACTCTGTTAATTCTGTCAATAAAAAGTAGAAAGGCTCCCTTCCAGAAGTTGTGGGGGCTCCATCCCTGGAGGCTTTTAAGAAGAGATTGGACAGCCATTGGTCTGGAATGGCATAAAGTCTCCTGCTTGAGCAGGGTGGGGTTGGACTAGAGGACCTCCAAGGTCCCTTCCCAACTCTGTTATTAAGAGGACAATGCTACTACTTTACTAAGCATTGAACACTAAGGATAGCTGGTTGTGTAAAATGCAACTGCAAGAACTTAGAGAAAGAAGAACAGAGCCCTTGGAGGGTTATTAGGTGCTGAAAGGACAGAAGGACAATTTTTATCTGTTTTCCGGCCACTAAAGTAAAGGTATCCTTTTTAAAATATTCCAGGTGGTTTTTCTCTCTGCTGTATGAATGATAAAATGTGAGTCTTTGTGTTTTTTTCAGTCTTAGTGCTTGCGGTCAAAGCTGAATGACCATCTCATATCAGAAATGACCAAAACGAAGAAGAAGGACTCCCCGTCCCCAACAGATAACTCTACAATTAAACCAGAAAACCTTAAGAATCAGCACAGAAAGAAGAAGAAGAAGAAGTTATTTTGGAAAAAGATCAGCCAAGTAGAGAAGAGAGCAAACAAAGAAGCCAAAGCAGTGGTAGACTTGCCTCCAAAAACTTCTCAGGAGGTTTCATCAAATTGGAAAGCCCTACAAAAGGTATATTTGGGTAGGGACTTTTCCTGGAGATCTTTTATTTTGGCTGGGGAAGTTGGGGGCTTTTTAAGGAACACGTATTTAATGGTAGAAAGGAATAGAATCAGAGGTGGGTTTCAGCAGGTTCTGACCAGTTCTGGAGAACCGGTAGTGGAAATTTTGAATAGTTTGGAGAACCAGTAGTAAAAATTCTGACTGGCCCCATCCCTATCTATTCTCTGCCTCCCGAGTCCCAGTTGATTGGGAGGGAATGGGGATTTTGCAGTAACCTTCCCCTGGAGTGGGGTGGGAATGGAGATTTTACAGTATCCTTTCCCTGCCACGCCCACCAAGCCATGCCACGCCCACAGAACCGGTAGTAAAAAAAAAATGAAACCCACCACTGAATAGAACGTCAGATGCTGGGTGTGAAATCATGTTAATCTTTGATTAATCATATAAAAGGAAGGAAAATAAGAGCTAATGGTTCTTCACCAACTTAGTAAACAAAGTTTGGACATCCTACATTCCTATTGCTAACATTTCAGATCAAGTCAAGTTAATAATTCCGGGCTAGAATTTTACTTAAATGCTTACAAATGCAACAAGAGATTAAAAAGCATGCTTCTTAGATTTCATAAAAATACACCTATTGAGGAGGTATTATGGTGACAAAATTAAAATCCTCTTAAGCTGAAGTGGGTTGGAATCTCCAGCAGGATATTCTAAATTTGAAACCAGGCTGAAAAATGTTATATTAAGATGGTTTTTAGTTCAGGAAGTTAGGTAAATCCAACCAGTTTGTGATTTATATAACAAATGTGGAAATCTGGTTGAGTATGCTGTGCAAATCCAACCTGAAAATTGAATACGTGCATTTTTGGTTTCCTTTTAGCTTCTGCAACAAAAGGCATCCAACAACCATTTGAATTCTGCTGTTACTGCTCCTGATACTTATTCCAAGAAAAAACACTCTGTCAAGGACGAGAAAACTGTACCACACGTATCGGGACCAAATGGAATTGGGAAGAAGCTGACATCAAAGGTTCAGGTTCGAAGTTTGAATCCCGCAGGTGTCACAGGATCGAAAAAGTCCACTCAAGTGAAGACTCCGCAACAGGTTCAAGAAGCTGGCAAAGAGCAGAGAAGCCTCCAAATGGACAACGGAGAGAAGAAGCAAGTAGATATTAAACATAAAAGAAGGAAACAGGATGAATCCGTGGAAACAACGCCAGTGGAGTAAGTCTTGAGGGCTTTGGACTTAATCCCAAAGGTGCATTTTTCAAGAGGCAACTGGACTTTCTGGTTTTTCTTTGAAGATGTTTCGCTTCTCATCTGAGAAGCTTCTTCAGCTCTGACTGGATGGTGGGGAATGGAAGGATTTATCCTCCTTGCAGGCAGCTGGTCATTTGCGTTCTTTTAGCAGGTCGTTAAGATTACCTGGAGGTTTATCTGTGTCATCAGGGTCACCTGAGTGGTGCAAATTGGTGTGGAGTCTTCTTGGAACTGTTGAAAGGACTGTGTTGTAGATTGGAGATAGGTGATGACACAGAGAAACCTCCAGGTGGGGAGACATGATAGCATCTTCCAATATCTCAGGGGCTGCCCCAAAGAAGAGGGAGTCAAGCTATTCTCCAAAGCACCAGAAGGCAGGACAAGAAGCAACAGGTGGAAACTCATCAAGGAGAGAAGCAATTTAGAACTAAGGAGAAATTTCCTGACAGTCAGAACAATTAACCAGTGGAACAACTTGCCTCCAGAAGTTGTGAATGCTCCAACACTGGAAGTTTTTAAGATGTTGGATAGCCATTTGTCTGAAGTGGTGTAGGGTTTCCTGCCTAAACGGGTTGGACTAGAAGACCTCCAAGGTCCCTTCCAACTCTTGTTATTCTATTCTATTCTATTTCACAGTGGGTAACTGAAGTGGGCTTTCTTAAGCCTCCCTTCCCCTCATTTGTGGTTTCCTTTGGCTTTCTAGCATCTGGTTTGATGATGTGGATCCAGATGATATCGAGGCAGCTTTGGGACCAGAAGCTGCAAAAGTAGCCCGAGAGAATCTGGGCATCCAAAACGAGAGAACTCAGCAGGCGCCTGAACCTGAACTGGTGAAAGAACATGCTTTTGAAGGGTAATTATGATTATATCGATTCAAAGGGTTGAATGCTGAGGGAGTTTTATTGCGGGGTGGGGGGTGGGTGTCCTCGACTTAACGACCGCAACAGAGCCCCAAAATTCCTGTTGTCAAGTAAGACATTTCTTAAGAGAGCTTTGCCCCGTTTCACAATCTTCCTTGTCGCCGTTGTTAAGTGAAACGCGGTTCAGTCAGCAACAAACTTGCGAAGCGAATCTGCCTTCCCCGCCGACTTGGCTTTGCCAGAAGGCCGCAGAAGGGGGATCCCGTGACCACAGGATATTGCAGTGGTCGTAGGTATGAAAAAATGGTCATAAGTCTTTCTTCAGCGCCGTTGTAACTTCAGTCGCTAAATGAACTGTTGTAAGTGGAGAACTAGCTGCAGTTGGTGGTTGCTCTGCTTTTCATTCGAGGCATCAGTTCAACCGTACAGAGTTTTAAACTCTTTTCTTGGCAACCAAACTGCTGGAAATGTGGACAAAATCAGGGAACATATTACCACATGTGGTGGACGTGCCCAAAAGTAAAACAATATTGGATTAGAATAAGAAAATGCCTGGAAGAGATAACCAAACAACAAATAGATATGAAACCAGAATTATTTTTATTAGGAATGTTTACAGGGAACTATGACAAAAAAAAATACAACATTTAATTTTACGCATTACAACAGCAGCGAGAATAATGTATGCACAAAATTGGAAGAATAACAATGTACCATCAGAGGAAAATGTAATAAGGAAACTTTTAGAGTGTGCAGAGATGAACAGACTCACAAAAGAAATAAAAGATAAAGAAAAAACATGGTATGGGATAAATTGGTAGAAATGGTTAGAGGATAGATGTAAAGGTTAAGGAAAAACTAAATGAAGCTATAGGAATTCGAAATTAGTAACAAACTTGTATATATGGAAACGACACAAAATGTACAGTTGTAATTTAACATATTAATATATCAATATGTATAAAAATAATGGAACCACATGTATAGCTAAACGTAAATTGAAGCGGGGGGTGGAATGAACATACAACAGATGTAATGTTGTAAAGAAGAAAACTCAATTTAAAGAAAAATAATAAAAATTATTTTAAAAAAATAAACTCTTTTCTTGGCAGGCTAACCAAAGCAGTGGCCATCGACTGCGAGATGGTGGGGGTAGGGCCCATGGGCGAAGACAGTATCCTGGCCCGCGTCTCAGTTGTGAATTTATTCGGCAAATGTGTTTATGACAAGTACGTCAAGCCCTCGGAAAACGTGACGGACTACAGAACTGCAGTTAGCGGGATCCGGCCTGAGAACTTAAAAGCAGGTAAGGAAGCTGGCTGATGTTGGTTTGAACTTTTATGTCTGGGTTGCTGTTGTACCCGGCTAAATCAAACCGGTTTATCGGGCATCTAGCATTGTTGTCCTATTTGTGGAGTAAGGCCTTGGGGGGCGGGGAGGGTTAAGTCTATTCTGACTAGGCTTCCTGAGGCTAATTTAGTATAGTTTCACATAAAGGTTTCCTGGGCATTATTGTGCCTCCCCCTCCTCCTCTTTGGTCCTATTCCACTCACCGCTTACATGGATAAACCATGATTTGTCTCCCTCTTTACTGTGGATAAACCACAGTTTCCTTTTTCTTCCTAAAGGAACCCTTAACAAAGCCGGGATGGCCTCATTCCAAAAGACTTCCACAGCCCTTTACAGTATAAATTCACTAAATAAATAAATAAATAACATTCTCTGCAACATTGTCCTTTTTTGGGGGGGGTGGGGAATTTTAGGGGAGGATTTCAAAACTGTCCAGAAAGAAGTAGCTGACATCCTAAGGGGTAGGATCTTAGTTGGACACGCACTTCACAACGACTTAAAGGTAACTATGGACTTTACATGCCTTTGGTTCAGAATGTGTTTCTACAGTGTAGTGTGTTTATCTGATTTATCTTTTCTTCTTTACCTGCCAGAAGAAAGGTGGGTGGGTGGGTAGATGGGTAGATAGATGGATAGATAGATAGGTGGGTGGGTGGATGGATGGATAAGTAGGTAGGTAGATGGGTAGATGGATAGGTAGGTAGATAGATAGATGGGTGGGTGGGTGGATAGATAGGTAGGTAGATGGGTAGGTAGGTAAATAGGTAGATGGGTAGATAGATAAATGGGTAGATAGATAGATGGGTAGATGGATGGGTGAATGGATGGCTGGGTAGATAGATGGATGAATGGGTGGATGGGTAGATAAATGGATAGATAGATGGATGAATTGGTGGATGGGTAGATAGATGGGTAGATACTAGAGAAATAGATGAGATTAGAGGTAGGTAGGTAGGTAGATAGATAGATAGATAGATAGATAGATAGATAGATAGATAGATAATCATAATCTCTCTGTGTGTAAACAATTATTAAACTAAAATTAAGTGCCTTTTTAGTTTTAATATCCGTAGATTTTATCTGGCCAAGCAGCTTTTTCAGCCCCATCCCCTTCCTGGCCTTTTAAGTCCTCCAAATGAAGAAATATTTATTTTCAAACATGGGCTTTTCCACTCCCCATCATTCTTCTGCGGCTGAGGTTTAAGTAATACATTGTCGTTTAGCTTCTTCTCACTTTAGAATCACAGAATCCTCGGGCCGGAAGGGACCTCAAAGGTCTTCCGCTTCAGCTCCCCCACTCAAGACATTCTACCATCCTAGCCAAATGGATGTCTTGTCTTGCCTTTAGCTTGCATGTCTTATTTCTGTCTGTCAACTAATTTAACTATCTGAGGACATTTATTTATTTATTAAATGTAATACACCAGTCATCTCACTGTCAAGTGACTCTGGGTGACATACAAAGCATCATAAAAACAGTGCTACAGACATTAAAACATTCAATATTAAACAAAAAATTAAATAATCAGAATCCTGATTATTGGGGAGGAGGTGGAATTTTCATCCAAGTCCACTAATCACATTTTGGGGGCCCCAAGTAATCATTCCAAATAGGTCTTTTTTATTTATTTACTTACTTACTTACTTATTTATTTATTTTCCAGATTCTACTTCTTGACCATCCCAAAAAGAAAATCCGAGACACACAAAGATACAAACCTTTCAAAAAGCAGGTCCAGGTGAGAAGAGATCCTTTTTTTGACTTCGAGGGAACCGATTCTATAGGGAGGCCACTGACGCTTACAAGCCATTTTTCATCCGCTTATTTATTTATTCACTTCACAACCAATTTAATAACTGCAGTGATTCACTTAAAGAAAGGCCATTGCAGAATGGGGCAGAATGCACTTAGCAAATGTCTCGCTTAACAACAGAAATGTAGGGCTCAATTGTGGCCGTAAGCCGGGGACTACCAGCACAGGAAATTCAAGTGTTCGAGTTCTTCTCAATGCTTCCCTATTTCCGCAGAGCCTCCGACCTTCCCTCAAACTGCTGTGCGAGAAACTTCTCAACGTAAAGGTGCAAACATCAGAACACAGTTCGGTAAGTGATTAGAACCCGGGTCCCGGCGGAGAGACCCGGAAGGCTAACGGAATGATGGGGGAAAGCGTTCTGCCCCATTGAGACCGGGGGGTCGGGTGTGTGTGTGTCTGGCTTCTGCAGAAGTTTTTAAAAACAGATGCGAGGTTTGTATCTCCAGAATTTCAGCCTTTCACCTTCTTAGCTTGTCATCTTTGGACCGAACTCCGAAGCAGCATGTTCTGCCTTTCATTGCCTGCTTCTCTCTCTCTCTCTCAGGTCCAAGATGCTCAAGCTGCCATGAGACTTTACACTTTGGTGAAAAAACAGTGGGAAGCGTCCCTGAAAGAAATCCCCAAGGCCAAGAAAAATTAACTCTTGCCGGACCGTTTTACGCCCGGCTGTGTTCGCTGTTTGATCTGGCTGATCAAACGTTTTGCCTGATTGCTTCTGTAGCTGTTCCTTTGGCCCTAAATTGAATATCGGAGAGAAATTAATTGGGGAGGGAAGAGTTTTTTTTTTACTTCATCAGAAGATGAAGCTTCCCGTGCGGTCGATCATAGATTTGGGATACTGTTGAATTGATCTTCTTCTGACTTAAGTCTCCGGTCAGGGATCGGCTGTTAGGTCTTCAGGGAGGATTAAAACCGGGGGAAAAAAATCCTTTGCACGTTGCTGGGCCAGACACCTCGATCCCTAAATCCAGTCCAGAAAAGTTTGCAAAATGGCAATTGGGTTCCTCTTTTTGGACCACACGTTGCCATGCCTATTGGATTACTTGAATTATATTTTACTTTTTCAAAATAAGCGTTAAAAAAGCTACGCAAGGGCCTTTGGAGACGGTGAGGCGCTGTTCTGCCCCAGCTACGGACCCCCAAAGACCACAGCACACAGAAAGTCTGTACAAACCTTCGTTTACTAAATTAAATCAGTCTTTTTCAAACAAAGGCTGTTAATTAACTTTCTTAACAGCCTACAAGAATCCAAAGAATAAATAATCGTAATCTTACTATGGTTGGCAGAAAGCCCAGAAGCAATTTGCAGGAAACTGATAAGAGAACTAAGATCAAGACGCGAAGGAGAGTGAACGAAGTTGTTCCCTGCAAATTGCCTCAGTCGTCGTCCTTCCTTAAATAGGCTAAGGGAGTGGCCAATTAGGCCCAAGACTTACTCTCGAGGAGACCTCCTCCTGAAGCTACCTTTTGGCAGCTCTGCGCGCCCGTGCATCGAGAAAAGACTCCTCCTCTTCTTCCTCTTCATTTATGGGAGCTTCTGGAGGTTCTGAAGGCCCTGGCTGAATCCCCGCCTCTGGCACCACATCTTCTCCAGCCTCCTCACTGTCCAACTCGAGTGCCAGCTGCACAGGCTGCTGGCGCAACATCACACCAGCCTCCTCGCTGTTGGAATCAGCTACTAGCTGCACAGGCCGCTAATGGGCCACAACGGGCTGCAGTGTTTGGGCGATCTTAGAGAAGTGAACATGTGATCTTTAAATGTGAAAGCTTCTTCTGCGTCTATGGAAATGTCCTTCTACGGGAATGGATACGGGTATTCCTCGACTTTATGGCCGTTAATGGAGCCTGCCCACCACAGCTGTAAATTGCGATAGTGGCAAAACAGGCTGATGATGTGAGCGACCTGCTTTTACGACCTTTTTTTGTGTGTGTGTGTGTGTGGCAGTCGTTAAGCGAACCAGTGGATCGCTGGGGGCCTGGTTTTGCCAAAAGCCGGATTTTGGCGAAACCATCATAAACAGCAAGTCCTTGACGGCTGTAAATCCATTGTAACTTTTGTCATAAGTCGGGGACTACCTCCACAGGTAGTGTATTGGCAATAACAGTTCACTTTTTATTGTATTTTTTATTAGGCCACTTCATCTGTAGACACCAGTAGGGATTCCTTTTAAATCACTTGAGTTTTTAAGTGCCCAAACTGCTTTGGATAGCATTTAAGTGAATTTTTTCTCCTTACCTGTCTTGCCTTAAGCAGATGCTTTTGAAATTGTGTCAAGGTTCCGAAATTAGCAGTAATCTAGCAGAGGAAAGCGGAGTATATCTATCTATCTATTGCAATCCCCTGTTGAAAAAAAGACTTCATCGTTGCAACTCGTTTTTCCTATTTATTGTACAGCCTTTTAATATTTTCAGCCAAATATAATATTGTTTGCATTTTGCAAATAAATAAATACTGAATTTCCGTCAAAGCAAAACTTTTCCCTCCTGTTCATCTTGGAAATAATCGACAGGGCGAGAGAAAGAGAAAAAAAAATCAAAGAAAAGTTATCTTCTATCAGGGGTCGTCCTTTATGAGAAGCCCTGTGGGAGTGTGAAAATTGAGAAGAAGTTACGTTTTATTTTTAAAAAGGCACCGTCGTCGTTTAGAAAATAACATTTTTTAATTTAGACAAATAAATTTAAACAATTTTCACCTTTTTTCTGCAGTTTTGAGAGTGCCTTCTCTGACAGGGCAACAATTTCCTGAGGGTAAATGCATACAACATTTGGGGCATCAGACCGTTATCAGATCTGGTGTCCATTATCAAAAACACACTTGTAACCCTAACCCTAACCCTAACCCTAACCCTAACCCTAACCCTAACCTAACAACTGTTAGGTAAATAAAGAAACACCTTCCGATTTCATCTTCCTTCCTTCTTGTTTACCCATCTTTTTCTGAGTTCCTTTGATCCCTTTAACAGATTTTTTCTAACAGATTAACATAGTTGGAAGAGACCTCGTCCAACCCCTCGCTCCAGGACCTCGATGACGTTAGTGAGGCCAGACCGGATTGAAACAAATCTCGTTGCCAACGAAAAGTGTCCCCTTCATATTCCTCCTCACCCCCTTACCAAACTAGAGGTAAATCTGTCCTTCATTTCTCTCAGCACGTCCGTAATGCTCTGGGAGACCATCTCGACAATAATTTCGTCTGCAATTTAAAAGAAATTAAAAAGGCTGGAATCATTTTGGCGTGGTTCATGGGGGCCTGAGCAGAACGGGATATTCCGCACAAACGTTTACCGTATTTAAACATCTCGTCGATCAGGACGCAAATGTTTTCCACCACTTCAGGATCCTCCCTGTGGATCTGGTAGCAATCTTTAAGCAGGATTATCCCGTTGCCCTTCTCATCTGTAACTATGAATCGGAAACCGGATAACTCTAAAAAGGAAGGGATTTTATTAAATCACCGACTGATTTTTTCCCCCCCTTCACTTTCATGCAGCTAAAGTTCACTTTGCACAGACATTAAAGGTAAAGGTTCCCCTCGCACATATGTGCTGGTCGTTCCCAACTCTAGGGGGCAGTGCTCATCTCCGTTTCAAAGCCGAAGAGCCAGCAATCTTTTCTTTAATTGAGCACAGCCACCGGATCATGACTCGATGCGGACAAGACTGACCTTTTGCCCCCCAATCCCTCCCTTTCCGATCCCCAAATCTCTGCTTCTCATTGGCTATCTTCCAAGTCATTCTTCAGACTTCTTGTCTCGTCATTTCCCAGGAATGTCTCCCCCCCTCATTTCCACGACAACCCGACTTCAAAGGGATTTAGCAGGCAAAAGTTCAGAGCTTATCTCTCTCTCTCTCCTCTGCTCTCTATGCCAGTGTCGAAACGCTGACATCCTGCAGTGATTCCCTTCTAAAAATGGCGAGAAACGTTGTAAAACAGGGCAAGGCTCAGTTGAGAACTGTCTCGCTTTGCAACGGGGCTCAACAGCAGCCGTTAAGCTTTTCAAGCAATGCCTTGAAACCCCGTAGCTTGGTAGATGAGCGCAGTGCACCGAGCGATGGGGGGGGGAAGGAAGGTTCAAGGCACTCCTTGAAAACTCCTTACCGGACGTCCTCAGGAGGCTGGCCAGGGCGAGACAAGCGTTCTTCACCAACACGGGGCTGTCGGGATGCTGCCTCAGAGCTTCGAGCAAAAGCAGAGAATAAGGCTCGTATTTGACTTCGTCTATGCATCCTGCAAGGGAAGCCAGAGGATGAAATTGTTATTGTATTTCCAGAACTACTTGCAAAGGAAACTGGGAAGCATTTCTTTTTTTAAAAAAATGAACTGGCATAGTAGAAATCAATAGAGGTAGTCCTTGACATACAACAATTCATTTAGAGTAGAGTAGAGTAGAGTAGAGTAGAGTAGAGTAGAATAGAATAGAATAGAATAGAATAGAATAGAATAGAATAGAATAGAATAGAATAGGACAGGACAGGACAGGACAGGACAGGACAGGACAGGACAGGACAGGACCGGAACGGAACGGAACGGAACGGAACGGAACGGAACGGAACAGAACAACAGAACAGAACAGTAATATAGAATAGGAATTTAAAATACAAATTAGGAATGGAATAGGAATAGAATAGAATAATAAAATAGGAATAGAATAGAATAATAGAATAGGAATGGAACAGAACAGGAATATAGAATAGGAATTTAAAATACAAATTAGAAATAGAATAGGAATAGAATAGAATAACAGAGTTCGAAGGGACCTTGGAGGTCTTCTAGTCCAACCCCCTGCTTAGGGAGGTGACTGTTTAAAGTTACCGTTTAGTGACCATTCAAAGTTACCATGGCCCTGAAAAGAATGACTTGGCACAGTTGGTCACACTTATGATCTTTGCAGCATCCCGATGGTCATGCAACCAAGTCAGATGCTTTTGGCAACCGGCTCCTATTTATGACGATCGCACGATCTGCTTTTGCGACCACTTGTCCAGCAAAGCCAATGGGGAATACAGATTCTCTTAAGCACCGTGTGACTGACGTAACAGAGGCAACGACTCGCTTAAAAACGGTGGCAGGAAAGGTCGTAAAACAGAGGGAGCTCACTTAACAAATGTTTCCGCTAGCAACAGAAATGTTGGGCTCAATTGTGGTCGTAACTCGAGGTCTACCTGGACATAGGTTTCTTCAACATTAAGACAAGCGAATCCTCAACTCACAGCTGCTCATTTAATGACCGTTCAAGGTTACAACAGCCTTGTACCTTAACAGCTGTCGCACCAACGCTGCGGCCACAGAACTGCAATTGGTTGGTATTTGCAACTAGTTGCAGAGCCCTTAGGACGCGCGACCCTAATGCGTGGATTGTTCCTGCCTCGTTTCTGCAAAAGATACCCACTGCGAGAAGCTGTCTTCGCTCAACTTGCTTAACAGACCCCCGTAGAAGTCGTCATAAAGCTGGGTCCGTCTTGACTTAACGGCCCACGGCAATTTACAGCAGCAATGCTGTTCCCGGTTATACTGTTGTCGCCCGAAGGGGCCCCTTCTTCCTTCTCGCTCGGGAGAACTCACCGTGAAGAGAAAGGGCCCAAAAGGCACTGCAGGCTGCCTCTGCGACTTCCACGTGGTCGAGATGCATGTGAAGGATGACGGAGACCAGCTCCGTGGCGTATTTCAGCGGGCTCTGGGCCACGTCGGCCACTGAATTGACAAAAGAAAGGCAACAACGTTAGGCCCGAAATGCTTACTTACGACCAGAGTTGAGTCCGAAATAACTTCAGATAACACAGACAGAAAGGACCTTGGAGGTGTCCAACCTCTGCTCAGGCTGGAAACCCTATACCACTGCAGACAAATGGCCGTCCAAACTCTTCTTAAAAACCTCCAGTGTTGGAGCATTCACAACTTCTGGAGGCCAGTTATTCCACTGATTAGTTGTTTTTCCTGTCAGGAAATTCCTCCTTAGTTCTAGGTCGCTAAACAAATCGTCCGTAAGTCGAGGACTTCCCGCATGAAACCTTTTCCTCCTTCCTTACCCTAGAATAGTTTTAACCTGGCCGCTTTCATCAACTCATCCATTGCCTCTCTTCCTCCTGAACGTCCTAAGTAGCTAACAATAGGCTGTTGCCCATCCAAAGTGGCCACAAACATCTGGAAGAGCTGGGGTACGAGTGTCCAACCAGAGGCCCCTATTTTCCAGCTGTGCAATCGGAGGCACCCAATGTCTCGTTTCCTACCCACCGTTCACAGCCAGTGTCCAGATGAGGCCGCAACAAGCAAAGCAGATCTCTCTGTTGTGAGCGAAAGTACACAAGATAGTCAAGATATCCGTGAAAATGTTGGCTCTCTGGAGGGCTTCCGCGGCTGCTTCTAGAAAGGGGGCGAAAAAGAGAGAGAGGGAGGTGAAGAACAACGGAATGTGGAGCTGTAGGAAAGCTATGGCAAATCTAGACAGCCTACTAAAAAGCAGAGACATCACCCTGCCAACAAAAGTGCATATAGCCAAGGCTACGGTTTTCCCAGTTGCAATGTATGGCTGTGAAAGTTGGGCCCTAAGGAAGGCTGAGCACCAAAGAATGGAGGCCTTGGAACTCTGGTGCTGGAGAAGACTCCTGTGAGTCCCTTGGACTGCAAGGCCATCCAACTGGTCAGTCCTCAAGGAGATCAACCCTGACTGCTCTTGAGAAGGCCAGATCCTGAAGATGAAACTCAAATACTTTGGCCACCTAATGAGAAGGAAGGACTCCCTGGAGAAGAACCTCATGCTGGGAACGATGGAGGGCAAAAGAAGAAGGGGACGGCAGAGAATGAGGGGGCTGGATGGAGTCACTGAAGCACTAGGCGTGAGCTTAAATGGACTCCAGAGGATGGTAGAGGACAGGAAGGCCTGGAGGAACGTTGTCCATGGGGTCGCGACGGGTCAGACACGACTTTGCAACTAACAACAACAAGGCCCATCTGAGCCATGCTAGAATTCCCAGCAAGCGAGGCCACCAGGTTGAGTGTGCGCGCCTTACCGTTGGAGGACATCATCATAAACAAGGTGCAGATCATACAGAGCAGCTCTTCATTGTCCTGATGGGTCCTCATCGAATTCAGCAGGCAGCTGAGGTTGTTCTCTTCAGCCAGGATCTCCACGTTCAAGTTCTGAGCGATAGCTGTCAGAAGCAGAAAGTCAGCCCAGAAACATCTGAGCTACCTGCCGCTATTGCAAACATCTGGGATGGTCCCATCCCTCCTTTCCAAGCCAAAGATCCTCGCACAGAAGGCACTGCCCGAACAGGAGGGAAAGAGTTAGAAACAGAGCAATATAGTGCTTTAGAGAGCCAGATGTAAGTCTGTTTTCAGCAAAAGGTCTGAATAATCTTTAGGCCGCTCAGCAACCAAGAGTTGGCATAACATTAAAGGGTTATTTAAACAGCCCTTTATCTGTTGAATTAAGGAACAACAATTAAGGAGCCTTGATAGTACAGTGGTTTAATGCACCCTGTTATTAACACAGCTGCCTGCAATTTCTGCTGGTTCGAATCTCTCCAAGGCTCAAGGTTGACTCAGCCTTCCATCCTTTCTAAGGTAGGTAAATTGAGGACCCAGTTTGTGGGGGCAATAAGCTGACTTTGTATAAAATATACAAAAGGATGAAGGCTATTGCTTAACGCATTGTAAACCGCCCTGAGTCTCCGGAGAAGGGCGGCATATAAATCAAATTAAAAAATAAAATAAAATAAAATAAAAAATAAATAATCATTTCAGCTATCATCGAGAACCTAATGTTTTGCTGGTTCTCTCACCTCGCCCGGCGATTCCAAGCAGCAACGCAAATCCAGCCAGCAGCGTCTCAAGAGAATCGTTGTGTTTATCCATGGCATCGATCACCGTCTCCATCAGATGAAGGAACACCTTGACACCAACTGTGGGGGAAGAATCCGCAGCTGTTCAATTTTATTTCCCGTGCCTAATCAGTAACTTTCCTGCACCAGTTGGGGAGTGTGGCTTTTTTTATTTCTCTTTGGAAAAGTTTGGAAATACTTGGAAATCCTTAAGTCGGCAGTTCCAAGAAGGAATCCGTGCCCATTTGCACCACTCAGGTGTCCCTGAGGACACAGACAAACCTCCCAAGTGGCCTCAACGACTCTCGAAAAGGATGCAAATGACCAGCTGCCTGCAAGGAGTATAAATCCTTCCATTTCCCCAACTTGTTGTGGTCCACCAACAGCCTGTGGAGCTGGCAGCAGAGTCGGACAGTGAGGAGTCTGGGGAAGGCTCGGATGAGGGCTCTGCGTCTGAGGCAGAGAAAGGGCCATTGGGAGTTAAGTGCTGCCTCCGGAGCCTCCTGAGTCGGACCTCAGCGAGGCAGAGGAACAGGGAGAGCCTGTTCCCAGTGCGTGCATGTGCAGAGCTGCCAGAAGGCAAGAATAGTTAAGACAAAAGGGACGACTCGGGAGTAGGGCTGGGAGATGATTGGCCCCTCTCATAAGGCTTAAAAGAGGAGCAAAGGCACATGAGCCTTTGCAGGAAGCAACGTTTGTTCATTCAGTTCAGTTTAAAGCCTGAAGCTCTGTTTGATTTTGGACTCCGTGTGGATTTGCCAATTAGGTCTTTGGCAGCGTGTCAAGGGAGATAAAGGGTGATTATCAGCCTTATCCCGAAGGACTCTTTACAACTATTTGGGACTCATCTGTGAATGAACAGAATTGACAGCTATTAAAATAAAACAGGTTTTTGGGACTACTCGTGTGTTTTACTGACTCGGGAGCTCAGAACAGAACTATCCAGTCAGAGGTGAAGAAGTTTCTCGTACTTTTTCCCTCGTTCAACAGGCTGTTGAGACGTTCGATGCTCTTTTCTTGTGCTTCTTCAACTTCCGGGTAAGACATCATGAATTCTGCAGGAGATTAAAAACAAAAAGCAACTTTCTGTGCCATCCACTCTTACAACCAAAACAAAAGTGTTCTGTAGAAGCTCCAATTTTCAAGTTCTCCGGTGCGGATGTTTTCCGAAATCTTCATTAATCGTCAGGTATCTATAGGATATGTCTATATGGGATGCGGTAGCTCAGTGGCTAAGATGTTAAGTTTTGTAGTATTCTATTTACCGTGTTTCCCCGAAAATAAGACTCTGTCTTATATTTTTTTGAACCCTGAAATAAGCACTTGGCCTTATTGCCATGCGCTCAAAAGCCCGATTGGGCTTATGATCAGGGGATGTCTTATTTTGGGTGAATTTCAACATTTTTTACTACCGGTTCTGTGGGTGTGGTTTGGTGGGCGTGGCATGGGTTGGTGGGTGTGGCTTGGTGGGCATGACAGGGGAAGGATACTGTAAAATCTCCATTCCCACCCCACTCCAGGGGAAGGTTACTGCAAAATTTATTTATTTATTTATTTATTTATTTATTTATTTATTTATTTATTTATTTATTATATTTCTATACCGCCTTTCTCCTGTAGGACTCAAGGCGGTGTACAGTCAAGAAAAATATAGACAACAAACATCATAAAATTGCTAATTAAAATTATTACTTATTACTTAAAAAGTATTAAAATCCCCATTGCCTCCCCACTCCTGGGGATAGGATATTGCAAAATCTCCATTCCCACCCCATTCGGGCTATCCAGAGGTGGTATTTGCCGGTTCTCCGAACTACTCAAAATTTCTGCTACCGGTTCTTCAGAACCTGCTGGATTTTACCCTTGGTGTATATGCTCTCAGTGTACATGAGAATAAAATACATTCATCAAGAATAAAAAGATACAACAGTTGGTGATAGTCATAGTCATCATGCTAAATGACTAGCCAGCATTACCTAGAACTGTCTGGATCCTATCGGTCTGAAGTATATCCAGGAAACCCGGAGGAAGTTTCCTTGCCACCTTTATTAGAGGGGATTTAGCTTCAATGAGGCATTCTCGGATATATGGATTTCCAACCAGTTCCCTAAAATTACAGGAAAAGAGGAGAGAAACAGTTTTTTTTCCCCCCTGAATTCCAACTTGGCTGAAGAATGCAATCCTTGACTTAACAACCATCGGTTTTAGCGACCAAAGTCACAACAGAATTTTTTTTAAAAAAGGCACACATGGCCCTTTCCCCAAAGTTAAAATTCATCAGTGGAACGGTTTCCCTGCAGAAGTTGTGGCTGCTCCCATCACTGGAGGCTTACAAAAAGAGACTGGACCAACCATCTGTCCGAGATGGTATTGGGTTTCCTGCTTGAGCAGAGGGTTGGACTAGAGGACCTCCAGAGGTCATCTAGTCCCTTCCAACCTCTGTTATTCTACATTCTAATGGGACGATCTCAGCTAGGCCAACTCACTCTGCAGTTGGCCTCTCAGAAGGATCAATTTTCAGCATCAGAAAGAGGACGGAAGACAGCAAGGGGGGCAGCTGGTTCATGTCGCTCACAGCCTCCTCAAGAGCTCTGGCCTCCTTCTTGATGTTGTGCAGCAACAACATAGGCTCTTTCACCTACAAAAGACGCACAACGCAAGAGAGAGAGATTCTTAACAGGGGACACAAGATCGGCAATCGATTCGCTTGCAGATTCACCATGCAAGTGTGAGCTTGTCGGAAGCCGGCTGGGAAAACCGTAAGATCACATTAAAACACCCCGGACAGTGTAATTCCTGCCAGTTGCCAAGCATCTGAATTTTAGAATGGAATCAAATTCTTTATTGGCCAAGTGTGATTGGACACACAAGGAATTTGTCTTTGGTGTATATCGAACTACTAGGTTGGCAAATCACGGGAGCTCACCCCGTTACTCGGCACTAGGGATTTGAACCGCTGAACTGCCGACCTTTCGATCGACAAGCTCAGCGTCTTAGCCACTGAGCCAACCGCGTCCCTCTTTATCGCTCTTTATCATCTCGCACTTTGCAAACTTTTATAGCTCTCTTAACAAGAAGGATATAACGTACCTTTGAGGAAGAACAGGCTATCATGTCCAGCAAAATGGAGCCCAACGACCAAATGTCGGATTTGTCACTAAAAGAAAAATCGAGGGCCTCCGGAGCCATCCAGCATTTAGAGTCGGGCTCTGCAGGGAAGATAAACCCACCCAGGACTATTTTTAAATCCCTGCAAATGACAGCCCAAGAGCATTTTTTACTCATGAAATTGAGCAGAAACAGAAATTGAAAAAAAACTGGACTTTCTTAGTTTTTGCTTGAAGAGGTTTCGCTTCTCATCCGAGAAGCTTCTTCAGCTCTGGCATAGCTAAATGTCTATGGAGATTCTCAGTCCTCCAGGTCATGGTTGTCCCAAAGGTGCTTTTTTTCCCGAGGCAACTTTCTAGTTTTTCTCTGAAGACGTTTCGTTTCTCATCTGAGAAGCTTCTTTGGCTCTTGACTGGATGGTGGGAAACAGAAGGATTTATACTCCTTGCAAACTTTTTGCATCCTTTCAGAGAGTCGTTGAGGCCACTTGAGGTTTATCTGTGTCCTAAGAATCACCGCAGGTCAACCTCCAAGTGGCCTCAACAGCCCTCTGAAAGGATGCAAACGACCAGCTGTCTGCAAGGAGTATAAATCCTTCCATTCTCCCACTATCCTGTCAGAACCTGAAGAAGCTTCTCGGATGAGAAGCGAAACCTCTTCAAAAGAAAAACAAAGGAAATCCAGTTGCCTCTTCGAAAAAGCACCTTTATTAAGTGACTTTTGCTCCATTTTGCAGTCTTTTTTTTTCTTTTTTGCCACTGTTGTTAAGCGAACCGCTGCAGCCATTCAGCTAGGAACACAGTTGCTAAGTGAATCTGCCTTCCCCGTTGATTTTGCTGGTCGCCAAAGGGGTTCACATGGAGAGTGCAACCGTCATCAATATGAAACCGTTGACAAGTGGCTGAATTGTAATCGTGACCACGGGGATGCCTGCAACAGTCCTAAATGTGAAAAATGCCTGACATCGTAACTTCAAATAGTCACTAAATAAAATATTGTAAGGTGAGAACTGTCTGTATTCCAACACTCCCATGAAACAAACAGGGTCGTACATTCGATATATCCTCTCTTTAGTTTATAAATATTTTCCAAGCACCCCAGGCTAAATGCCTTTTCTTTTTTTTATGGATAGGCACGGAAACCAGCGAGAGCAACTTACCTTCTTCGGCCCTTATTCTCCATTTCATCTCATCCGTCATGAGGGTTTCCGAACCGAAATCACAAACCATGAAAGACGTTTCCCCAGTAGAAAGTATGTTCGATGGCTTGAGATTCCTGAAATACAGCAGAAGGTGGAGAGGCCACCGTCAGGCAGGCTACCTCCCAAAAAACCAAAAAAACCACACAGCCATAGCAGTTAGACTTATATACCGCTTTACAGTGCTTTTACAGCCCTCTCTAAGCAGTTTACAGAGTCAGCCGCTTGCCCCCAACAATCTGGGTCCTCATTTTAACCACCTCGGAAGGATGGAAGGTGGAATCAGTTTCCATCCATTGTTCCTTGTCTGACCTTCAGGTGCTTTGGAAAATAGCTTGACCCCCTTCCTCCTCTCTGGGGCAGCCCCTCGAATATTGGAAGACGGCTATCACGTCTCCCCTGGTCCTTCTCTAGACTAGCCACTCTCGAGTTGATGGGTGTTGTGTCCTTCCTGCTAAAAAGACCCAAAATAATCAAATCCTTCTCACCGGTGGAAAATATTTAGCCGATGGATGTAAACTAATACATCCACCATCTGTCCTGTGAACATCTGAATGACCTGCGGAGAGAAATATATAGACCGTTTAGGAAGAATCGAAAGTTTTTGACTTACAATTAAGAGGGTGGAAAAAATTGAAATTATAGTTATGCAAGTTGATGAAGGAACATTTTTATCCCATCCTGGAATGTCTCAAAGGGATGGATCCACGAAGATGAGGGGGTCAAACTTATTTTCCAAAGCATCAGGAGGCAAGACAAGAAACGATGGATGGAAACTAACCAAGGAGAGAAGCAACCTAGAATTAAGGAGAAACTTCCTAACGGTGAGGACAATTAACCAGTGGAACAGCTTGCCTCCAGAAGTTGTGGCTGCTCCATCACTGGAGGTTTTTAAGAAGAGACTGGACAGCCACTTGTCTGGAATGGTATAGGGCCGTGATGGCAAACCTATGGCCATATCTGTGGGCATGTAAGCGTTGCCCTAGCCCAGCTCCAGCCCGCATCCATGCACTGGCCAGTTGATTTTTGGGCCTTCCAGGCCTACCGGAAGTTGGGAAACAGGCCGTTTCCAGCCTCCAGAGGGGCTCCAGGAGGTTGGGGAAGTCTGTTTTCGCCCTCCCCAGGCTCCAAGAAAGCCTCTGAAGCCTGGGGAGGGCGAGAAACGGGCCTTCCGGGAGTTGGGAAACAGGCCATTTCTGGCCTCCAGGGGAGTGGGGAAGGCTGTTTTTGCCCTCCCCAGGCTCCAAGAAAGCCTCTGGAGCCTGGGGAGGGTGAAAAATGAGCCTACCGGGCCCACTGGTAACCTTTTTGCTGTTGCATGCCAAAAGCGGGGAGCATGGGGGGGCGTGTACACATGCGGGGGGTGGGGGGCATTCGATTATGGGTATGGGCATGTGGGCACGTGACAACCTCATGCTCTCCCCGCTTTTGCCACGCGACGGCAAAATGCTAAACCATCCCTGGTGTCAGGTTTCGATGTCGTCTCAAATAAAATAGATTGCACTTCCAAACAAATAGTCTTTGAAGAAATCTTTCATTTTATTAAGCACGACAATCTGTCCCCGATCGTGGCATAGCCAACACTGACTTCCTGACCCCAAACCTTCCCTTTCCGTTCCCCAATTCTCGGCGTCTCGTTGGCCCTCTTCCAAATCACTCTCCCCATATCTAGTACTTCAGCTCCCAGGAATGTCCCCTCTCCCATCTCTTCTCCTAGGGGACATTATCTTCAGGGAAAATAAGTAGGTGAGAAGTCAAGCGTCCTCTTGCCAGCTGCCTCCTCTTCACCTTCTTAGGTCAGCACTAGAGTAAATGCAGATTGAGGTGCTGACAACTGGTATAGGGGTCTCCCAGATCCCTTCCAGCTCTCTTCTGATTGAAACCCACACTGGCTGTGTTCAACAAGCAAGTTTAGCTCAAACGAATCACGCCATGACTTAATATGACAATATCTAGTTCACCCAACATTCTAAGAAGTACGATTGATTCCTACAAAACGGGGGAGGAGAACCTGGGATTACAAATGACGCAGCCCCCTGTTCAGGTGATCTAGGATGTTGTTTCAAAGACGGGCCAATCTTATTACGGCTCTGGGCGAGGTGGTGGGGGATTTGCAAAGATCATGACGATTCCGCTAGCTTTTGAATTTGACCTTGTTTGAAAATTCCTCGTGGCTCAGCCGCTTGGCTTTGATACGCGAGAAGAGGTCCTCGTGGTGGGAATGGTGCATCACCAGGCAAAGGAAGAGAGAGGAAATCTGAAATATGAAAAATACGAAAGCCACAAGTAAACATTTCAATGAATAAAATAGATAAAATTAAATAAGAGCAAAAAGCAGAATAAATATGCTATTTAAAATGCCTATAATTGCTTTTGTAGACATATACATCAGAGATTAAAGACACTGCAGGAAAACCTCGGTTAACAACTGGCCTGCTTAGTGACTGTTCAAATGTAGAACAGTGCTGGAAAATTGGTTTTATAACGATGGTCACAGTGAGCTGTGACTGCCATCATCAGCCAGCTTCTACCCAGCAAATCAATAAAAAATTGCAAGTATGCAGCCACATAATGTTGCCCTTTAACAACTATGGGTGATTCGCTTAATGGCCGCAGTGGAACTAATGTCTTAAAGATTTTGCAATATCCTTCCCCCAGGAGTGGGGAAGGAATGGGGATTTTGCAGTATCCTTCCCCTGCCATGCCCACCAAGCCACGCCCACAGAACTGGTAATAAAAAAAAATTGGATTTCACCACTGTCCCAGCCCCACGGAATTCTAAAAAAAACTTCAGAATTCTTGCAACGTCCGTGATCCCGTTTCTCACCTTATTGTCCCAAATGATAAAAAATTCTTTGTAGGCACAAATATTCTTATGTTTTATTTTCAACAGCTCCATCACCTGTAAGGAAAAAAAATGGCCCATTGGGGGGTGGGGGGTGGAACGGTGTGTAAAACTCAGTGTCATGTCACACTCAACACAACTCTGCTCTTTGACTAAATTCATCCAATGTTGAGTTTGCACAATAAATTAACCCAGCTAAGCAGACTCACAAGGTCATTTTTTTTAAAAAAAGGACCAGGGGTGAAATGCTCCCAGTTTAGTCTGGTTCGCTCGAATCAGTAGTAAAAAAGGCTACAGGTTCGCCGAACCGGTAATAAAAAAAAAATCTAAAAAAAAAAAGTTCCCACGATCAGCTGAGCGACGTGCGATCTTCGGAACTTTTTAAAAAACTTTTTAAGCATTTTTTTACTACTGGTTCTCCAGAACTGGTAGTTAAAAATGCTTTAAAAATTTAAAAAAAAAAAAAAGTTATGAAGATCGTGTGTCGCTCAGCTGATTGTCGGAACTTTTTTTTCTTTACCTTTTGGGCATTTTTTTACTCAGGAACCGGTAGTAAAAATGCTTTAAAAAAAGGGGGGAAAAAGGCTCCGACGATCACAGCTGTGGCACACGATTGTCAGAGCCTTCTTTTTTACTTTTAAAAGCATTTTTTACAACCTATTCCACCGAATAGATTGTACAAAATGCTTTTAAAAGTAAAAAAAAAAAATAGGCTCCAAAGTTCGCCTCCTTTTGGCATGGCATGTGCAGCCAGTGAACCAGTAGTAAACCAGTTCAGATTTCACCACTGAAAAACACCCATTTAAGCCATCTTTCTTCCTAAAGCAGGAATAAATCGCACACATCCCAGCATAATATCCTTTCATAATCACAACGTAAGCAAAAGACCTTACATTATTTCATGGAAGATAGCTTTAAATAAGGAGAAGGAAGACACGTTACCTCTTGGAGTGCGCTGTTCGCCTGATTTTCATCAATGCATTCGACCTGCCCCAAACAGGCAAAGAGTCAAAACATTAAAAAATCCTTTTTATTAAAGTTTAAATAGATCATGATTTAAAAAAAAAACCAAATACCAACTAAGAAACAAACATATAAAAACAAACAAATTCCCTGTTTTTGCAATGCAGGGATTCGTCGACAGTTCATTTAGTTCAGGGTTTCTCCACCTTGGAAGCTTGAAGATGGGTGGACTTCAACTCCCAGAATCCCCCAGCCAGCAACGCTGGCTGGGGGATTCTGGGAGTTGAAGTCCACCCATCTTCAAGCTTCCAAGGTGGAGAAACATTGATTTAGTTGATCGCTCAAAATCACAAGGGCACTGAAAAAAGTGACCTTTGACTGTTTTTCACACTTACGACCATTGCCGTATCCCCGTCGGTCACATGATCCAAAAATCCGGACTCTGACTCGTATTTATGACGGTTGTGGTGGGTCCTGGGTCACCCCTTTTGCGACCATCCGATGAGCCAAGCCAACGGAGAAGGCCAAATTCACTTAACAACCAGATTACCCATTTAACTGTGGCAAGAAAGGTCGTAAAATGAGACAAAATTTACTTGGGGTGTCTCGCTTAGCGACAGGAAAATTGGGCTCAATTGTGGTCATAAATCGAGGATTATCTGTAAAAAGGTTCCCTTCTCTTTGCCAAGCTGAGCATTGAAGCAAACATTGACAATATCCATTCCTGCCGGCGGCTGATTTTATTCTAGTTTTATGCTTAAAGAAGCAGAAAGATTTGGTGAATATTTAAACAGGATATAAAAGGCTGAGCATCAACTTTAAATCCTTTGAAAGAGATGGCAAGGCTGAAGCCATCAATGAAATCCTGGCTAAAACCTAATTTTGTTCTATTTATGAGGTGATTTTATTCTGCTTTATGCATCTTATTCGACCTGCCGGTTGGCCTCTTGAGGTAATTCACAGGGATGTATTTGGGAATCACATCCTGTTGCCATAGTGACTTGCCTTTCCTTGCTCTCTCCTCTCACCTTTTTCAACACGTATTTCTTTGTTTTGGCATCTTTTCCTTTTACCATGGGTTCTACTACCAGCATCATTCCCAGAGCCCCTGGGGGCAACTCCTTCACAAGCTGCATTGCAAGCAAACAGATAATATTTTAATAATATTACTATACAAGTCCTCTATAATGGCCACGCTCAATGCATCTGTCTGTTTGTCTGTCTGTCTGTCTACTATCCATCTATATCTATCTCATCTAATGTATCCAGCTATCTAATCTCTTGTGTCTCTTAGCTATGTCACCTAATCTCTCATCTATCTATCCATATCTACCTATCTACCTATCCATCCCATCTATCTATCATCTGTGTCTCTCTAATCTATGTCATCTAATCTCTATTTCTCTAGCTAATCTTCTATCTCATTTAATCTACCTACCTACATATTTTATATCTATCTATCTATCTATCTATCTATCTATCTATCATCTGTGTCTCTCTAATCTATGTCATCTAATCTCTATTTCTCTAGCTAATCTTCTATCTCATTTAATCTACTTACCTACCTATTTTATATCTATCTATCTATCTATCTATCTATCTATCTATCTATCTATCATCTGTGTCTCTCTAATCTATGTCATCTAATCTCTATTTCTCTAGCTAATCTTCTATCTCATTTAATCTACTTACCAACCTATTTTATATCTATCTATCTATCTATCTATCTATCTATCTATCTATCTATCTATCATCTGTGTCTCTCTAATCTATGTCATCTAATCTCTATTTCTCTAGCTAATCTTCTATCTCATTTAATCTACTTACCTACCTATTTTATATCTATCTATCTATCTATCTATCTATCTATCTATCATCTGTGTCTCTCTAATCTATGTCATCTAATCTCTATTTCTCTAGCTAATCTTCTATCTCATTTAATCTACTTACCTACCTATTTTATCTAACTATATCTATCATCTATCTATCTATCATCTGTGTCTCTCTTCTCTATATCATCTAATCTCTATTTCTCTAGCTAATCTTCTATCTCATCTAATCTACCTACCTACATATTTTATATCTATCTATCTATCTATCTATCTATCTATCATCTGTGTCTCTCTTATCTATATCATCTAATCTCTATTTCCCTAGCTAATCTTCTATCTCATCTAATCTACCTACCTACCATCTCTATCTATCTATCTATCTATCTATCTATCTATCTATCTATCTATCATTATCATCTATCATCTCATCTATCTCTGTCTCATCTATCTCTCAATATCACTCTCTATTTCGCCTCTAGCTGTATGTCTGTATTATAATCACACTCATCTACGTCCATGCGCGGGTGCACACATCCACACAATCACTGATCGGTTTCACCCATTCCACTAAACTGTGGTTTCTTTTAACCGTGGTTGACTGGATAAGCAGGAACACAAGCTAAGGCACAGCTCACGCTCTCCTGGGTTTTTTTTTTTTTTTAGCCTGGTGCCTTCCCCACCAGACCAAACATTTTAAACCTATCCATTTTAATCTCGGGTTAATTTTTAAATGTTAGTCAGGGTTAGGGACCACCCACCCACCGACCAAGCCCTTTTTCAAGAAACGAGTTTTTTCTCTTTCCTGGGGGAAAAAAAGGGGGTGTCCAATGTCCTTCTCCCACCCCCCCACTTCCCTTCTCCCACCCCCCCTACTTCGCCACGCCCGACCTGGTATTTCTCCATGGCTGAACAATTATGGGGCGGGGGCGTCGGTGGTAAACGGTTCTTCCAGCCCCCTCCCCGTGGAGATCGTTCTTTCCTGCCCCTCCCTGTCTGTTTTCTCTAGCCTCCCCCTCCCCTTTCCCTCCACGCCCCATTCCGTATTCCTTTCCTCCATCCATCCATCCTCCATCCTTCCATCCATCAGCAGGACGCTCCGAGAAAAAAAAAATTGGATTTCAACTCGCGAAAGGGGTTCTTGGCTCCGCGGTGTGGCAAAGGCGCCCGAAAGCATCTGCAAAAGTGCTTTTATTTGTCTCTTCCAAAAAAACAAAACAAAAAAAAAACTATTTTGAGACGGGGGGTCTTTTCCGTTTGGGGAAGTCAAGGGGGTCTTCGAGCCTCTGCAGAATTCCTTGGAGGCACCGTTTGCAAAGGGATCCCGAAACGGTGGGTGGGTTGGGGGGGAAATCCTCCCAATGGGAGGCAGTTTGTTCTGTAAAAAATGTAAAAAAACAACAACAAACCACATTTTCCCCCCCCCCTGGACAAGTACAGAATATATTTATTTATTTTTATTTATTTAGTTTGTCAAACATGTATGAGATAACAGGTCTAAGTATCAACATGGACCTGAACACAGGAAATGAGTACAAATAAATAGGACAGGTCCCGGAGAAGAATAATTATTAATTTCATTAACAATCTTTAATTAATAAGAATTAATAGTTTATTATAAATAATATAATAAATCATTTTAGAGATTAATTTGCCGGTGTGATTCTCAGCAAGAATCGGAAGGGGAAAAAAAGCTGTCCTGCAAAGGGACAGAGAGAGAAGTTCACCACCCTGAGTCCCTTAGGAATAGGGCGGTATATAAATTTAATAAATAAATAAATAAAATAAATATTCATTCCCCCTTCCCTTTCGAATTCTCTTGATTTTTTGCCATCTTTTGGCAACCAGGTGAGGAGATAAAAAATGTTAAGGAAAATAAAATGACGATCCGCAACTCGGTTCATTGTTTTTCCTCATTTCTTCTCTATTTTGTCTCACTGTTAACCAGGGTTTAGAAACTCTGGTAATAATAATAATAATAAAGAGGAGGGGAGGAGGGGAAATATGGACAGACGGACAGATGGGTGGTTGGGTGGGTTTGTGGGGGAAGGAGGGATGGAGGGAAGGGAAAGGAAGGAGGTGGAGGGAAAAAAGAGAGTGAAGGAAGGAAGATAGGAAAGGAACAAGGAAAGGAAGAAAGAAAGGAAAAGAACAAGGAAGGGAAGGGAAAAGGAAGGAGAGGGAGGATGGAAGGAAAGGAAGGAGGCGGAGGAAAGAAAAGGGAAGGAAGGAAGGAAAGGAACAAGGAAAGGAAGAAAGAAAGGAAAAGAACAAGGAAGGGAATGGAAAAGGAAGGGGAGGGAGGATGGAAGGAAAGGAAGGAGGCGGAGGAAAGAAAAGAAGAGAGTGAAAGAAGGAAGGAAGGAAGGAAGGAAGGAAGGAAGGATTTAAAAACAAATTCTTGGAATAATACTTGGAAGGGAAATTGCCAAAACAATAGCCTTAAATACATCAGAAACAGAATATCAGCTAAAGAGCTGCCTTCAAAGTTAAAGATGGGAAATTAAAAAGAAAGAAGAGAATATTTGTAACTTACCTTGGTGCTCTCTGAGCTTAGTTGTTTTCTTTTTTTTCTTTTTTCTTTTTTTAAATTTGATTTATATGCCGCCCTTCTCTGGAGACTCAGGGCGGCTTACAATGCGCTAAGCAATAGCCTTCATCCTTTTGTATATTTATACAAAGTCAGCTTATTGCCCCCACAAACTGGGTCCTCATTTTACCTACCTTAGAAAGGATGGAAGGCTGAGTCAACCTTGAGCCTGGCGAGATTCAAACCTGCAGTAATTGCAGGCAGCTGATCTTAATAACAGGGTGCTTTAGACCACTGTACTACCAAGGCTCTTGTTACCCAATTAGGTAACATCATTGGTACTAGCAAAAAAAAACCCCACCAAGTTCAAAGAGCACCAAGGACCCCACAAATTAAAATCGTGTTGAAGCTCAAAACCCAAGAAGAGCGGCTAAATTAATTCTTTGCCTCCGTCTTTATTGCAGAAAAAATACAGGCGCGATACTTCTACCCAAATTCACTTTTTCAGAAAGGGTGCTTGAAGAACAGAAGAGGGCAAAAGACAACGGTCAGCTTTATTCATCAATCAACCATTAACCCAGGACCAAGTCCAAGAGGATAGCTTTGGAAAAGTAAACAGGATAAAATAGCACCATCGCTGAAATGGGAAACTCCCAAATGTCATTTAGGCTCTGCATTAAAATGGCACCAATACCTCAACGGAATTTGGGAAGATCCCGGAAATTACAGACAAGTTTATTCTGACATCTGTTCCAGGTAAGGGATGGAGACATCCTGGAAGACAGATGTCTTAAGCAATCTACGGTACTAAGGGAATAATCTGGTTGATAAGACAACCAACATGATTTTTGGCAAGATAAATTGTACCACCCACATTTAATATGCGTATGTTGTTAGTTGTGAAGTCGTGTCCGACCCATCGCAACCCCATGGACAACCTTCCTCCAGGCCTCCCTGTCCTCTACCATCCTCTGGAGTCCATTTAAGCTCACGCCGACTGCTTCAGTGACTCCATCCAGCCACCTCGTTCTCTGCCGTCCCCTTCTTCTTTTGCCCTCCATCGTTCCCAGCATTCGGCTCTTCTCCAGGGAGTCCTTCCTTCTCATTAGGTGGCCAAAGCATTTGAGTTTCCTCTTCAGGATCTGGCCTTCTAAAGGGCAATCGGGGTTGATCTCCTCTAGGACTGACCGGTTGGATGGCCTTGCAGTCCAAGGGACTCGCAGGAGTCTTCTCCAGCACCAGAGTTCAAAGGCCTCCATTCTTTGGCCCTCAGCCTTCCTTATGGTCCAACTTTCCCAGCCATCCATTGCAACTGGGAATAAGCATATAAATACAGGTAATTCTGTAAAAACCATATTTTTGGACTTTCAGAGAAGTTTGAATGGTGGATTCACCCGTCACGCTAAACCATAATGTGTTTTGGGGTTTTTTTGGTTTGGCATGCCCGTTGAAGCCAACTATATAGGAAATATATAGGGAATCCTCGACTTACGTCCACAATTGAGCCCGAAATTTTTGTTACTAAGCAAGGCAGCTGTTAAGTGAGGTTTGCCCCATTTTATGACATCTCTTGCTACAGTTGGCTGACTATTGTGTAGGTGGCCCCAAGGGCAAAATCCAGCCCAAACATCTGGTCAGCTGACATGATAGATGGATCAAAATGCCATTATCCAGCTGAAACATCTGGCCAGATGATTTAAATAGGTGGTTCAAAATGCCATATACAGCCTAAACTGGTGAGCTGCGGTGATGCAGTGGTTAGAGTGCAGAACTGCAGGCTACTTCTGCTGCCTGCCAGCTGCCTGCAAATTTGGCAGTTCGAATCTCACCAGGCTCAAGGTTGATTCAGCCTTCCGTCCTTCTGAGGTGGATCAAATGAGGACCCAAATTGTTGGGGGGGGGCAAGAGTCCGACTCTGTAAAATTGCTTAGAGAGGGCTGTAAAAGCACCGTGAAACGGTATATAAGTCTAAGGGCTATTGCTAAACATCTGGCCGGACGACTTGATAGCTAGGTAAAAATGCCAAATCCAGCCCAAACATTTGCCTGGCTGACTGGATAGCTTGGCAAAAAAATGCCAAATCCCAATCCAAACATCTGGCCCGGCTGGCTTGATTGGGGCTGCCCCCCCCTCCTTCCCCAAAAAACCCCACTCCAGACCATCCTTTTTTTTTTTTAATTAGATTTATATGCCGCCCTTCTCCGGAGACTCAGGGCGGCTTACAATGCGTTAAGCAATAACCTTCATACTTTTTGTATATTTATACAAAGTCACTTATTGCCCCCACAAACCGGGTCCTCAATTTACCTATCTTAGAAAGGATGGAAGGCTGAGTCAACTTTGAGCCTGGTGAGATTCGAACTTACAGTAATTGCAGGCAGCTGAATGTTAATAACAGTGCTTTTAGTCTGTTAAGCTATCCAGGCTCCTTGCTGTCATCGCCCCCCCTCCCCCCCCCCCCCCGTTTTCATTTTGGGAAGCCAATTCCGCGCAAAATTGGAAAAAAAGCCCAAACGCCTTTCTATCCTTTGGGCACTTTTTGCGCTGCGTTTTTACGCGCGGGCTCATCTCCTTTCTCCAACCTTTCCTGCGCTGCGGGCGGGGAATCCCGACTTGGGCGGGACAAGACGGGGCCGGCCCTCCCGTGGGTCTGGCCCTCCGTCTCCCCTCCCCTTCTCCCCTCCCCTTCTCCCCTCCCTGCCGGCTGCTGTGGGCCTCGCGCGGTTCCTTTAAGAATCGGCCTACGTGGCACAGCCCAGGCAAGGCAAGGCAAGGCAAGGCGAGAGCGCAAAAAGCGCCACTTCCTTGGGCAATCGCGGCGGGGGCGGCAGCAGCCAGCAGCTCTCCTAGAAGCCGCGTGGGGGGGCCCGGGTGCCTGCAAATCGGCTTTCCCCAGCAAGATTTCCACCCCCCCCCCCCCAGAAAAATACATATATATATATATATATATATATATATATATATATCTAAAACCCAGCCAGCCATGGGGCAAAACGACCTGATGGGCAGCGCTGAAGATTTTGCAGATCAGGTGAGTGTTTTTGGGGTGGGTCGGAGAGGGGTGGAGGGGGGGGGACTCCCAAGTGGAGAGGTTTTATGGACACTTTTTTGGGGTTTGGGGTTGGAGGGTCCTATGGGAGTTTTTTTTTTCCCCTCCCCACCCCTTCCCTTCCTTTCCCTTCCCATCGATCTTTTTTTGCCGACGGGTCCTGGAATTGAAAGCGATGGATTGTATCCATTTCCTAGCTGGCTTGCAATAAAATAAATAAATAAACAAACAAAGCAAAACCCAAAAACACGGAAAGCAAGAAAAGTCTAGGTTCCTTTGGGGAAGGAGGGAGGGAAGGGCAGGGCGGTGGGGCTCATGGCTCTCCCCCCACCTTCTTCCCCGCCCCCATCAGAGCTAACCCTGCTTTTGGGGAAGGGGGTGGTGGCCAGACAGTTTCCCCATCTCTCTCTCTCTCTCTCTCTCTCTCTCTCTCTCTCTCTCTCTCTCTCTGGAGCTGAATGAGCAGATTGGCTGAAACAAAAGACTCCTTTTTTAAAAAAGAAAGAAGGAAAGAAAGAAAGAAAGGATGGTGTTTGTTTGTTTTTTTTCCCTTGCCATATTGGAGAAAAGAGGCCTACCCCGGAGACTAAGCTCGGCGTGCATTAACCGTGATTGCTGAATAAGCTTGGGTTTTAGCCTGGCACACACAAACAAACACATACCCGTAGCCGTAATGCACGCCGGTTCTTTGACAAAATGGTAGATCCAGCCTAACAGAGGTTTGTGGGTGTGTGGGGTGGAGTGGAAGGGGTGCCTTCCTTTATCTTTCTGCAGCCCTGAAGAATGGGGTCCCCCCCCGCCTAGGATTTAACCTAGTTTGATGTAGGGATCGGTAGGTTGGTTTGTTTTTCCGTGCCTGCTTTTGGGGGTGCTTTTGGGTTTATGCCTCTCCATGCTCTCGCAGTTGGTTGATAGGAGCACGATGTTGGACGGATAAACCTCGAATTAACATTCACAATTGGGACCGGAATTTGTGTTCCCTAAGCAAGGCAGTTGCTAAATGATTCAGGCCTGATTTTTACAATCTTTTTTTTTCTGTTTTGGGGGGCCACATTCTTTAGGTGAATCATTTGGTTGTTAAGCGAATCTAGCTTCCCCCCTGTTGATTTTGGCTTGTCGGAAGCAAAAAAAGTGGAGTTCCCACAAACCTGGGATGCTCCCTCCGGCGTAAATACGTGCCAGTTGCCAAGCACTTGAATTTTCACACAACTGTGGGGAATGCTACAACGGTCATAAGTGCGAGAACCGATCATAATTCGTTTTTTCCCCGTGCCATTGTTGCTTCAAACAGCCGCTAAAGGAATGGTTAAAAGTTGTGGGCTGCTTAAACGGCAGTCTGGCCTGTTTTGAAAATGCCTGATTGAGGAAGAGTGATTCATTTATTTTTTTTTAAATCTTGGAGGACACCAAAAAAATCTGATCAGCCTGTCTAGGATGTTGCTTCCATTACCGGGCCGGCTTAAGATCCCGCAGATAGAACAGCATTGTAGAATTTACGGAGTCCTCGGATTACGACCACAGCGGAGCCCCAAATTTCTGTCGTTAAGTGAGATGCTTGTGAAGTGGGTTTTGCTCCCTTTGAGGGCCTTTCTTGCCCAAGTTGGTAAATGAATCACTGCAGCTGTTAAGTTAAGTAGAACGTTTGTTAAGAGAATCTGGCTTCCCCATTGACTTCACTTGTCAGACGGTCGCAAAAGGGGATCACGTGTCCCTGGGACGTCATAAATGTGAGTCAGTTGTCAAGCATCGGAATCTAAATCACGTAAGCATGGGGATGTTGCCAGGGTCGTAAGTATGAAAAAGTCACTTTTTTTCAGTGCCGTTGCAACTTTGGTCGCTAAAGGAACTGTCGCAAGTCGAGGAATTCCTTGCGCTCTTTGCTTGGCAAGGATTAGTCTTAGTTCTTGAAATATATATTTATGTGTTTATCCTATTGTGCTGAGTAGATAAGCTGACAGGATCCAAAGCAAGGATTTTTTAAAAAAACTTTCTGCTCGGTCTTCTTTATGAATGAATGAATGAATGAATGAAAATTGTCAGTTGCTTCGTTCCATCTTTTTCCGATGGATCGTTTGTGCAATTTGCCACAACCTTCCCACGATGTGCGTGCAGCGTGGCTCAATTCGTCATATTGGCTAGTTTAGCGAACTGTGAGTTAGCCCTCCTTTAAACTTCAAGGGCTGCCCCAAAGAAAAGGGAGTCAAGCTATTCTCCAAAGCACCTGAGGGCAGGACAAGATGGAAACTAATCAAGGAGAGAAGCAACTTAGAACTAGGGAGAAATTTCCTGATGGTTAGAACAATTAATCAGTGGAACAACTTGCCTCCAGAAATTGTGGATTTTCCAACACTGGAAGTTTTTAAGAAGATTTTGGATAATTCTTCAAGATCCATCTCATCCTGGGCACACACACACCCTTTTTTTTTTAAATATTACCATCTGGCAGACGGTACAGGACAATAAAAACAAGGACAAATAGGCTGAAAAACAGTTTCTATCTCAGGGTAATAACCATATTGAATTCTACGGTATATAGTGCAATATCAGGTTTTCAGTTTCAATTATGTAGAATGTAAAGGATGTATGTTTGTATTTTTATTTTTATAGTTATAATGTATACTGAATGAAGAATAGAATAGAATAGAATAGAATAGAATTGTCATTGCACGTGGTACAACGAAATTAAATGCTGCCTTCATTCATTTTATATAACTATAAAAATAAAAACACAAACATACATCCTTTGCATTCTATATATCTGAAATTGAAAACCCGATATTGCCTTTATATACCGTAGAATTCAATATGGTTATTGCCCTGAGATAGAAACTGTTTTTCAGCCTATTTGTCCTTGTTTTGATCGACCGGTACCGTCTGCCAGATGGTAATAGTTCAAAAAAAAAAAAAGGGGTGCCCAGGATGAGATGGCATCATTTAATTTTGTTGTACCACGTGCAATGACAATAAAGTTAACTATAAACTATAACCATTTGTCTGAAGTGGTGTAGGGTTTCTTGCCTAAGCAGGGGGTTGGACTAGAAGACCTCCAAGGTCCCTTCCAACTCGGTAATTCTATTCTATTCTGTCGCTGTGTTATTTTTTATCCCCAGCATGAGGAGGGCAAAAAGTTAGGTCAGGTTGGCGTTTTTTCCTTTTCTTTTTCTGAAGAGTATTCAGCTGCTGTTAAAAAGTAAACACCAACGTTGGAAAACATAGAGGTCTGGTCAACAATTGGCAAAAAAAGGAACCTTGCCAATGATCTTTGACCATGGAAAGGATCCAAACTGTGACTTGGCTGGTCTTTTTCCCCCCTAGGCTATAAATTAAAAACAAAATCTACAATTTGGCCTTTTCAGAATATGATATGCACTGGATTTGGGGAGTCCTTGGCGCCCTCTGAGTTTGGTAGTTTTGTCGTAGACGTTTCCCTACCCAACTAGGTAACATCATCAGTTTTATGGGATGATGGTTGGGGATAATGAAACCTCTGCAAGAAACCCACCAAGCTCGGAGGCTACTAAGGGCCCCCCCAGTTGTCATCCTCCCCTCCCACCCCAAATCCTACTCCATTCTAGAACTGATGATGTTCCCTAGTTGGGTAATGAAACGTCTACAAAACAACCAAGCTCAGAGAGCACCAAGGATCCTACAATTCTCCTCTTCCTCCCCCTCCTCTTTTTCTTCCTCCTCTTCCTCCTCCTCCACACAACTCACTCCCTTCTAGCATTGATGCTGTTACCTAGCTGGGTCATGAAACATCTTTTAAAAAAGCATCAACAGTTTGACCCCCAGCTACAAATAAATTGGGTTTATTTCATTAGCAACGTAGGTCTGATCTAGCAAGCGATAACAATTGTGACCAGGATCACCTTGCCCCTTTCCCTGTGTTTGTTCATTGTGGACTAATTTGCACAATATGCCGAGCCACTAAAAATTCATAGAAAAAGATAAAAAGGGAAAGGGAAAAGGTTCCCCTTGCACATATGTGCTAGTCGTTCCGGACTCTAGGGGGCGGTGCTCATCTCCATTTCAAAGCCGAAGAGCCAGCGCTGTCCGAAGACGTCTCCGTGATCATGTGACCGGCATGACTCAATGCCAAAGGCGCATGGAACGCTGTTCCCTTCCCACCAAAGGTGGTCCTTATTTTTCTACTCGCATTTTTTACATGCTTTCGAACTGCTAGGTTGGCAGAAGCTGGGACAAGTAAACAGGAGCTCACCCCGTTACGCGGCACCAGGGATTCGAACCGCTGAACTGCCGACTTTCGATCGACAAGCTCAGCGCCTTAGCCACAGCGCCACCGCGTCCCCTATATCTTTTATATACCTTTTATAGCACCGCGTTTCTATATCTTTTTATAGAAAAAGATAACCTTTCAGTTAAATCTATGAGCTGGGTTGTCATCTCACCGCAAACCACAACTGCACTAAACCTAACATGTGAAGCCACAAAAAAACACCCATCACAACAAACCACGATCTCCCATCTCGGTTCTTCTCCTCTTTACTTTGTTATGAACATGTTTGATGTTTGTTTGTTAGTTCTTCCCTGCTGCAGTTTCCTCTCCGGCCACCTGGAGCTGCCTAGGATCATGTTTGCCCTTAACGTGGACAGATTAATTTATCATTAATCGTTTGATTTGCCGGAGCCGTTTCATTGGCAGCCAAAGAAAAAACGGCTGCTTTGAAACCCGCCTTTAAAAACAAACAATTCAATAACTATATTCCACGATTGGACTGGACAACCGAACCCAGAATTGATGGCGCTAGGAGAGACGTTGGTTCAGCGGATTTTTTGTCCCGTTTTATGACCTTTCCTGCCACGGTGGTGAAGCGAGTAACAAGGTTATTAAGGGAATTTGGCTTCCCCGTTGACTTGGCTCGTTGGGCAAGGGTGGAATCGCGTAACTCCCGGGACGTTGAAACCGTCGTAAATATGAGTTGCCAAGTGTCTGGATTTTAATCACGTGACCACGGGGGGATTCTGCTAAGGTCGTACGTGTGGAAAAAGTCACTTTTTTTCCAGTGCCCTTGTCACTTGGAGTAGTCACTGAATGAACTGTTGTAAGTCGAGGACTAAATTGGATTTACTCAACCGTTTTTTGCTTCCGGGTGCATCTGAGGAATAGAAATAACAGAGTTGGAAGGGACGTTGGAGGTCTTCTAGTCCAACCCCCTGCCCAGGCAGGAAACCCTACACCACTTCAGACAAATGGTTGTCCAACATTTTCTTAAAAACTTCCAGTGTTGGAGCATTCACAACTTCTGGAGGCAAGTTGTTCCACCGATTAATTGTTCTCACTGTTAGGAAATTTCTCCTTAGTTCTAGGTTGCTTCTCTCCTTGATTAGTTTCCATCCATTGCTTCTTGTCCTGCCCTCGGGTGCTTTGGAGAATAGCTTGACTCCCTCTTCTTTGGGGCAGCCCCTGAGATATCGGTACACTGCTATCATGTCTCCCCTAGTCCTTCTTTCCATCAGACTAGACCAGGGGTCTGCAACCTTAAACACTCCATTTGGACCCGTTTCCCACAGAAAAGAAAACACCGGGAGCCACAAAACCTTTCCTGTGCCTAACTATTTCTTGAACAGCCACAAAACTGGCATATGTAGTTGAATTAAATGTTCTGTTTTCTTCTGAAACTTTGCTTTTCTTGGATTTATCCATGGTTAGACTACCGGAGGTTGAAAAGCTCAATAAATCGCCTGCCTGCAGGTGTCACACCTTGGCGTTTGTGATGCATATTTTGAGTGACAGGGAGCCGCAGCAGAGGGGTGAAAGAGCCACATGTGGCTCCAGAGCCTCAGGTTGCTGACTCCTGGACTAGAGGCTCTCTATGGTTCTTCATAGGTGCAGAGATGCCTTCAACCAAGATTCGACCAAGTTTCCGCTTTTCTACTAAGCTTATCTGACAATTAGAGATGTTTCCGTTGATAGGAAACCTCCTTCAATCCTGTTCTAAACCAAATTATGTACCTTAGTGTTTCAACAGTTGCTCGATAATGAGTTGGGCGGAATATAAATTCAATCAAGAAATAAAATAAACGTGTTTGGGATGGTCCAGAGTTAGTAAATCTGGGGGTTTGAACTTGCAGGTTCTTATCTAATAATGATTTTCCCTGTGTAATTTTATTTGCATAATTATCTGGATGTTTGGGGGGTTCCCAAATCTTGGGGGTGCTTTCCAGGAAGGTGGTGCTTTTTGATTAGAGACGATGACTCCTTTTGAAATAAGGGAGTATCCGAAAAGTTTACGATTTGGGAGAGATCTCAGCTTGATTTTAAACCCCGTGTTTCCCCGAAAATAAGACCGGGTCTTATATTAATTTTTGCTCCAAAAGACGCATTAGGGACTTATTTTCTGGTTAGGTCTTATTTTGGGGGAAATAAAATACTAAATGCACCCATCCTTATGCAATCACTGTACTGTATAATTAGTCTGATTTTTGCTCGGCACGGAGTTGCTTTTCATGTTTTCTCCTTGCCGAAAATCTTTTTGAGCTGCTTTACTTCTGCCATCTGAGGTTTCTGTAGGCACGATCCACCATGTAAGGGTGTGTGGGGTGTGTGGTGGGGGTTATAACCATAAGGGCTAGAAACTTGTTCCTTTAAAAACAAACCCTTACACCTAATTTAAAAACTCCAGGATGGATGCCAGCAAGGTGTGGGGTTTTTTTTTTTCCCCGTCTCTTTTTGAAGAAACTCGAAAGAAACTTCAAATCTGATTTGGATTCTTCGAAGAAAATTGATTCGGCAATCCAAATGCAATACTGAGAGATTTTGGCCGTCTGTGGAAATCCGTTGGCGTGTCTTTTTAACGGGAGGGAAGGGAGCCCAGGAATTAATCTTGACTGTTTTGTAGTCATGTCGTTATAAATTGCAAATGGACTGAGAATGGTTTGTGCGGTGACCAAAATGCGAAGACGGGATCTGGGGTGGGCGTCGTAACTTCAAATCCCCGCCGTAAGTATCCCCAGAGGGCCCATCGGTCATAAATCGAGGGCTACCTGTATCCCTAAGCGCAAAAGGTCACTCAATGAATAGCTGTAAGTTGTCCTAAGCTTGGCGGTTGTAGATATAGTTAATCCTCAAACTTACAATCATTTAACTTAACCACCCTGGTACTAAAGCTCACGTAACCACTGTTCTCGCTTAGCAACGGGAATTTGGGGGACAGTTGTGGTCGTAAGTTGAGGACTACCTGTAATGACTCGGGATAACGTCCTCAGAGGAGAATTTGCACGGCCAAGATCTGATTTGAGGACAGAGGAAGGGTTTAATCGATCCTTTCCTGTTGTTTCTGAGGTCTTCCTTCGAAGGGAGTGGGAGGAAAAATGGGACCTGGCTTTTCGCCCCGTCGTTATCTGTCTTGGTTTTTTCCCCTCTCGTGCCAGTTCCTGCGGGTGACAAAACAGTACCTTCCCCATGTGGCTCGACTCTGTCTGATCAGCACCTTCCTGGAAGACGGGATTCGCATGTGGTTCCAGTGGAGCGAGCAGAGGGACTACATCGATACCACATGGAACTGCGGCTACTTCTTGGCCTCCATCTTTGTTTTCATTAACCTCTTTGGGCAATTAAGTAAGTGACCCACGGGGATTCGGGGTGGACACTAGATGGATTTCTTGGGCAGGGGGCCGATCAGGAATTGGGACCAAGAAGCTGGAGATGGGGAGGTCACTTTAGTTGTTGGCTGTGTATCCCGCCTATATTTTTACAACTAATTCAAGGTGGTGGAACATATCTAAGACACTTTTCCCTTCCTGTTTTCCGCACAAAAACAATCCTGCAAATTGTGGGCTGAGAGCGAATGGCTGGCCCAAAGTCGCCCAGCTGGGTTTCATTGCTTAAGATGGGACTAGAACTCCCAGTCTCCTGGTAATTGGTGTGACTAGCTTCACAACCTCAATAGTTCTCTCACAACCCCTGCGGCAAGGAAGGTGGTAAAACGGGGCAAAACTCGCTTAAACGTCTCACTTAGCGACGGAAATCTTGGGGCTCCATTGCGGTCATAAATTGAGGACTACCTGCATTGTCTCACATTTTCTTCCTTTTATTTTTTTTTTCCCTAGCCGGTTGCATTCTTGTGCTGAGCAGGAATTTTGTTCAATATGCCTGCTTTGGATTATTCGGAATTATTGCATTACAGGTAAGAAAGTTTGTGATTTTTCTCCCTTCCAAAACCACCTGCAGAAAAAAAAACACGAGTGGATTTCCTGTAAGGGGTCGAAGTGGGGCTCTGAACAGAAGGGGGAATATTTTCCAGGTTTTCCTCATCTATTCTTTCTCTCTTCTTTTTTTTTTCTCTCCTTCTAGACAATAGCATACAGCATTTTATGGGACTTGAAGTTTTTGATGAGGTAGGTCTATTCTGCATTACTTCACAAACTTTATTTGTTTAGAACTTCTTGCGGACGGATCTTGTAGCACCAGGTCAAAAAAATAAATACATGAAAATCGACAGAGACTTCTGTGTTAACTTTTTCCCAGATGATCTCGTAAATCTTTGCCGCAGCAAAGAGAGTAGAGTAGAGTAGAGTAGAGTAGAGTAAAGTAGAGTAGAGTAGAGTAGAGTAGAGTAGAGTAGAGTAGAATAGAATAGAATAGAATAGAAAATAGAATAGAATAGAATAGAATAGAATAGAATAGAATAGAATAGAATAGAATAGAAATTAGGATTGGAATAGGAAAGAATAGGAAGGAAAAATAGAAAAGTTCAAACGATCCTACAACTACCATAAGATGAGTCTCGTAGGGATCAGCTGGTCAGCTCATTTTTTCTTTTTTCTTTTTTTTTTTTTTGACAGTTCCACAGTCAACTAAATTGACAGGCCTTTGCCAACTTAGTATAATGTATTATGGGAATGGGGTCGGGGTTTTTTTTCCCCATTTTAACACAGGCCCCATCCATGGAGCAATAGTTATTGATTTGAGTTGCATCCCGCCTTAATTGTTTTTACAAGTAACTCAAGGCGGCAAACCTATCCAGTTCAATTTCCTCCCTTTATTTTTCTCACAACAACAACTCTGTAAGATGGGTTGGGCTGAGAGAGGGGGCTGGCCCAAAGTCACCCAGCTAGTTTTCATGCCTAAGGCAGGACTAGAACTCACCGTCTCCTGGTGGTTGGCCCAAAGTCGCCCAGCTGCCTTTAATGCTTAAGGCAGGACTAGAACTCACCATCTTCTGGTGATTGGGCCAGAGTCACCCAGTTAGCTTTCATGCCTAAGGCAGGACTAGAACTCACCGTCTCCTGGTGATTGGCCCAAAGTCACCCAGCTGCCTTTCATTCCTAAGGTGGGACTAGAACTCACCGTCACCCAGTTTCTAGCCTGGGGCCTTAACATCTAAGACCCAACTGGCTCTTTATATTCACTGCCTTTCCTGTCAAATTCACAGTCCTTTAAAATGGCGCCCAAAGGAGACAGGGCAACTCAGAATGATACAGAATGCAGTCTTGAAACATTTCCATCTCTCTCGACATCGGTGCAAAGATTTTGCAAATTTGGTTGTGTCAAACATTCCGATTTGGGCAGACACGCATCTTGGGGGGGGGCGTGTGTCTTTTTTTCTCTCTCTCTCTCTTTCCTTCCTGCAGAAATCTTGCCCTAGGAGGGGGTTTACTACTGCTGTTGGCGGAGTCTCGGTCGGAAGGAAAGAGCATGTTTGCGGGGGTACCAACCATGCGGGAAAGCTCCCCGAAACAATACATGCAGCTGGGAGGACGTGTGCTTCTAGTTCTTATGTTTATGACCCTCCTCCATTTAGACGTTAGTTTCTTCTCGGTAAGTGCCTAACATCGTCGAACATTTTCTCGGCTTCTGTCCTGCTGCATCTGTTCGGGGAATTCACATCTGGAAGTTGGCGAGTGTTCTGACCCAGCTCCCCAAACACGACCAACCCTCTGAAGTGAACTGACTTCCAGACCCAAAACCCTCCCTTTCCGTTCCCCACTCCCCTGCACTCATTGGCCATCTTCCAAGTCACTCTACCCCTAATCTACTGCTCCAGCTCAAAGGAATTTCCCCCCTCCCATCCCATCCCCTAGGGGATATTATCTCCAGGGAAAATAAGTAGGTGAAAAGTCAAAACGTCCCTTTCCAAACGCCTCCACTTCTCCTTCTTATGTCACTAGAGTAAATGCAGCTTGAAGTGCTGACACGTAGTTGTCTGCCCTTTCTATTCGTCTCTGCCCCCTGCCTTATATCCCCAGAGCTAGGATGGGGCTAGCAGCGGTGGCTCTTCCGACTCAAGGACCGGCTCATAGATTTTCACTGCTCTCCTCTCCTCTGCCTTCTGCTCATCCGTGCATCAGGCACTGGACCCAGCTGTTCCTTCTCCTCCTCATCAGCCACCTCCAAACTTGGGGGCTGTTAACTCTCCATCGGACGGCCCAGGCTCCGCCTCTGTCTCTCTCTTTCTGACAGCTCCATTCCCTCTTCCCCCTCGGAGCTCTCAGGTTGCCTTGATGCTGACCCTGACTCCCACTCCTCTTCCTCCTCCTTTGATTCTGCTGCTGGAGAGGCCACAACAGCAAGGGTGGGAAAACCCTGATGGAGAGGCAAGCTTTGCTGGGTTTAGCTGGATTTCTGCCTAACCCTCATTCACGATCTGTTCTCCCTGATTGTTGCAGATCCTGCAGAATATGGTGGGTACGGCGTTGATCATCCTGGTGGCCATCGGCTTCAAAACTAAGCTGGCGGCCTTGACTTTAGTCATCTGGCTTTTTGCCATCAACCTGTATTTCAACGCTTTCTGGACTGTTCCCACCTACAAGCCCATGCACGACTTCCTGAAATACGACTTCTTCCAAACCATGTCGGTCATCGGAGGCCTCCTTCTCGTGGTGGCCCTGGGTCCTGGCGGCGTCTCCATGGACGAGAAGAAGAAGGAATGGTAGAGAAGAACAGAGGAGGAGGAGGAGGAGGAGGAAAAAAATAAAAAAGCAACACAGCATCTCAGCATCTGGGAACTGACTCAAAGTTTTGGAAATTGAAAACCAAACAAAACTGGCATTTTTTTTTTTACAGAGGTGCCTGTTTTCTCCTTTTAAAGGCGCAATCTCTTTCATTTTTTAAAAAGTTGCTTTAGTTCACGACGGCGCTTGATCATCCGATTCCCGTTTTCACGGATGATTCTTCAAGAACGTTTTGAGTTTTTTGTTTTGTTTCTCTCGTGCTGGGGCGGTTTTTCTCTCCTATAATCTCCTGAAAAAGTTGGAACGAAGCAGCAGCTGGCTTGGCTCTGCCACGGTTAAAATTTCTTTTTGACAACTGTTTTTTTTTTTAAATTTAAAACTACTGTGATCCGATAAACCTTGCTGTGTACTTTTCAGTGTGATGGGTGTTCCATCTTAACCTTGTTGGTTCTTGGTTTGACGCTCAAGTTGTAATTAAAATGAAGTCACATCCCAGATGGAGAACAGGCCACATCCAAGTTATAAATCTTTTAACAGTTACTCCAAATGAGTTAAAGAGAATGTTTACACGATTGCAGCATTTGAAAAATAATTCCTTCTGTGACAAATAAGGGCAAAATCAAGCTCTCTTCCAGCCACTTTTCATCTCCGTGTGTGTGGATATTTCCCGCAACAAATGAATTGTATACAGGTAGTCCTTGACTTACGACCACAATGCAGCCACAAATTTGTTGCTAAGCAAGACAGTTAAGTGAATTTTGCCCCATTTTACAACCTTCATTGCCAGTCACTAAGTGAATCACTGCAATTTTGTAGTAACACAGTTCTTAAGCGAACCTGGCTTCCTCCAATGATTGTCAGGATGCAAAAAGAGATTACTGCAAATGTTATAAATAGGATTCGATAGTCAGGTGTCTAAATTTTGATCATGTGACTAGGGAATGCTGAAAAGCCGTAAAAATGGGGCAAAAACTCACTTAAGAAATGTCTCACTTAGCAACATAAGTTTTGGGCACAATTTGTGGTTTGTAAATTGAGGATTACCTATCATTGATCTCTGGCTTCAGCGTTCCCTGGAGACCTTTCACTGCTCCAGACAATTTTTTTTACTGCACAAAAGTTTCCAAACCTCTAATCTGATTGTACTGTTGTGGCGCCTTCTTTTCCAAGTTCAAGGTCGAACAGTTGCTTTTTTATTCTGCTTTTGTTGAGGCAGACTCTTGTTTATCACAATTTTTAAACGGGAAATGTCCCCGCCGAGGCTCCCTCTTTCTAAGGAATCCCTTCCTAGAAGAATAAGTATTATTTCACTGCTTGGATGCGGTGGCTCAATGGCTAAGACGCTGAGCTTGTTGATCAAAAGGTTGGCAGTTCGGCGGTTCAAATCCCTAGTGCCGCGTAACAGGGTGAGCTCCCGTGACTTGTCCCAGCTTCTGCCAACCTAGCAGTTCGAAAGCACGTAAAAAAAAAAATGCAAGTAGAAAAATAGGGACCACCTTTGGTGGGAAGGGAACAGCGTTCTGTGCGCCTTTGGCGTTGAGTCATGCCGGCCACATAACCACGGAGACGTCTTCGGACAGCGCTGGCTCTTCGGCTTTGAAACGGAGATGAGCACTGCCCCCTAGAGTCGGGAACGACTAGCACGTATGTGCGAGGGGAACCTTTACCTTTATTCACTGCAGAATTAGAAACTGAGTAAAAATTTGGGGTTCTGACATAACTCTTTTAATTTCCTCGTGGCAATTCTGCCCTTGACTGTCAGGTGAAGAATTTCAGAAACGCAGGAGAGTTTTCAACAACTTTATATAAATGAAGTACAGTGACACGTATACAATCCCCCCAGAAAAAGGGACAATGCTTAAATAAAACGCAACACGTTTGAGTTCTAAGGATAATCTTCTCGCCACACTAAACAAACTGGAGCTTGACCCAACAGAAAGACTCGTTTCGTGTTAATTGCTCTTCCGAAGCTTTTTAGATTTTCTGTTCCACTTTTTAAATTTCTTCTTGTGAGGGCCGACTTGTTTCTAGACCGACAAGGGGGTGAAGAAAAAAAAAAAAGGCAGACAATAAGTAGAAAGAAATTGTAGAGAAATTGTTTTGTTTTTTAAAAAAGAGGTTTCTAGGCCTCATTAGTACAGGTCAAAGAGTTAGTAACTGGGATTTGGCAATTGAGAATCTAATACTTTTATATGTTCCTGAGGAAAAAGTCCTCAGTAAATGTTTATAGAATTATGCGCTATCCATGCTCGGCCAGTTTTTAAAAGGAAACCACGGGAATGTCTTGGCAATCTGTTCCGGAATCATCTTACTACCAAAAAATATTACCTTCTATTTAAGCTGAGTGCTCCTGGGAATATAAAAAAGGGTTATTTAAATTCTGCAAACCGGGGATCGTGTCAAGAGCGAACAGTGCCTTGTCTGTCTTAAGAACAAATGCGTGAAGAATTTGGAAAACAGCAATGGCTTTTGATATTATCAGTGGCATTAATAGGGTGAAGGAATGGACCATCCTCAAATTTCTAACCTTTTTGCTGTCGCATGCCAAAAGCGGGTGTAGCGCCGGGGGGGGAAAGGAGGGGGGGTAGTGCGTACGTGTGCCCACACCCATAATTCAATGCGCCCCACCCTCCCCCCACTTTTGGCACCCATGGCACATTGGGACCAGTAGGCTCGTTTTTTCGCCCTCCCCAGGCTCCAGAAACTTTCTTGGAGCCTGGGGAGGGCAAAAATAGCCTTCCCCACTCCCTGGAGGCCCTCCAGAGGCTGAAAATGGCCCAGTTCCTGACTTCTGGCAGGACCGGAAGGCCCATTTTTTTGCCCTCCCCAGGCCCCAGAAGCTTTCCAGGAGCCTGGGGAGGGCAAAAACAGCCTTCCCCACCCCTCTGGAGCTGGAAATGGCTCGTTTCCTGACTTCCGGAAGGCCTGAAAATCAGGTGGCTGGTGAGCACATGCATTCTGGAGCTGAGCTAGCGTGCCCACAGATATGGCTCCACGTGCCACAGGTTCGCCATCACGGTTCTAACGGGTCAGAAACGGTTGCAATGTAAGTAGGGATTAAAAGCACATGCAACTACTAAATCTTAACTTAACCTAGCAAAAAGGTTAAGCCACGAACACAACCACTACGAACGTCAAAAGTGTCAGGTTTTACCTTTCTCCTTTTTGTGGCTGGCTGTGAATCGACCTCCATCGTTTCGACCCGGCTGCCATTTTCCACCACCGGCTTCACAGGCTCGTCGTCGCTGTCACTCATAAATTCGTCGGGGGTCTCCTTGCCTGTGGCGCTTTTCCTTGGGAACAGTTCAGCTTTGAAAATAAAAGCATTAAATGTTAAAAGTTTAAACATGAAGCATTAAGAAGCAGAAAAACCCTTAAAATCGACACCCGAACCTTCCTTATCAATTCTGCCTCCAGAAACCAGGCCCGGTGGCATATGCCTAAGAGCAGAGTTACGGTTTTAGAAGATAGCTCAACTATGGGGATGAATAAGCTGCCATTCTTTGCTGGGTGGATAAAAATCAATTTAAAAAAAAAAATTAAAAAATCGGATTTTTTTTATTTTTATCAAATTTATTTTAATAAAATGCTTTTGGAGTGGAAAAATCTAAAGACAGTTTTCTATTTAAGATACATTAATAATTTAGTTTATTCAGCATGAAATGGAGCTTAGTTATGCAGCACGAGGCTATCTATTGACTTTGTATAAATATACAAAAGCATGAAGGCTATTGCTTAACGCATTGTAAGCCGCCCTGAGTCTCCGGAGAAGGGCGGCATATAAATCAAAATTAAAAAAAAAATATTCTGCACTGTTGGGACTCAAGAATGGGTCAGAGGAGCTAATGCGGGGCAGAGATGACAGCTGCTCTTTAAAAATGACGATTTAAATCGACTTGATTTAAATTGAGCCTTTTAACCAGTGATTTAAATCATGATTTAAATCAAATTTAATTAATTTAATTTAATAATTTAATTTGTATACCGCCCTTCTCCCAGAAGGGACTCAGGGCGGTGAACAGCCAAAATTAAAAAACATACAAATACAAAAGTTAAGATAATTAAAAGAATTAAATAATTGGCTACCCAATTTAAAACCCCAAATCCATAAAATTTAAAATCCCAGTTAAAAACCATTTAGGCTAGGCCGGCTTGATGAAATAAAAACGTCTTCAGGGCTTTACGGAAGGTCCGGAGGTCCGGGATCAATCGTATTCCGGGAGGCAGCTCATTCCACAGGGCGGGTGCCCCCACAGAGAAGGCTCGCCCCCTGGGGGCCGCCAGCCGACATTGCCTGACCGACGGCACCCCGAGGAGGCCCTCTCTGTGAGAGCGTATTGGCCGGTGGGAGGTTATCGGTAGCAGCAGGCGGTCTCGCAAATACCCTGGCCCTAAGCCATGGAGCGCTTTAAAGATGAGAACCAACACCTTAAAGCGCACCCGGAAGACCACCGGGAGCCAATGCAGCTCACGCAGGAGAGGTGTTACGTGGGAGCGCCACGTCGCTCCCATAATCACCCGCGCGGCCGCATTCTGCACCAGCTGGAGCCTCCGGGTGCTCCTCAGGGGGAGCCCCATCCTGATTCCTCGTAAGGTAAGGCAGTTAAAATATTTTTATTTGTTTATTGGATTTGCACGTGCTGCCCGTCGACCTTGGGTAGTTTAGGAACGTTAAAACCAGAAACATTACAAAGAGAAAAGACAAGTCATAACAATCATCACAGTTACAGCTATAAATTTATCAGTAAAAGGTTAAAGAGGGAGATAAAGGAAGATGAGTGACGGGTAAGATTTCCACCCAAGAAGGAAGGAACGTGCACAAAACAGGACTGGAATTTCTTGCCTGGTTCATGGTTGAAAACTTTTTAAATAACTTTAGTGAAAAAGGCTCTTCCCACAGCCGCTTATGAATATCAGTGATGAGCTTTCCCTTAAGCATTACGATAGAGGTAACAGGCAAGGAAACAGAATGGGGTGGGCAGAGGAAAACGGCAAATCCAGGACTGGCTATGGCTCAGCTCGCATCCGGATGTCCTTTCGGCCTTCAAGCTCGCTTACCTGGGTACAAATCACTCAGGCTGTCGTCGGTTTCATTGCCCCCTTCATCACTGGCGGGAGGTTCCCAGAATGCCCCCCTCGGCTTCACCCTCCTTTCGCAAAGACCGTTGTCGGTTTCTGGCCGTGGCCGTCGGCGTTTATGCAAGAGGCAAGCCGGGACGTATTCCAGCCCCTCTTTCTGGCATTCTTCATCTGTAAAGAAGATCCCATTCAAGAAAGATTTCCTCCTTTTCAAACCTTCAAGGCTAAGTAGAACCTGTGTGTCTGGGGCAGTCTATCCTGTAATACCCGGCACCCCTTGCCTGCTTCTATCCCCTTAGAGGAAAGTTTACCCCCACCCCCTGTGTCTTTAGAAACAACATCAAGGATTGGAGCACGTGATCTGCCCACCTCCTGAGGTAGGTTGAGGAAGAAGAGGGGACAAAGGAACGGTTTAAGGAAAGGCAGGTGAAGAGAAAAATCAGTGCGCAACTCACATCGTCGAAGCGCCTTCTGATAACGCCGGCCTTGGATGTGGCGGAGAACATGTTCTGGGATCTTATTGAGATGACGCAGGGTGAGTTTGCAAAATAGCTGATTCCTAGGAAAAAGGAAAAAAAAAAGTGGGTGGAAAGAAAGACAAAGAGAAAGGAAGGAAGGAAAGAAAGAAGAAAGAAAGGAGGAAAGGAGGAAGGAAGGAAGGAAGGAAGGAAGGAAGGAAGGAAGGAAGGAAGGAAGGAAGGAAAGAAAGAAAGAAAGAAAGAAAGAAAGAAAGAAAGAAAGAAAGAAAGAAAGAAAGAAAGAAACTCCTTGCCAAGTTTTGAAGATATCAGCCTGGCAGCTCTCCAAGCCAGATAAGGTCTGTGATTGTAAATTCTCCCTTGAAAGACTTTGCTGGATGTGAATGAGAGGAATTTACAGTAACTTAATAAAAAGTGGTTTTTGTTGGGATAAGGAGCCTGCTTCGTGGTTTGGGAACAGTTTTGAGCTAAACATATCGCATGCTGCCTACTGAGGAAACCACCATTTGAGCTAACCACGGTTGAGCCCAATGCACAAACTCAGCCGAGTCTGTCGAGCGTGTTGCGAGGCTCGACATTAGCCCTGCTGGGACACCGTCTGCGAAACACACGTACGGATTTTTGGTGCTGGGCACGATGTGAGGTTCGTACTCGCTGTAGTCCAAAACCGCGGAGGTCTTGCTCATACGCAGGTATTTCTTCCCGGCGGTAAAAGCTTGGAGTTCAGGCAACCGGCAAGGCAGCTCATGGCCAGTCAACATACAGCGGACCTGGAAAAGAAAAGCAGAGTAAATAATGGCTGATTCAAATGGAAACCGTGTCGTTTGGGCAACTGCCCACTTCTGGGATTTCTGGGTGGTGACCCATCCAAGTGTCCATCGGCCTCGGCTTCTTGAGCTTTCGGAGACCAGCTGAGGCAGGCCAGGTGCTGTCCAACCAATATATTCTCAAGAGCACACTGCCTAAGCACAGACCAATTCAAATGGAATTTCCCAGCACAGTCAATTGTCCATCCTGGGATGTCAGAGTTGCCTGTCCTAGGATTTCTGAATGGTCTCCCGTTCATTTGTCCAGCTTTTTTTTTTTTTAAGCTTCGAAGGCTGGACAAGGTGGATGCTGCCAAGTCAACTCAAGAGAAACCTGCCGAAGCCAAAACCAATTCAAATGCAACCTTCCAGTTTGGACCACGGCCGAACCTAGGATTTTTGAATGGTCTCCCTTCTGAGGATCCAGCATCCCAGCCTTCTCCAGCATCAGCACCCAGACAGGCAGACCAGGTGTTGCCAAGCCAATGCATCCCTCAAGAACAACCTGCATGATTCAAATGGAGCTTTCCAGTTCGGTCCAGTCCTGTGGGATTTCTGAGTGGTCTCCCATCCATAAAGCTGTTTTGAGCTCCTGAAGCTGGACAAAGCCGGGCAGCTGCCGCCAAACTTACCTGCCCTCAAGAACAGCCTGCCCGATTCAAAGGGAGCTTTCCCAGCTTGGGCAAACCCCCCACCACCACCACCACTATTCCCTTGGGATTTCCATGTGGTCTCCCATCCACCAGCTTTTTTTTTGAGCTTTGGAGGCTGCACAAGGCAGGGCAGGTGCCGCCAAGCCAAGATGCCCTCAAGAACTGCCTCCTTAAGCCAAAGACCAATTCAAACTGAATTTTCCACTTTGACCCAGCCCTGTGGGGATCTCTGGGTGGTCTCCCATCCATAAAGCTGTTTTGAGCTCCTGAAGCTGGACAAAGCCGGGCAAGCTTACTTGTCCTCAAGAACAGCCTGCCTGATTCAAAGGGAGCTTTCCCAGCTTGGGAAACCCCCCCCCCCCACTACTATTCCCTTGGGATTTCCGCGTGGTCTCCCATCCACCAGCCCAGAGTTTGGGATTGGGAGGGCAAGCGAGCGCCGATCGTCACCTTTTTCCCCGGAGGGAGGACCCGCAAGCTCGGGTGCCGCTGCAGGAAACTCTCCAGCTCGGAGGGAAGCAGCAGCGACGATCCCGCTTCTTCTTCTCCTCCTTCTCGGTCGCTGGGAACCTCCGCCATGCTTCCGCACCGGAAGTCGCAGGCGGCGTGAACCGGAAGTGCTCCCCCGTTTGACCCCTCCCAGGCAAGATGGCGGCGTGGCGACGGTTACTAAGCGACGGGGGATTGCGGGGCTCCCTCGGGAGGCTGCGGGTGAGAGAGAAGGTCGCCTCGGCCCCCCCCTCGCAGGCAGCTGTCCAGCAGGTCGAGCCTCGCTTGGATCATCATGGGAGCCTTTTGACCTTGCCCGGCAAGCCGCTTTCAGCCCAGGGGAAGGCCCCCCGGCGGGGAGTTATGGGCATTGGAGTACCAAGCAGTTGGGGGAGCCCCAGCTTGCAGAAGCATGGGTAGTTTGAAAGGGCCTGTCAGGGAGTGATGGGTATTGGAGTGGCAAACAGTTGGGGGGAGGGGCAGTTTGCAATGGCTAAGGGTAGCTTGAAAGGGCCTGGCTGAGAGTTATGGGTATTGGAGTACCAAGCAGTTGGGGCGGGGGGGGCAGCTTGCAATGGCAAGGGTAGTTTGAAAGGCTCTGACGGGGAGTTATGGGTATTGGAGTGCCAAACAGTTGTGAGGGGGGGGGCAGCTTGCAATGGCAAGGGTAGATTGAAAGGACCCGGCTGAGAGTTATGGGCATTGGAGTGGCAAACAGTTGGGGGAGCCCAGATTTCAATGGCAAGGGTAGCTTGAAAGGGCCTGGCTGAGAGTCAGGCTCCAACGGGGAGTTATGGGCATTGGAGTGCCAAACAATTGGGGGAGCCCCAGCTTTTGCCATAGCAAGGGTAGCATGAAAGGCCCTGTCAGGGAGTTACAGGTATTGGAGTGCCCAACAGTTGGGCGAGCCCCAGCTTGCATGGGTAGTTTGAAAGGGCCCAACTTGCATTAGAGTGCCAAATATTTGGGGGGGGGGGCAGGTTTCAATGGCATGGGGGCATTTGAAAGGCCCCATCAGGAGTTATGGGCATTGGAGTGCCAAACAGTTGGAAGGCCCTAGCTTGGCTCTCGTTGACGGCCCTGCGAGGTGGGCTGAGCCCTCTTCTCAATGAGTTGAGAGGTTGGGTTGAAGTTCACCGTCAACCCGTGGTGAAATAAATTGAGTAAATTGAAATTTGTTAACTTTGAGATTTCTTTTCCCACTCTTCCTTCAACTTCTACTCTTTTCCTTCAGTTTTCCTGCCTGGATGATAGGAGGAGATCCTTTGCCCGCTGCTGTTGGAAAGATGCTTTACAGCAGCCCCCGAGTGAGTTGAGCCCATGTGAACTAACCTTCAGGGTTTTTTTTTTTTACTTTTAGGAAAAAAAACTATGTTTTTTAAAAAAAGAACCACACTTGCTTTATGTTTTTATTCATTCATACATGACATTTCTACTTCATTCATTCATTCAGTTTCTCTAGCCACTTAACTCAATCAAGGGACTCTGGGCAATTCTAAAAATTATTTTAAAAAATAATTGCAATTCTTGCAATTCTAAAAATTATAAAAACATTGAAAAAACATTCAAACAGGAAAAACATCCACGCAACAAATAAATACAAACAGCAGCTGTGTTGATTATTCTATACTGCCCATCTGCCCTGAGTAACTGGGCAGTTTACAATAAAATATTCAACAGTATGTTATTTTATTAATAAAGTGCTCAGAGTCAGCTAGGTAAGATGAGTGTGGTAGAAATTTGAGAAATAAACCTGATGCCACCTCTTGAGTTTTTACAAATAGCTTTGCCACTAATAGTATTTTTTTCCTTCCCCCTCTCCAGAGATTTGCTGGAGGCTTTGTCCAGCCAGAAATTTCGCCTCAGCTGCTACTGCCAGAGCCACAGAAGAAAACATATTAAAATGGGGACTTCTGCTCATCCCAATAGGTTCATTTTTCCTTGGCTGTTGGCAGGTAAATAACACGGATGAAGTGAAGGCTGGCTGCTTGGAGTTTTTTAAACTGAGTCTTGTGTAATTTTGGGGGTAGCTTAGTATACCTTATTCTCATGTTTCCTTACCCTTTTGTGTGGTATAAGTCAAGCTGTTACCATGTATGGAATATAAAGTACTCCATACTCCAAAGACTCTCAAAGTAAGTTAGGATTATGGCTTGAGCGAATTCTTTTTTCTGCTAAACATGTTCTTTTTCCAGGGCAGTGAATCTTTTGGTTTTAAGTAGGATTAATTACAGGTAATCCTCGACTGACAATAGTTCATTTATTAGCAACAGAAATTTTGGGCTCGATTGTGGTTGTAAGTTGAGGACTATCTGTAAATAAAAGACATGCATAATGTGCTTAATCATCTGGTTTTCAATTACTAGACAGCAAAATCTTTCTTTAAAGAAATGCCTGTCTATTAATAATTGCTCCTGTGGAGCAAAACTCTTTTTAAGTGTTTGCGGCAAATGTTACTCTTATTATTCTACTTTCTTCAGAAGAGCGAATTTTAAAAGCTTCCTGCTTTGCTGGGCAGATAGGTAGTGCTGTTGTGAGAGAGGGATTCTGTAGATCGAAATGGGTTTCTCCTACTTGACAATGGAACAAAAATCTCAACATTTTGTGCTTTATGTCAGGTTCAGCGGCGGGAATGGAAGCTGAAACTGATTGCCGAACTGGACAGCAGGGTTTCTGCCGAGCCAATTCCACTGCCTTCAGAGTACGTGTCTTTTGGGAATGGTAAAGAGACTTTAGAATATTACCGAGAACATCAAATGGGCACCTCCACTTTGATTTTGGTGGGAAGACCACTCACAATTTTTTATTTATTTTCATCAGGAAGAAAACCGGTGCCACTGTTTGCTGCTGCTCCTTTTTCCTGCCCTGCTTCCTTCGGGCCTCTAGAAAAACAAATTCTCTTTTGTCTATCTTATGGGTTCTCCAAACTTGGCAACTTTAAGAGACCTGTGGACTTCAGCTCCTGGAATTCCCTCAGCATGGCTGGCTGAGGAAATTCTGGGAGCTTGAAGTCCACAAGTTTTAAAATGGCGAACCCTGATCTAACCTGAGCCTCTTTGCAAACTTTAGTATACAAATAACTATAAAATGGCTGCCAGGACAGAGGTTTCCCCACATGCTTACATTTCTGCAAGTTCACCTTCCAGAATTTGCCTTGCCTCATTTCACTGCAAACTATTTTTGTTGCTAGTTTTATGAGAACTGAAGCCCTGGCAGCCATAATTGTTTTAGTTGCTAGATAATTGGCAGAAACTACCGTATTTTTCGGTAGTTTCCCCCCTACCTTTTGTGGGGAGGAAAAAAAAAATCTGCCTCTGATGGTCGGGAGGCCGATCCAACCGACAATCAGCTGCTCGTGCCAATCAGACTGTGCTGAAGCTGAAACGGGCTGTTTGCTGCAAGGAGGTGAATTGCTGTGAGGCAGAGGCAGATTTTTTTTTCTTGTGCTAATCAGGCTGTGCTGAAAATGAAACCGAAACAGGCTGTTTGCTGTTTGCTGCAAGGAAGCGAGTTGCTTGGTTTCCTTAATAGCAACTTCAGGGTGTTGTCTCTTTCTTTACTATTAACAGGCAGTTAAGTTTGTCTGTTTTCCCTTGCTCTCGTTCTTAAACGACAATATTAATTGGCAAACCTTTTCCTCACCAGGGGACTTTGGCTGTCTAAGCTATAACCCCGATTTTCCTTCCTGCCTTGCTCCTTTTCTACAGCCTCTATGAACTGAACGAATTGGAATACGTGCCAGTCAAGGTCAGAGGTCATTTCGACCACACCAAAGAGCTGTATGTGCTCCCACGATCCCCAGTGGACCCTGAGAAAGAAGCCAGGAATGCCGGCCGTATCATGTCTAACGTGGAGAGCGGAGCCCACGTCGTCACTCCCTTTTACTGCACTGACCTTGGGTGTGTATATTATCAGCTCCCAGGTTTAAGGAGCCGCCTAGAGTTGGATGAAAGATAAGCGGCTATATACAAGTTTTAAGTAAATAAAATGCAGCCTTGCTGTCAACCCCGAAGTTGACCGCTGAGTGACTTTTGTTTATTTATTTATTTTTTAAAACCTGCAGGATAACGATTCTTGTCAACAGAGGATTTGTTCCCAGAAAAAGGATGAATCCAGAGACAAGATTAAAAGGACAGGTACGCTGCTTGCTTTCTGTGGGGTAGCCCTCTCTGCTTAAAAGCGTAACATGAAATCCTGCCCAAGGTCCCATGATCAAAATAATTTATAACATGTCTTGAAACGGTTTTGTTCCTTTATATATTTGTTTCGGATTGAACTAGTCAAAAGTTTCTGAAGGGTGGCTCAGTGGCTAAAACGCTGAGCTTGTTGATCGAAAGGTCGGCAGTTCAGCGGTTCGAATCCCTAGCGCCGCATAACGGGGTGAGCTCCCATGACTTGTCCCAGCTTCTGCCAACCTAGCAATTTGAAAGCACGTAAAAAGTGCAAGTAGAAAAATAGGGACCACCTTTGGTGGGAAGGTAAGAGCATTCTGTGCGCCTTTGGTGTTGAGTCATGCTGGCCACATGACCACGGAGACGTCTTCCATCAGTGCTGGCTCTTCGGCTTTGAAACAGAGATCAGCACCGCCCCCTAGAGTCAGGAACGACTAGCACATATGTGTGAGGGGAACTTTTACCTTAGTTAAAGTTTTGAAGAATAGAAATTGCAGTTGGATTTTTCTTTTTCCTTTTTTTTTAGATCCAAGGGGATATTGAACTCATCGGGCTGGTGAGGCTAACAGAACCTCGGAGAGCTTTTGTGCCGGAAAACAACGTTGAACAAAACACGTGGTTTTACCGTGATTTGGATGCCATGGCCAAAGTCACGGGAGCAGAGCCCATTTTTATTGATGCAGACTATAGTAAGTCCCTCAAACATTGCCCCACCCTCTTAATTTTCCTGGATGTTGCATGCAGTTTTCCTAGGCAAAATTTAAAATTGACTAACCTCAGATGCCCGCTAGATAGTTTAAGGAATTATTGGAGTGGAACAGGCCTTAAGTTAGGTGAGCCAATTTTGTGGGCCCCCCAAATTACAGTGTTTTAGATTTAAATTCCCTTACAAATTGTGGAATTTGTAACCCCAAACCAAGCACAGGAAGCCAGCTTGCCTGCTTCTATTCTTAGCTGCACGTGTGAAGAATGTAGATCTGGATGAAATTCAAGGCTAGAATGCTCACGTGTGGCAGTGGCATTATGGATTAGCGACACGGAAACTATCACATGTGATCTGTGTACTTGCCTTGATTAATTTCATACTAAATAGTGTGTTTCAGGGTTTCTTAAAGCTTAAAAAGTGCTTCAAGGTGTAAACTAATGGGAAGCAATCGAACGGGCTTAGTGGGTAAGATGCTGAGCTTGTCGATTGAAACGTCGGCAGTTCAGCGGTTCGAATCCCTAGTGCCGCGTAAACGGGGTGAGCTCCCGTTCCTTGTCCCAGCTTCTGCCAACCTAGCAGTTCGAAAGCACGTAAAAAATGCAAGTAGAAAAATAGGGACCACCTTTGGTGGGAAGGTAACAGCGTTCTGTACACCTTTGGCATTGAGTCATGCTGGCCACATGACCACGGAGACGTCTTCGGACAGCTCTGGCTCTTCAGCTTTGAAACGGAGATGAGCACCGCCCCCTAGAGTCGGGAAAGACTAGCACATATGTTCGAGGGGAACCTTTACCTTTACTCAATTAACACACTGATATACATTCCCCTTGGGAAGGAGTGCCAATGGTCTTAATGGCAGGGAGGTTGTCTCCATAGAGAAGCCCAACTTTTGGTAATTATGGGATTTAAAAATTCCATGAATATCAAAGGACAGAATGTTGGGGAAAGTTTCTGGAAGCAAGATTTAAGAGAGCTTTGAAGTGATTATTCTAAGCTTATTGAATTTATGGGTGAGCATCACATACAAAATCTTACCAAGTCGAACCCCAATTCTCTCTTATACCCACAGGAAGCTCAGTTCCCGGGGGGCCTATCGGGGGCCAGACCAGAGTAACTTTACGAAATGAGCACATGCAGTATATACTTACTTGGTGAGTAGCAACACATTTGTTTCTCGCTGGTAGGGAGGGGTGGGCAAGATGAGGAAGAGTAAATCCGCTAGTGATCCACAAATTTTGTATTTTGGCAATAACCATTAAGATTTACAACAGCATTCATTATATTAGTTGATATTAATTCTCTGATCTTACAATTGTAGTATTGAACGTAGTAAACCTATTCATTTTTTCCTCTTAACATATCCCTTAATAAGAATATATTAAGCATAATAATCCTAAATCATAACAATATTGTTTACATCTCTATCTCAACGTATTTTCTACTCTTTAATCTTATTTCCAACTTCCATTTTTATTCTCCAACCACTAAAATAATTCTCATATCCTATAATATTCAGTCTGTTCTTTCTCCTTAATTGCGTTAAATCTGTTGCATTTCTGCACATTCTTATCTTTTCCTAATCACCTTCTCCTCAGTAGGGATCTCTTCGTTTTTCCAATTTTGTGCAAATACAATTCTAGCTGCAGTTAATACATGGATAATTAAATATGCGTTCTCTTTACTATAAGTTTCAGGTAAAATCCCCTAGAAAAATATTTCTGGTTTTAAATCAATGTGCTGCAGCCATGTATTTTTATCCACCCTCCTGCCCTGCATCAGCTAGATTGATCTTCATAAATCAAGGGATCTGGAAATTAAAGCAGCAATTGTTTCTGAACTGATAGCTCAACTGGATCAGACAAAATTCACATACATGAAATCAAAACATTTGTTCCTTCTACACAGGTACACACTGTGTGCGGCCACTTCCTTCTTGTGGTACAAGAGGTTCATTCAGAAGGTGCCTTTTTGAGTCTTGGAAGAACGTGGTTTCAGGTGTGCGGCTTTAAAAAGCGGCCATCTAGCCCAGATCGTAGACTGGCTCATTTGGAAGATGATTTGGGACTTCTCAGCCAAGCCAGGAGTTGCTGGAAACCAGGCAGATTTTCTCTTAAAAAGTAAGCCGATCTTCACATATTTGGGGAAATATTACTGGTTTTCAGAAGACAAACAAGTAATGGGGAGTCTTGAAAGGAAAAGTCCATTCAAATGTGGGCTCGTCAATGGACAAGAAATCGATTAAAACTAGGGGCTTGGAGGTAACTCTGTATTATTTGTGGTAATTTGAATCATGATTCTTGAAATATTGACTGCAAATAAAATTTGGGTCTTTTTAATGTGTTCCAACTCTTCCTGGCATTGCATGAGGGGGTGATGGAAAACAGGACAAAGAACTATTGCTTGACAATAATTTTGGGCCAGTAATTCTCTCAGCCCAATTCACCTCACAGGGTTGTTGTTAGGAAAATATAGGAAGAGGAAGGAGTATTAGGTCAAGCCTAATATTTTTCCCCGTTTATTTTCTTTAAAAAATGGGAGCGAGTTGCATGTTACCCACCACTTAAAAAAATACCCCTTTAAAGTAATCAAAGCACACACACAAGCCTTTTGGGTTAGAATTTTTATTTTTATGTACAGAAAAACTGACACCATCTATCATCCAAGCTTGGTGGCCAGCTCTTTAGCTTTGGCTTTTTCAAGCTTAGCAATCCGAGCGACAGATTTGGGACCCAGGACGTTTCCACCCCAGTGACGACGAATCTGGAAAGGGAAAAAAACAAAACAATATTGGTTTACCAACAGGAAAAAATGTTGATTCTTCCGCACTGCCTACCTCTTTGCAATTACAGTCTCTGTCCAAATTATTGTTTATTGCAGTTAACTCAGACACTATCAATTAGAGTACTAAAAAACATATATTTCAAGCCCCTTAAGAGACCCGCTGACTAGGCTACGCAAGCAGAACCAAACCAAAGCAAAAATCACAGGCGGGAGTCTTACCTCATCGTATCTCTCATTGTAGTTGGTCTTAACAGCTTCCACCAGTTTAGCCAAGGCTCCTTTGTCCTCACTGCATAGGAAAAAAAAGTGAGGGTCAAGCAATTTGCAGGGGGGATCAAGGCCACCATTTTAAAGGTGAAAGCCGCATGCAAGGAACATACATGTAGTCCTCGACTTACATCCATTCATTTTAGTCCCTGTCCAAGGTCCCTGGGAAAAGTTGACTTACTACCATTTCTCATACCATAGCAGCATCTCCAGTGTCACGTGATCAAAATTCAGACACTTGGCCACTGTCTCGTATTTATGACGGTTGCAGTGTCATGGGATCTTTTTTGTGAACAAGCAAAGAAGGGCCTGGTGGCTCAGCAGACTAAAAGAATTGTGATTTAACATCAGCTGCCTGCAATTACTGTAAGTTTGAATCTCACCAGGCTCAAGGTTGACTCAGCCTTCCATCCTTTCTAAGGTAGGTGAAATGAGGACCCAGTTTGTGGGGGCAATAAGCTGATTTTGTATAAATATACAAAAATATGAAGGCTATTGCTTAACGCATTGTAAGCTGCCCTGTGTATCCTGAGAAGGGCGGCATATAAATGAAATTAAAAAATAATAATAATGGGGAAGCCAGATTCACTTAACCACCAGTTATTAACAGTTCTTGCAGTTTGGGATTTAAACGTGGGGTTTTTTTGGGTCCGTCCCTCAGTCTGCAATAGCCAGGATCTTATTTAAGTTTGATGATGTTCTTAGTTTTTTTCTGTATATCTTTAATAATATATGCGAATCCCCTAACACAGGGGTCACCAACCACGGCTCTGGAGCCGCATGTGGCTCTTTCATTCCTCTGCTGCGGCTCCGTTGCCGGTCGGCTCCACAATTGATAGGGCTTTCAGTTAGGGTAGAGGAAAAAGGACGCCGCACTAGGAGGAGACTCTATGGTGGGGGAACCTGACTTCCGGTCGGCTCCAGAATTGAACGGGGGCTTCTGGTTAGGACTTTTGTGGCTGAGTGTTTTAAGGTTGCCGACCCCTGCCCTAACAATTGCTGCAAGAAAAGTCGTGAAATCGGGCAAAACTCACTTAACAAGCATCTTGTTTAGCAACAGGCACAATTGTGGTCGTAACTTGAGGACTACCTGTATTCAGCTGCTCTCCCAAGGGTGCTCCAACCCGCAAGTCTATGACCTTCTAGCAGCTATTGAAATAACGGCTGCTCAGTTGGCACCCAAATCCCCGATTAGATCTGCCATGTCTGTCCAGACGTTGGCAGGACCACAGTCCAACCTCCATTCAGGGCTACTTACGGGTTAACCTGGGTGAAGGCCACGCAAGTGCAGGTTTTCCGGTGGACGAGGCGACCCAGCCTGGCTTTGCCTTTGATGATGCAATAGGGGACCCCCATTTTTCGACACAAGGCGGGCAGGAAAACCACCAGCTGCATGGGGGGGGACGGGGAACAGAGAGAGGGAGAGAGAGAACAAACCTTTTCATTAACAGGACCCTGCTGCATTTTTTTGACCCCCGACGAGAGAGGGGAGAGATTTGGGCAGCAGCAATCGCTCAGGGTTAAAAAGCTCGTGTAGTTTTGCTCTCCACGGGGGAGTCAGGCGAAGAAATTCAAACATCATTGCAATTGCCAAGCCCAAGCAAGAGGATTGTGAGAGCTGTTGTGAGAACAGCCACTTCCAGACTCACAAATTGTCTGACTCCCCCCCCCCCCCCATTAACCAAGAGAGTCACTTTATGAAAGAATCTGACAAGAGTGATGGCAAAAAAGCCATTTCTCTCCTCCTCTCCCCCCTCCCAAGAGAATGAAGCCCCTAGATCAGGGGTCTGGAGCCGCATGTGGCTCTTTCATCCCTCTGCTGCGGCTCCCTGTCGCCGCCACAATTTTGAGAAGAGTTTCCAGTTATGGGGAGGAAAAGCAAGGAACACCAGGAAGAGGCTCTATGGCAAGAAGCAGGTTTTCCAGTCACAATTGATAGGACTTTCCGTTAGGACAGGTAGAGGAAAAAGGATGCCGCACTACGAGGAGACTCTGGTGCGGGGAATCGGACTTCCAGTCGGTTCCAGAATTGAAGAGGGGGGGCTTCCGGTTAAGACCTTTGTGGCTCTTTGAGTTTTTAAGGTTGCCGACCCCTGCCCTAGATGTAAGATTAACACTAGGCAATTATTCCTGCATTTTTCCCCCCAGTCCACTTCAAATACAAGGCTAATGTGCACCCTAAAAATTGTCAAAAGAGGAAAGGAAAAATGAAAATGGCTGTGAAATGCTGCACATTCCTGCATGGGAGCCAAAGGTTTATTACTTTTTTTAAAAGCTGTTGCTTCTTTACCCCAAAGCATGGGAGACAACAGTTTGGTATTCCACCATGCTAAAGCGCAAAATTTGGAAATGAAAAAAAAGGACGAAGCCTTCCCCTCTGCTTTACCTCAATGGGGTCTACATCGTGTGCGATCACCACCAGCTGAGCCTTCTTGTTCTCCACCAAGGTTGTGACTGTGTTGACACCTGAAAAAAAAAACACAAACCGGGACGCTAAATTTGCAGCATTAACCAAGCTGGATTGTACATGATGCCACCAAGGAATGGGCCAACCTGCTAAAGCTCAGAGTTAAATAGCCAATGTCTTTTGGTCTTCAATCAAGTTCAGGTGAAGAAATTCACACATCACTGCGATAGCCGGTTGTCGAGAAAGCACCAGGAAGGCTGTCCTTTCTAGCTAACCAAGCTTAGGAAAGCCGCACAGAGGCGCTCAAAAGTTTACCTGCCCTCAGCACAGGTGGCCTTTTGGTAGGAACGTCGCCCTTCCCCGCGGCTTTCTGCTCCGCCCGAGCCAACAACCTCTGTTTTTTCTCTTGCTTGGTCTCAGGCCTGTATTTGTGAGCCAGCTTCAGAAGCTGAGTCGCTGTGGAGATAAGACATTAAATGAGAAGCCGGAGGATTTCTTTGCCCGTCCTCTAGAAGATTGATAAGAGATCCTTGTGCATCAGCGATCTTGGTGGTTGGGAGTCGTCAAGAAAGCTCAGATATTTGCTTCCATCATCTGCACATTAGAGAAACTTTTCTCCTTCGGTCTAAACCCCGAAGGGGGGGATTCCTTCCTCCCCTCTTTTCATATACCCCACATTATTTAGAATCTAGCCAGCAAAATCATACCCCCCAAATCAAATTATTGGCACGAGTTATTATGCTCTGAATTGGCAACTGAGCACCCAAAAATACTTTTGAGCAGTGAAATGTAGATAGCAACCGCTAACGCAAACCTCTCCCGACCTACTTTTAAGTTTCAGAACCCCCTCCTCCCATAATCACAGTTTGCGTGGTTGTCAACCCACCTCCAAATTTATGGCTATTTGTAGTTTCCCACAGTCACACGACTGCAATTTATAACTTTTTGCTGGAAAGCAACATTTTACCTCTAGTTTATGGCCAAAAAACCCCCCTAAAATTACTTAACTAATCTTCTCACTTAATGACGGTCACAGAGGTGGTCATAAAATAGGGTGCAGTCACTGGTTAACAACCGGCACAACTTAATGGCTGGGATTCCAGGTTCGGTCCTTATCGTAAGTCAAGGACTACCAGTATACAGGAAGACCCGTTTTTCATTTGCAATCCTCTGCCCAGCCTCCTTCCTCTGATAATTCAAGAGGAAAAAAAAAATCACCATTTACCCGTCTGGCGGTCCAGGGCTTGGGTGAACTGATTGACCGCTGGGGGCACCTTCAACCTTTTGTAAAGGATTGCCCGCTGGCGCTGGAGCCGGATATAGCGAGGCCATTTCACAAAGCGAGTCAAATCTCTTTTGGGCTGGATATCCTGACCTGCAAAGATACAGCATCAACTCAAGAAAAAGAGGAATGGTTTTGTAAGCTTGGGGGCTTCGCTCCAGAACGAAAAAGGGACATCGGCATCAGAGATCTTGGTGGAAAAGCTTGTCAGCACTGCCATTCAGTTAGCAAATATTCTTTCCATCATTTGCTTGCACCCTTTTTCACACAGCATTTAAGTTCCCATCCCACCAATGTCCTCTCCTTTCCCAACTCACCGATGCCGAAGTTTTTGGGTCTCTTCTCAAACAGGGGGTTCACCACCTTCTTGGCCTCCTGTTTCTTGGCCACAGCAGGGGCCGGAGCCACCTTCTTCCCCTTGGCCTTCTTCCCCTTCGGCTGCAAAAGTTGAAGCACAAGTTAAATCTGGATCATCCCATCTACCGCCAAATACGTAAACGCAACATCTCCTTATGCACCTTCTCCCCCAAGCGTTGTCCAAACGACTGTTCCCAAACTGGGGATCAGACTAAGGCGCTGGGTTAGAACTCCCAACATCCCAGCCACGCTGCTCAAAACAGATCTGGAAACTTGTTGCCAATGCAACGCAAATCCATTTGCAATGATCAAATTTTCTCTCTCTATTCATCTCGTAAACCAGCATAAATATTAACCTCACCCAACTAAGACTACTGCTTCCATCCCTCTAAATCGGGGGTTTCCAAACCCTGGCGACTTTATACCTTGTTTACCCGAAAATAAGACTCTGTCTTATATTTTTTTTGAACCCCAAAATAAGTGCTTGGCTTTATTTTCGGGGAGGTCTTATTATTTTGGGGCGGGTGGAGCAAGATGGGGCTCCTCTTGCCGTCTTATCCGATTTCCAGCTCTGCTTTTTAAATATTTTCAGGGAGGGCTTATTTGAACGCACGCGCTCAAAAGCCCAATTGGGCTTATTATCAGGGGATGTCTTATTTTCAGGGAAACAGGGTAGAAGACTTGTGGACTCCCAGCATTTCCCAGTTAGCCCAGTCACGCCATGCTGGTTGGGGGAATTCTGGGAATTCTAGTCCACAATTTGAAGATTCCCTGCTCTTAAATCAAAACGGTACCAGGCATTTGTTTGCCTGATTCAAAGGATCTCCAAAGCTTGGCATCTTTTAAAAGACTAATTGGACTTCAACTCCCAGAATTCCTCCGCTCAGCAAGGCTGGCTTAGGAATCCTGGGAGTTGAAGTCCACTAGTGCGTCTTACATGTTTCCCCCAAGGTTCGGGACCCCTGGCCGAAGGCTCAGTGGCTAAGACGTCAATCAGAAAGGTCGGCGGTTCGAATCCCCAGGTCTCCTGCGTGTGCAGGGGGCTGGACTAAATGACCTCCCAAGGCCCCTCCCAATTCTGTTACTATTATCCTATATATATTGCTCTGGCATGCAATCGGGCATGACTTGAGCTCGGATGCTTCTTCCAGCCTAAAAAAGATCCACCGATCTTTGCAAAAAAAAAAACCACCAGCGAGGCCCAAACTCCAGCCCACCCCAAGACCGGCTTCCCATCGTTTTCCCCTCCCAATAAAAGCGGCTTCTGGTTCGGCGGGGTTCCTGGCCCTCCGGTGCACGGTAAAGACCCCCAAGCCGGGCCTCCGATGGGCGGATGGCGCCGGATTGGAAGATTCCCCCCCCCTTCCCACCGGTAGAGCCAACACGTCGCAAAACTCACCATCTTGGCTGGAGGAAGAAAAAGAGAGAGCGGTGCCTTCTGGGTAATATATCGCAGTCCCGCTGGTTCTCGCGAGAAGTTCGGCGGTCAAATCACGCGGGAAGATGCGGAAGTGGAAGAGCGGTCTCAGCCGATTTTTTTTTTTTCATCATAGAGATGATAAGCGACTGATCGGGCTTCCGCACCTCCTAGAGAGTCCTCCGAGGGGGTGTGTTCAACCCTTGAATTGAATACAACAGGAAGAGTGTCTCCCTCCCCAAACAACCAATCAGCTTTCAGGATTCAGCCAATCATGGGGGCGGGGGGGAAATAAAACCTCCCTTTTCGGATTAGAAATGCTTGATTAAGGAGTGGAAGTGAAAAGGGTGGATGTTGATACAGGTGAGAAGAGCGTCAATTTTTAAGCAATTTGCATTAAACCACTTTTGCAATACTTTGTCTCTGGTGTTTTAAATGGATGGAGCAAGGCTCTAGTCCTCATTAGCCTTATTCTCACAATGCTCTCCTTTCTCCTTTATGGGGAATAGCTCGATCCAATAGATTAAAATTAAAATTAAAATTTCTTTTATGTACACTGAGAGCTTGTGCACCAAGACAAATTCCTTGTGTGTCCAATCACACTTGGCCAATAAAAAATTCTAATCTACTCTACTCTATTCTATTTGGAGGTGATTACTTCATTTGTTGTGTGAATGCAGCCTTGCTTCCAGATCTGTCCCCCCCTCCTCTCTGTTTAGTTAAATAGATACGGAATTTATATAGTTTTCTGACATTTGATTCTTGGCTCCACAATCTTGATTATTTGCTTCATATGTATTTCTATCAGAACAATCCATCAGTTTTTTGAGGTGGGACTATTTACGGTTTCTTTTTAATATTGATGTGCCTGCAGGCAAATGTGTGCTCGGGAATAACATTTGACACAAAGGTGCAAATTTTAACCCTGAAAAGTGAAATGGAATGTTTATGGGACATATTTCTTTCTTTTTTAAAAAATGATTTTAGATCTGGGGTTTTTTTAAAAAAGCATTTTTCTCTGGATTTGTTATTTGTGACGCCGTTTCATTGGTCCGTTCCTCTCCTAGCCATGTCGCAACAACGGGTCCTACCCCAGAGTAAAGAAACCCTCCTCCAGTCCTACAACAAGCGTCTGAAAGATGATGTCAAATCCATCATGGACAACTTCACAGAAATCATCAAGTCTGCAAAGGTAGGTATGTGAGAAGAGACCCTCCCCCCTCCTTCTGCCTTCCCTGGAGGGCCTGTCTATCGCACCAGTCAAAAAGAGAGCTGTGAAAATATCTGCAGAACCCTCGCATCCTGGACATCAACTGTTTCAACTCCTACCCTCAAAACGACGCTGTAGAGCACTGCACACCAGAACAACTGGACACAAGGACAGTTTTTTCCTGAACGCCATCACTCTGCTAAAGAAATAATTCCCTCAACACTGTCAAACTAGTTACTAAGTCTGCATTACTATTAATCTTCTCATCGTTCCCATCACCCATCTCCTTCCACTTATGACTGCATGACTGGTTGCTGGTATCCTTACGATTTATATTGACTGTTTCCTAATATGATTTGATTGCTTATTTGTACCCTATGACTATCATTAAGTGTTGTACCTTATGATTCTTGATGAATTGTATCTTGTCTTTTTATGTGCACTGAGAGCATATGCACCAAAGACAAATTCCTTGTGTGTCCAATCACACTTGGCCAATAAAAATTCTATTCTATTCTACTCTATTCTATTCTATTCTATTCTATTCTATTCTATTTTCTATTCCATCCCATTCCTATTCTATTCTATTCCACTCATGCTTTGAACATTTTCAGATTGTTCTAGTCAGCGAACAACATTACACAGTGCAAAGAAATAGGGGAACAGATTTTTATTAGAGCAGAGGGGAAAATGCTCAACAGCTTTTCAAACAACCCGCAGATGGTTAGACTTTTTGTACCTGCTTTCCTTTTCCAGATTGAAGAAGAAACCCAAGTGTCTCGCGCGACCCAAGGCGAACAGGATAACTATGAGATGCACGTCAGAGCGGCAAATATTGTGAGTGGATTAGAACTGAGATATTCTGCAGAGGATTCTGCTCGGAGAGGAGTGCAAACCTGCCTTTAATGAATTTAACTTTATTTATGCATATAAATTTAACCAATCAATTTAATTAAATTGATGGTTGGAAAATGTTGGTGGTTGCCATCCGCCTTCACAAACAGGGTTTTAATTCTGTCCCTCCGGAGAGCGGGAAGGAAATCATCCCATGACCAAAATTGCTAATAACTCTGATAAAATTTGGCCATGTTTTCCAAACACAGTAGTACCTCGTTACACATCGTGAATTGATTCCGGGAGGCGTGATGGGTATCAAAAATGATGAATAATGTAGTGAGTCACAAGGCAGCCGACACTGACAAACTCTAGCTTGTGCGTTGAAACAAAGAAATGATGAGTACTGAGATAACATTTTTGTGTCATAATGCGTTGTGTACCAAATCCGATGAGTTTCAAAGCATTTGAGTGTCGAGGTACCATTGTATGTGGATTTTTCCATCAGGTCCGAGCTGGCGAGTCCCTCATGAAGCTGGTGTCCGATCTGAAGCAATTCTTAATCCTTAATGACTTTCCTTCGGTCAACGAAGCCATCAACCAACGCAATCAGCAATTGCGGGCTCTGCAGGAGGAATGCGACAAGAAACTGATCGCGCTGCGGGATGAAATCTCCGTCGACCTCTACGAACTGGAAGAGGAGTATTACTCTTCCAGGTACAAATAAATCCACGGAGAAATCTTGGGATAACCAGCCCGTGGCCTTCTCTTTTTTTGACCTTGGAGACAGAGGTTGCGTTCTGAAACTTTTTAAAACTCTTGTTTTGTTTTGTTTTTTAAAACTTGTGCTTTTAATATTTCCGGGGTGGTTCTGGCCGTCCTCAAAAACAATCAAGCCACTCCTATTTCCTTGTTTGCAGTTCTGTGCAACTTCCAAGAAGGGAAATGCTGCCTGACAATCTTGCAGTTTGGGATTTAAATGTGGTTTTGTTTTGGGGTTTTTTTTCAGTCCCTCTCTCAGTCTGCAATAGCCGGGATCTTATTTTATTTAAGAGTTTGATGATGTTCTTAGTTTTCTTCATATATCTTTAATAATATATGCGAATCCCCCTAATGATTGCTGCAGCTTTATTATCAATAAAACTGTGGTAGGAAAAAAAATGTCAACTTTGGGCTGGTTTTTATTTTATTTCTTTATTATTTCTTATATATATATTTAACCCACAGCTTGTCCGATGATCCCCTTATTTCTCCTCCTTTCTCTTATGCTTAGCTTGTGCCTCTCTTTTTGGCAATTTATCTACGATCTTTTGCAATTTCTGTTGGCTTCTAAGCAGGGCTTCTGGAGGAGCGAAGGAATAAAGCGGGGCAGGATTTGGGAGATTTACCCCCTACAAAATACAGGTAGTCCTTGACTTATGACCAAACTGAGCCCAACATTTCTGTCGTTAACTGAGTTTTGCCCTTTTTTTACGACACTCCTTGCCACATTTGCTTAAGTAAATCACTGCAATTGATCTGTGAATAACCTGCTTTGTTCAGTGAATCTGGCTGAACGGGGCTCAAAAGGGACCCCCGGGACATTGCGACCGTCGTAAGTATCAGTCAGTTGTCACCATCTGAATTTTGATCATGTGATCACAGGGACGCAACATTCGTAAGTGTGAAGAACGGTTCATAAGTCGCTTTTTTTCAGTGCTGTTGTTAACTCCGGTTAACGGTTGCTAAATGATCAATTGTAAGTCGGTCATCTGTAAATAGGAAAGAGTAACCAATGGCCACTGGAGAGAAAAGCACTGCTTTTTCCCTTTTAAAATCTCCCCAGCTGTGATCCTCTTTTGCGACCATTTGTCCCACCAAGTCAAAGTGGGGGGAAGCCCATGGAACAGCTGCCGTGGTGATCCCCTTAACAGCGGTGGCAAAAAAAAGGTCGTAAAATGAGGCAACTTTCACTTAACAGCTCTCTCTTAGTAGCAAGAGAAATCCTGATCTGAACTGTCGTAAGTCTAGGACTGCCTGTAGGATGAATATATATATATATTTGTAAAGAGCCCCAGTCTAAATCTGGGAGTCCGCAAATTGTTGCTACTGCCTTCTAAAAGATGTTGCTTGTTTTCGTAACGCCTTTGCTTCTCTCTTGCTTTCTTCTTTCCCCCCTTTTTTCCCCTCCTGCCTCTCTCTCTCTCTCTCTCGTCTCTCTTCCTCGCTGCCTTAACGGGCTTCTCGTTCCGCCAAGCTACGGCGTCTGCGATGCCAGCCACCTCTCTCTTTCCGAAGCCTACTGGAGACAGGATTCAGCCGGTTCGCCTCTGGAAAACCTCGTCACCTCCCTGGCTGCCGCCGCCAGCGCAATGGAGCAGAATCTTCCCGCCCCACAGGCCTCAGTGCCTTCGCACCCACACATCAACGGGCATGGAGTGGGCGCCCCCGAGCACCCCTAAAAGGGATTTCCCCCCATGCTCCTTGCTTTTCAACAATAAACTTTAGCAACCAAAATGTCGGGCGCAATTCGTAAGCCGAGGGTGCTACCTGTATGCGCATGGGGATTTACTTGGTGTTTTCAGTCCTCGACTTATAACAATTCATGCAGCGACGGTACTGAAAAGACCGTTTTTCACACTGACGATCATTGCAGCCTCTGGTTCTTGGCATCTGGTTCATTATACGACGGGCGTAGCATCCCGGGGTGTCACGCAATTCCCTTTTGTGACCTTCTGACGAGTGAAGTCCACACGGAAGCCATTTGCTTAATAACCGGCTTAATTACTAACTTCACGATTGCCTCAATTCACTTTACAACGATGGCAAGACAGATAGTAAGACGGAGCAAAACTCACTCGGCTGCCGTCTCCCATAGCAGCAGAAATGATTGGGCTCCGTCGTAAGTCGAGGACTATCTGTAGCAGCTGTCTCCTTGTCGTTTCTGTGTTTGCAACGCCGTTTTGATATTCTGGAAAGCTTTTTTTTTTGTTTGTTTCTTTGAGAAGATATTTAACATCATAACCCAGAGACGTTTTTAAGGGGATGCTCAGATTAGGGGGAAAAAAATGACCTCTATGTTGTTGTGAGATCTCTTTTTCTGTGACTTCGAGAAGGAGAAAACCTCAAGCCCCCAAATACTGCTGAGTGACAAACCCCAAAATACCCAGCCAACAGAGTTTAAGATTCCCGGACAGTGATAGTTAAAGAGACGCACAACTTTTCCACTAGACATGTGATTTTAACAATCAGGTAATCTTAAAGAGACATTTAACAGTGTTGAAAAATGTGAAAGACACCAATGGGGTTTTTCTTCCGTTTATGGAAAACTTTACAGTTTTTTTAAAAAATATTTTTTCTCATTGTACGAGGCTGTTGAAATAAAGGTAGCTGAGTTTGGTTAGTGCCCAGGGCCTGGATAATTCTTTCCAACAAAAAAGATGCGAACCAGGAAAGTTGAAAGACTGCCACAAAACGGAACTGTAAAAATAAGGTGTTTGTTTTGGTGGGTCATTTATGTTGTTAGTTGCAAAGTCGTGTCTGAGCCATCGCGACCCCATAGACCACGTTCCTCCAGGCCTTCCTGTCCTCTACCATCCTCTGGAGTCCATTTAAGCTCACACCGATTGCTTCAGGGATTCCATCCAGCCACCTCCTTCTCTGCCGTCCCCTTCTTCTTTTGCCCTCCATCGTTCCCAGCATTAGGCTCTTCTCCAGGGAGTCCTTCCTTCTCATTAGGTGGCCAAAGCATTTGAGTTTCCTCTTCAGGATCTGGCCTTCTAAAGGGCAATCGGGGTTGATCTCTTCTAGGACTGACCAGTTGGATGGCCTTGCAGTCCAAGGGACTCGCAGGAGTCTTTTCCAGCACCAGAGTTCAAAGGCCTCCATTCTTTGGCCCTCAGCCTTCCTTATGGTCCAACTTTCACAGCCATCCATTGCAACTGGGAAAACCATCGCTTTGACTATATGCACTTTTGTTGGCAGGGTGATGTCTCTGCTCTTTAGTAGGCTGTCTAGATTCGCCATATGTGTCACAACCGCCAATGTGCGATGCCCACTGGCACACGATTTATTGAGCTTTTCAACCTCCGGTAAGCCAACCACAGATAAATTCAAGAAAAGAAAAGTTTCAGAAGAAAACAGAATGTTTAATTCAACTACATATGCTAGTTTTGTGGCCGGTCAAGAAATAGGCAGGCCCGGGAAGGGTTTTGTGGCTCCCGGTGTTTTCTTTTCAATGGGAAACGGGTCCAAATGGCTCTTTGAGTGGTTTAAGGTTGCAGACCCCTGGGTTATATCGTTTAAACTAGCAAGCTCTTGCATAGACAGTTGCAATCCCTAGCAGTTGCAATTCTAGAAATTCTTATTGGAAACTATTCTTTCCAATACTGCCTCCGGTTTTACAAATCTTAGCCTCTTAGGCTCTTTTTGAGTGTTTAAGGTTGCAGACCCCTGTTCTAGTGAGTCCTTTGGAGGGTGTGTGTGTGTGTGTATGTGTGCAGACCAGTTCTTCAGTTCTCAAAAGTATTTTTTAATGGGTGGAAAGCAATAGTTTTAACTTCACAGGATGCCATGCATTTAAAAAAAAAATAAAAATGAAAAACACAGGCTAAGCCTGCCACTTAAAATGCCAGCTGCTTTGTGGTTTGCTTAGTTAAAAAAGAAAAGAAAAGAAAAGTCAAAACTAGCATGGAAAATCTGCACCCTGAGCCAGATTTTTTTCATTTTCATTTTATTGAATTTGTATACCGCCCTACTCCCGAAGGACTCAGGGCGGTGAACAGCCATAGAATAAAACATATAAATACAAAATTTACAACAGATTAAAACGAATTAAATAATTTGGCTGAACAAATTTAAAACCCCAATAATTTAAAACCAGATTTAAAATTTCCATTTAAAAAGGGGGAAAGACTTAGGTGAGCCTTAGGTGAGTTTATTTCTCTTTGCCTATTATTTTCTCTTTGAGTTTATTGAAAGGACTGGGCTGCTTAAGGGGAAATGGTCCAGGGCTCTCGGGCGCGATCCCGGGGAAGCGCGCACACGAGATGCGCAAAAAAGAGAAACCACCCTAACCACGTGCGCAATAGCTCCCCCCCCTCTTGGCCCCTCCCCTGCTTTTCCTTTTGCTCCGCCCCTTCCCCTGCCTTGGCCCCAACCCCTCCGCCATCCCATAACCTCCCCAGGCTGCAGGAATCGAGCCCCGAGCTGGGTTGCAAAGGGATCGGATAGGATGGGTGGAGGGAGGGATGGATCGATTGGAGAGCCTGCCTGCCTGCCTGCCTGTCTCTCCAGCCACGTGGGGGCGAAGCGGCTGCAGGGCGCCCTGCTTTTGCGCCCTCGATCCTGATCAGGCTCGCTCCGGATCCCCCCACCAGGTGATGGATTTCTCTCCCCAGCCCCCGAAGCCTCCTTGGGCAGGGAATTTAGGGGTTTGGCTTGCTAACTGATCTATCAATCTTGCCCTTCTTTCTTTCTTTCTTTCTTTCTTTCTTTCTTCCCTCTCTTCCTCCTTTCTTCCTTCCGTCTTCCTTTCTTCCCTCCCGTCCTCCTTCCCTTCCTTTCTTCTTTCCTTCCTTCTTCCTTTCTCCCCTCCCTTCCTCTTCCCTTCCTTCCTTCCTTCTTTTCTTCCCTTCTTCCCTCCCTGCCTCCCTCACTTCCTCTTTCCTTCCTTCTTTCCTTCTTCCTTCCTTCCTTCCCTCCCTCTTCCTTCCTTCCCTCCCTCCCATCCTCCCTCCTTTCCTTTCTTCTTCTTTTCTTCCCTCCCTCCCTTCCTCCTCCCTTCCTTCCTTCCTTCCTTCCCTCCCCTCCTCCTTCCTTCCTTCTTTCCTTCCTCCTTCCTTTCTCCCCTCCGGTTCTCCTTCCTTTCCTTCCTTCTTCCTTTCTCCCCTCCGGTCCTCCTTCCTTTCCTTCCTTCTTCCTTTTTCTTTTACTTACTTACTTTCCATCAAGTGATTCTAGGCAGCATAGAACATGATAAAAATAACAAGATAAAACGTCAAACGACAGATATTAACATTTGTCTAACTTGACATTAAGTCTTCAAAATATTTACCAATTGAATCTTCCCTCCTGCGTTTTAAAAAGCAGGAAGGCCAGCTGCATGGCTTCACGATAAAACTTTTCCCCCCCATTGTTCATCGGTTGTTGTTTCTCTGTACAGGATTTCATCTCGGTGGCGAAACAGATGAAGGGCTGAACGGCGATGTGAAACCCTCATCGTTTCAGAGGCTTTTTTTTCCTCCGGACAAAATCTGGTTTGATCTTGGTTGGGCATTGCTCTAAAATGGCCAACTTAGTTGCCACGGACTTTTACCTGCAAACGCTGGCAAAGAAGATTTGCGCCCAGGAACTCCGTGAACTGCCGAAAAGGAAGTTTGGTATGATTTCTGATACACCAATTGACCTCCTTGCTTTATCCTGGAACATGGATGAGTCACATCCTGAGTTTTCCCCACTAATTTAATTTTAGTTTTTATTTTATTATTTATGGATTAAATTTATATGCCTCCAGTCTTGCTCTTGAGCGACTCTGGGCGTTCGAAGGAAGATTCCAAACAGAACAGTAAAGTTATTTTCAGAAGGGTTGGGCAGAGCAGTAGCGGTTTATAGGTAAAGGTAAAGGTTCCCCTCGCACATATGTGCTAGTTGTTCCCAACTCTAGGGGGTGGTGCTCATCTCCGTTTCAAAGCTGAAGAGCCAGCGCTGTCCGAAGACGTCTCCGTGGTCATGTGGCCGGCATGACTCAATGCCAAAGGCGCACGGAATGCTGTTCCCTTCCCACCAAAGGTGGTCCCTATTTTTTCTACTTGCATTTTTTACCTGCTTTCGAACTGCTAAGTTGGCAGAAGCTGGGACAGGGAACGGGAGCTCACCCTGTTACGTGGCACTAGGGATTCGAACCGCTGAACTGCCAACCTTTCAATCAACAAGCTCAGCATTTTAGCAACCCTTATTTGTCTCAGAGATTAAAAGTCTTTTAAAGCTCGAATTGCAGCTTTCTATGCAATGTCACTAGGGGTTTTTTTTCCCCTGTCTGATCATTTTATTAATTCAAGTGAATAAATAATAAATTCATTGCTCTGTTTACAAAGGAGTGCCTGGAAGCAAGCTGAGGGACGAGAGCACCGGGAAAAAGAAGAAGAAGAAGAAGAAAGAAAAAAACCAGAAAAAGAAAAATACAGTAGAGGGTTCTAGGAGCAAATTCAGCCAAGCGTCGGCAGCCAAACCAGCAAGCTCTAATGCTAAGAAGCCAGGGTCAGTTACTGCAATCACATGTGCAGAGGAAAAAAATGGGAAAGAAACCTCAGTAACACCTGGCGTTACAGGTAAGAACGTGATAGAAGGGGAAATGAGCCAATCTGGTCTAATGGTGAAGATGATGCTGACCTAGAAACAAGGAGGCTGGGAATTCTAGTCCCGCCGTAGGCATGAAAGTCAGCTGGGTGACTTTGGGCCAATCACCAGGAGACGTGAGTTCTAGTGTGAGTTCTAGTCCCATCCTTAGGCATGAAATCCAGCTGGTGACTTTGGCCCAATCACCAGGAGACTGAGAGTTCTAGTCCCAATGTTAGGCATGAAAGCGGGCTAGATTTTTGGGCCAATTGCAGGAGACTGAGTGACTGACCTGTGAGACATGAAAACCATTTATACTAGGAGATGGTGAGTTTTAGCACAAAAACAAGCTGGATCACTTTGGGCCAGTTACCAGGAGACGGCGAGTTGTAGTCCCACTTTAGGCACAAAACCAGACTGGGTGACTTTGGGCCAATCACCAGAAGATAGAGAGTTCTAGTTCTGCCTTAGGCATGAAAACCAGCTAGGTGACTTTGAGCCAGTCCCTCTCTTTCTCAGCCCAACCCACCTCACAGGATTGTTGTGAGGAAAATAAGGCTGTGTTGTGGGGTGTAGCACGGGTGGGCTATAATTTTTAATCTTTTTTTATTAATCCACCCAGGGAATAAAAAGGTACCTGACACGAATTTCGCAATGGATTTCTTGCGGCAGAGGCTGCACAACAAAATTGAAGAAATATCTGGGAAGGTAGGATGGAGACATACGTTTTAAAAGTTAGCTTTCCAGGTCCAGAGGGAAATGAGTGTTATTCTGAATTTTACCTTCAGGCTGATATCACTTGTCTGGGAATATAACCATTGACCTCGGGACAGGTACTGCAATGATTCCCTAATCCTCATGGGGAGTGTTAAAATACAGGTAGTCCTCAACTTACAACTTTAGTTTAATGACTGTTGAAAATTACAAGGGCACTGAAGAAGTGACTTGTGGCCATTTTTCACACTTACGACCATTGCAGTCATGTGATCAAAATTCAGACGCTTTTGCAACCTTTCTGAGGAGCGCAGTCAGTGGGGAAGCCAGATTCACTTAACAACCAGGTTACTCTCTTATCAACTGCAGTGATTCACTGAACAACTGTGGCAAGAAAAGTCATGCAAAACGGGGTAAAAAATCACTGAACAAATGTCTCACTTTCTACAAGCAAAATCAGTGGGGAAGCCCAGATTTGCTTAACAACCATGTTATTCATTTAACGATTCGCTTAACAACTGTTTAATTTCCTTTATTGTCCTTGCACATCGTACGACGAAATTAACTCTATCACAAAAGTCATAAAATCAGGTACGACTCGCTTACCAACAGAAACTCTGCTTCCAATTGTTGTTTGTCGACCACCTTTACTTCTTTCTTTTTTTTAAAATTCTTATTTATACATTTTTCTTTAAGGACTACCTGTAGTCTTTTTACCGGCAAAAAATAACATAGGTAGCTGGGCCAAATCTGAGAAACTTCTACTTAGCTAATTACATGCGTACAAGATTGAATTTCTAGGATTGCCACTTAATGATGGATGTTGGACACATGGCAGCTGCCAGAATTTCCAAATTTGGGTCTTTTTGTGTGGAGGTTCTGGAGTTATCGTGCTAGGAACGAGATTGTCCACTTGTGTAGAGCAAGTCAAAATGATGTTTTGGATTGTTTCCTTTTTCTTGCAGGCTGGTGCCAAAGCTCTGTCACCCACCGTGCTGGAGAAGCGCCAGCGAAGGAAATATGAACGAGAGAGAAAGAAACGCCGGAGGAAAGAGATCAGAATGAAGGAGAAATTAGAGAAGGAAACAGCAGAAGAGGAGGAGGCGTCCGCTGTGGTTTCGGAGACCCAGGAGGTGGAGAGCAAACCTGACATCTTGTTTAACAAAGTGGAGGTCCATGCAGAAGAGGAGCTGAACAAAGTGAAGAAGAAGGAGGATAAAAGAAAATCCATCAAAGGCAACATAACACCACTGACTGGCAAGAATTATAAGCAACTCTTAAACCGGCTGGAATCTCGGAAAACCCAGCTGGAAGAGTTGAAGGCCAAAGATGAGGAGAAGGCTAAGGAGTTGGAGGCAAAGATGCAATGGACCAATGTCCTTTATAAGGCAGAAGGTGTGAAGATACGCGATGACGAAGAGAAGCTGAAGGCCGCCCTGAAACGCAAGGAGAAGCGCAAGACCCAGCGTCAGAGGAAGTGGGAAAAGCGGACAGAACAGGTGGTAGACCGAATGCAGCAACGGCAAGAGAAACGTCGCAAAAACATCCAGCAGAAGAAGCTGGCCAGGATCGAGAAGAAGAAGGCTAAAGCTCGGAAGAAAGGACGCATCCTTCCTGAAGATCTCAAGAAAGCTGGCCCTAACCGAAATTGAGTTTTTTTTATTATTATTAAGTTTTTATTAGTGTATCAAAGTATAAAATGCAACAAAAAAAAAGAGACGTGGAAAACTGACTTGAGTTTTAACCCAATTTAGGTTTGAATGAACAATGTGGTGGACGTTAGAGAATCCGCAAATATTTTCCTCTGAGCTGATGGGGCGTGGAGATGTCTCTGGGTCAACCCTGGGTTTGAGGAGGACCTCAAGGGTGGCAGATTCTTCTTTCTGAAGTCTCTCAACCAAAGTTGAGTCATTGGATTGCCTCTTTCCAACTGTTACCAAATGATCGTTTCCTGTTTTAGGGAGTGAAGACTTGAAATTAAGTAGAATCGTGGGGTGAAAGGATGACATTTATCCTCTTAATCTGGGAAATAAATTGAATAAATTGAAGCAAGGAGGGGGATCATTAAACATTCTATCCTGGTCTGCATTCTCAGCTTGGTTGGTGACTTAATTTGGTATTTGGAACTGTTTGAATTTGAAATTTGAATTTGAATTTGAAAATTGAATTTGAATCCAATTGCCAAGATTTGTACAATGTGTTGAAAAGTAAACAAAACTGAACATTTAGTTTTGTAAATTCCTAGATTTTAACTGATCTAGTTAAACATACTACAGGATGCAGATTTTGTCAGGAACTGGCTTGGGGATGAATGTTTTGGCTACGTTTCCTGGAAATAAGGGGTGTATCATATCACCCCTAGTCCTTTTCATAATACTAGACATACCCAGTTCCTACATCCGTTCTTCATATGTTTTAGCCTCCAGCTCCCTAATCATTCCATTGCCCTTCTCTGCACTCTTTTTTCCAGAGTCTCAACATCTTTATTTATATCGTGGCAACCAAGACTGGATGCAATATTCCAAGTATGTTCTTATCAAGGCATTATAAAGTGGTATTAACACTTCACGTGATCTTGATTCTATCCCTTTGTTAATGCAGCCTAGAACTGTTGGCTTTTTTGGCAATGCTGCACATACTTGAGTTGAATAAAGCTCACTCTATCCTGTTTTCAGTAGAATAGAATAGAATAGAATTTTTTATTGGCCGAGTGTGATTGGAGACACAAGGAATTTGTCTTGGTGTACATGCTCTCAGTGTACATAAAAGAAAAGATACGTTCATAAAGAATCATAAGGTACAACATTTAATGATAGTCATAGAGTATAAATAAGCAATCAAATCATATTAGGAAACAGTCAGTATAAATCTTAAGGATACCAGCAACAAGGTTACAGTCATACAGTCATAAGTGGGAGGAGATGGGTGGTGGGACCGATGAGAAGATTAATAGTAGTGCAGATTTAGTAAATAGTTTGACAGTGTTGAGGGAATTATTTGGTTAGAGTGATGGCTGGATTTTCACATGGCCAGTAGTGGTCACTGAAACGCACACATCTCTATCCAAGGTTTGATATGCCAAAGTGAAGCATCTTTGAATTCAAAGATTTTTTTATGTCTGATGGTTTGTCAGTGAGCACAAACATAGCTCTGATTAACATTAACTTTTGTAGCAAAAAAAATCAAAGGCAGGAGCTCTGGCAAGCTTGAAATCAGGCCATCCCACCTCCGCCTTAATCTGGAGAATCATCTCTTTTCAGCTCCATCATGCATGATCCAAAATGGGTGAAATCCAGCAGGTTCTGACAGGTTCTGGAGAACCGGTAGCGGAAATTTGGAGCAGTTCGGAGAACCGCTAAATAGAACTTCTGGCTGGCCCCAGAGTGGGGTGGGAATGAAGATTTTGCAGTATCCTTCCCCCGGAGTGGGGTGGGAATGGGGATTTTGCAGTAACCTTTCCCTGGAGTGGGGTGGGAATGGGGATTTTGCAGTAACCTTCCCCTGGAGTGGGGAGGGAATGTTGATTTTGCAGTATCCTTCCCCTGGAGTGGGGAGGGAATGGAGATCTTGCAGTATCCTTCCCCTGGAGTGGGGAGGGAATGGGGATTTTGCAGTATCCTTCCCCTGGATACTGAAATGCACACTTTTTTGGCAATGCCAAACTGATTCGATGCAAAAGATGGGGAGGGGGAAGACAACGGCTACCCCTTGGGAAGATGGATGCCAATAAATTTGTTTATTTATCCCTGCCTGTTAATTGATTCTCCCTCCCCGTTCCACCCTCATAGAAGTACAAGAGCATCCCCGCGCTCTTCCCTGTCTCCCCTAGCAACCGCGGTGGCGTCTCCATGGCAACGGCTTTGCCAGAGGACCAGGAAGCCAGCCGGCTCGGGATTCCCGCGGGTTCTCGCGAGACGAAGGCCGCTCTTCGTCCCCGGCGCCTGGGGTTACCATGGAAACCGTTAGACGCGTGTTGGAGGTGGCCTTGTGAATGGCGGGCCGGCTCTGACGGGACGGTGGGGAGGGGGCGGGAGAGAGAATATATATAGATATATATATATTATATTTGCTTTCTTTAATTGTTTCCTTTAGCTAACCCGGGAGTTGACGCCCCCGCCATGTGCAAATCCAGCAAGAGTTCCCACGTGCTTCCCATCACCACCACGGTGGGGGTCGCCCGGGTTCTGCCCAGCGGGAAGGTCTACAGGCAGATCTTCGACGACGAGGTGTGAAGAGAAGAGCCGGAAGGATGGAAGGCTTGGCCCCATATGGGTCAACTAGGGCCTCTTCTCTAGTTTAGGAGGAATTTGGAGGGTTTTTTTTTATGTAAGGTGGAATTGTTTCCCCCCCCCCCCAAAAAAAAGGAATTCAGACAATGGGACTTGGAAGAAGGTTGCTTTCTCTCCCCCCTCCCCCCTTTTTTTTCTTTTAGGCAGTTGAACTGCACACTTTAGCTGGAATGCCTGCCTTATTTCCTCTCATTCTCATCTCCTTCCTTCCTTCCTCCTTTCATTCTCTCCTTCCTTCCTTCCTTCTCCTTCCTTCCTTCCTCCCTCTCATTCTCATCTTCCTTCTTTCTTTCCTTCCTTCCTTCCATTTGCCTGCCTGCCTTTCTCCTACCCCTCTCTTCCTTTCTTTTATTCTGTATTTATTTTTTCCTTTCTTTTATTCCTTCTTCCTACCTTCCCTTGCTTCTTTCTCATCCTTTTCCTTCCTTATTTTCTCCCTCTTTCCCTCCCTCCACCTTCTTTCTTTATTCTCCTGCCTGCCTTTCTTTCTACCTCTTCCTTCCTCCCTCCCTCCACCTCCTTTCTTTCTCTCTATTCTCCTGCCTACCTGCCTGCCTTTCTTCCTAACCCTCTCTTCCTTTCTTTTATTCTATATATTTATTTTTTCCTTTTATTCCTTCTTCGCACCCTCCCTTGCTTTCTTCTCTTTCTCATCTTTTTCCTTCCTTCCTCCTTCCCTCCATCTTCTTTCGTTCTATTCTCCTTCCTGCCTGTCTGATTTTCTTCCTACCCCTCCCTCCCTCCCTCCCTTTCCTCCCTCCCTCCTTCATTCCCATATCCTTCTTTCCTTCCTTCCTTCCTTTTAGAATTAAATTTCAAAAATAGACGGTTAAAATACAAGATTATGACAAAAAATGAAAAATAGGGAGGGGGCAACGTAAAGTTTAAATAATGATATACACACACAAAAGGACATTAAAATATTGCTTCTGACTTCCTTCAGTTATAATCATAGAATAAAATAATCTCTTGTATGCAAAGATGCATAGCTAACTTAAAAAAAGATTCATACCTAAGAATCAACTAATAACACCAATATATTACATCCCAGTCTCTTACTCTAAATAAAACATAGAACGCATAAATGCATAATTAGAAATCTACAAATGCACATAACAGTACTAGATACTTCTAGAATCAAATATGTGTAATCATCTGATTTTGAATTTCACATAAGAGATAAACATATAAAACTCCCAACGACACCCAGTATTTCTGTAGACACAACAAATCTAATCATCAAATCCCAGAATCAAAACTTAATTTTTATTTTTATCAAGCAAAATGTCCCAAGGTGCTCTCCATCTAGAAAGAACAATAGCCAAAAAAAAATTATCTTTAATCAAAGTGGCCAGTTTTGTCATTTTACTAGTCTTATCAATGTATTCTTGTTCTTTTTCCTTGTTTTCTTATCTTTGTTTTGTTTAAATTTCCTTTTTGCTTCTTTGTTTTGGTTCATGGTTGTGAGCTGCCTAGAGTATCTCCGTGGCAAAATAGCTAGTAAATAAATGTAATAATAATAATAATAATAATAATAATAATAATAATAATAATCTCAGCCACTTCTCTTTTTCTTCTCTTTTTTGTTTTGCTTTGCCAAGATCAACCTGGTGCACGCTCTGGGGCGGGCTAGGAGCAAGATCACCCAGCACAAAGTCCTTCCAGGAAAGATCCCGTTGGTGAGAGATTTGGAAAAAAGAGCCAGCTATGGATTCTTGTCCGAACGCCAACAGATGTGGATCGAGGCAATGCCCAACGATCAGCTCACTGAAAATCCAGTGCAATACAAGTAAGGAAGGTCAACATGAGCAGAATGGAGACTTTGCGGCTAAGCAAAGTGGGTTTTAAGTGAATCACAACCAATTTTACGACCCTTTTGCCACGGTTGTTAAGTGAATCACTGCAATGGTTAAGTACAAGTAGTCCTCGACATACAGCAGTTCATTTAGGGACCATTCAAAGTTATAGCAGCACTTTAAAAAAAAGTGGCTTACTACTGTTTTTCACTCTGATGACCGTTGCAGCATCTCCATGATCACATGATCAAAATTACCGTAGGACTCTTGGCAACTGACTTGTATTTATGACAGTTGTAGTGTTCCGGTGTCATGTGATCCTCTTTTGCGACCTTCTTGACAAAGTTAATGGGGATTCACTTAACCGTGTGACTAACTCAGGGGTCGGCAACCTGAGGCTCTGGAGCCTCATGTGGCTCTTTCATCCCTCTGCTGCGGCTCCCTGTCGCCAGTTGGCTCTACAATTGATAGGGCTTTCGGTTAGGACAAGTAGAGGAAAAAGGATGCCGCGCTAGGAGGAGACTCTTCGGTGGGGGAACCGGACTTCTGGTCGGCAGAGGAAAAAGGATGCCATGCTAGGAGGAGACTCTATGGTGAGGGGCTTCCGGTTAAGACCTTTGTAGCTCTGAGTATTTAAGGTTGCCGACCCCTGGACTAACTGAACAAGGGCAAGTGATTCGCTTGTGGCAAGAAAAGTTCGCAAAATGGGACAAAAGTCACTCAACAAATGTTCCCGCTTATCAACAGAAATGTTGGGCTCCGTTGCGGTTGTATGTCAAGGACCACCTGTAAGTCACACGGTTGTTAAGCGGAATCCAGCTATTGACTTTGCTTCTGGGGAGCCGGCTGGGAAGGCTTAGCCAATGGCGACATGCCCTTTTTTTTTTTCTAAGAAACGGCTCGGCTCAATTTCAACGTTTCCCCCTTTTCCGTGGCAGGGAGGCTGTGACTCTGGCACATGTGAAGGCTAAAGAGAGCGAGAGTGTAATTGCCGCGCGGGAAGTCAGAGGCCTTGCCGATGTCATAGGTAAATATTAACACTTTTAATTGTGGACGTTGCCGTTTGTGCTGAACTGAAACCTCTGGGTTTTATTTATTTATTTATTTATATCACTGCAAAGCCCCACTTAGGATCCTGGAAGAAGAATCTTATGGGTTTTTTTTTTTTAAGATTTATTTTTACCCTCCCTTTATTATTTTTATAAACCACTCCAGACAATGAAACTACCTAATACTCTTTCCTCCTCCTATTTTCCCCATAACAACAACCCTGTAAGAGAGAGGGACTGGCCCAAAGTCAATCAGCCGGCTTTCGTGTCTAAAGCAGCGCTAGAACTCCCAGTCTCCTGGTGACTGGACTATAGTTACCCAGCTGATTTTCAGGGCTAAGTCAGGACTAGAACTCACCATCTCCTGGTGATTGAGCCCCAAATCAGCCAGCTGGCTTTCATGCCTAAGGCAAGACTAGAACTCCCAGACTCTTAGTGGTTGGCCCAAAGGCTTTTGTGCCTGACTAGAACTCACGATCTCCTGGTTTCTAGCCCTGTGCCTTAACCATTAGACCAAACTGCTTCTCCAATCTGACTCTTTTTCCTATTTTTGTGCCTGTTAAGAAGTTCAGGAAACAGCCTTTCCCCAAATCCAGCCTCTTAATACCCAATAATTAAACAAACCAGGGCTTAGCAGGACCCTGATCACTGTCTGAAATCCATCCTTTCAGTTCCAGAGAAAAGAACCAGCAATATCGTGGCGCGTATCTACGAGAACAAAAAGTTGTGTTACGAAGAAATTGTGGCCCAGTTCAGGCAGGAACTAGCATGCATCGGAAAGGTGAGGTGGCTGTTTTAAGTTCAAGCCAGATTTTTCCTTCTTATAAGGTAGTCCTTGACTTACAACCAGTAGTTTAAAGGGGAAAAAAAAAGAAAAATCCCATTCAGATGAGTGGGTTTGGATTTACGACTGCAAGAATCACTTCACAACTGCCATCAAAAATGGTTGAGAAATCAGGTCCGATTGTGTCTCAATTTAGGGCCGGAATTTCAGTCCCAATTTGTGGTCGTAAATCGAGGAACGACCTGTAATCATGTCAGAACCCAAGCTGGTCCTGATTTATCTGTCGAAAAAAACCCAACCACTTTTGTTTTCAGGAAATGGAAGAATGTTATGTGAAGCCTGGGAAATTATTGTTGACCCAGTTGCAAGAATCGGATGAGGCTTTTGAATCCTATTTTCATGCCTCTGAAAATGACGTCACTTTAATCTCCTACACCATAGAGGTAAGTGGGTGCTTCCTTTTCCAAAAATCTCGATCACCAGTGCTTCATTTTCCCACTTTGGGAGCAAATAAACCAGCTGTGGAGTTTGATCCAGGCCATTTTTCTAAATTTTCTGCGGAAAATTACCCGTGGCGGGATGTTTTTCATTCTAAAACTGCTGATTGCCGCATCTTTCTGAGAGAACTACTACATGCAGTTCTCAATTTACAGCTATTTGTTTAGTGACCATTGGAAGTTACAACGGCACTGATAAAAGTGACTTAGGACCATTTTTCATACTTAATGACCATTGCAGTATCCCCGCGGTCACGTGATCAAAATTCAGATGACAACCGACTCGTATTTATGACCGTCGCAGTGTCCTGGGGTCATGTGATCCCCTTTTGCGACGTTCTGACGAGGTCATAAAACGAGGTAAAATTCACTCTGCCTTGCTTAGCAAACAGAAATTTGGGGCTCAATTGTTGTAGTAAATTGAGAACTATCTGTAGCTTGGTTCCATTTTTCCATGGAAACCTGAAGTGAAAACTAATTCCGGAATAGCATCCTAAACCTGCCTTTCTCCAGAATAAAAGGAGAAAGAGAAAGGGAACATGTGATTAGCTGTCTTAAAGCTTCATTTGCAAAAAGATTTTGTGTCGTTACGCCGTTTGGTTACAAGACATCCCTTGTGAATGCAGTGGTGTCACGGCGCATCCTTTCTTTGCAGGACTTCGAGAAAGTGTGGGCCTTTCTCTTCCAAGATACCCAGCAAAGAAGGCAGTGGATTCGAGAACTGGATGACGCTTTACGCCAGGCTGAGGTGTACCGAGCAGAACGGGTGAGTCACACTGGAAGAGGAGGGCTAAATTTATAAAGAGAAGCCAGCGAAGAGGGGGTCGACCTATTCTCCAAAGCACCTGAAGGCAGAACAAGAAGCAATGGATGGAAAGTTATCAAGGAGATGAACAACCTAGAAATGAAGGGGAAAAAATCCTAACAGTGAGGACAATTAATCAGTGGAATGGCTTCCCTCCAGAAGTTGTGAACGTTCCATCACTGGACAGCCATTTGCCTGGAATTTGTCTTCCCCTTCGGATTCAGACTCCGACAGGAGCATGACAGATAGAGAGAGGGAGGGAGGGAGGGAGAGAGGCTTCACAGTGCTTTTACAGCCCTCTCTAAGCGCTTTACAGAGTCAGCATCTTGCCCCCCAACAATTTGGGTCCTCATTTAACCCACCTTGGAAGGATGGAAGGTTGAATCAACCTCAAGCCGGTCAGGATCGAACTGCTGAACTGCTGATAGCTGGCAGTCAGCAGAAGTAGCCTGCAGTACTGCATTCTAACCACTGCGCCAAGAATCAATTGAATGGTATAAGACCGTGAAGGCAAACCTATGGAGCCATATCTGTGGGCACGCAAGCATTTCCCTAGGTCAGCTCCAGCGTGTATGTGCGCACCGGCCAGCTGATTTTCGGGCCTTCTGGGCCCACCGGAAGTTGGGAAACAAGCCATTTCCGGCCTCTCGAGGGGTGAGGAAGGCTGTTTTAGCCCTCCCCAGGCTCCAGAGGCTTTCTCTGAGGGGGAGTGGGGTGGGGTGGGGAAGCTCAGTGGGGTCGCGCACATGCGTGGAGTGGCAGTGAATGATGGGTGTCGCACGTGCGCAACCCCACTGAGTTTCCCCGCTTTTGGCACGCGGCGGCAAAGCATTAGCCATCACTGATAAAGGATGTCCTGCTTGAGCAGGGAGTTCAAAACCTGCGAGGTCTCTTCCGGCGTGCTCTCCTCTTACCTTCTTCTCCATCGTTTGCATTTCCAGATCACATTTGTCTTGAGCAAATACACCAAGATGCTAGAGGACACGGCCTATCACTTATCCTCGGATGTCCACAGATTCGTACACAAGGAAGCCATGGTAAAATCCTTCCCTTTGTGATCTCGGGGTGTGTGTGTGTGTGTCTACAGCAAGAATCCATTGAAATATCATACAGGCTTACCACCATTCATTTACTGATGGTTCCGAGTTACGACAGCCTTATAAAAAATGACAGGTGACCGGTTTTCCAAATTACGGCCGTCGTAGTAATCCATGGTCAGGTGAGCAAATTCGGATGCTGGGCAAGTGGCAGGCATTTATGATGGTTGCAGTGTCCTGGGGTCACAACTTAAAACATACATATATTCTACTTCTGAGCATAATAATAAGAGCCTTGGTGGCGCAGCGGACTAAAGTGCTGTTAAGTAGCACCAGCTGCCTGCAATTACTGCAAGTTCAAATCTCACCAGGCTCAAGGTTGACTCAGCCTTCCATCCTTCCGAGGTAGGTAAAATGAGGACCCAGATTGTGAGGGCAATAAGCTGACTTTGCATAAAAAAGAACACCGCTTAGGGGGGCCCGAAAGCCCTACTAAGCAGTATATAGAAAAGTATGAAGGCTATTGCTTAACACATTGTAAGCCACCCCGAGTCTCCGGAGAAGGGCGGCATATAAATCGAACCAATAAATAAATAAATAAATAAATAAATAAATAAATAAATAAAATAATTGAGCCCAACGTCTCTGTGGCTAAGCAAGACAATTGCTAAGCGGGTTTTACGGCCCACTTTACGACCTTTCCTGCCCCTGCCATTGTGAAATTAGCGGCCCCGTTGTTCAGTGAATCCGCTGACTTCCCTGGTCAGACGGTCGCGAAAGGAGATCATTGGACATTGCAACCGTCGTAAGTACATGCCAGTTGCCAAGCCTTTGAATTTTGATCCTGGGGATAAGCGTGAAAAACGGTCACCTTTTTTTTTTTTCAGCACCATTGTAACTTTTGAACAGTCACTAAGCAAGTGGTTGTAAGTCGGGGGGGGGGGCGCCAATCAACCTAACCGGCTGCCCCCTATCTACTCGTAGATGATCAACCAAGCGATCCTGGCCAATTGGAAGGCGATCTCTAAGTTGTTCCTGAACCTGATGGAGGCTGACCTTCAAAGGGATTCTTTCTATCGCTATCAGCTGGAAGAGAGGAAGGAGATCTGGAAAGCCGTGCAGAAGAAACATATCGTTTCCAGTTTCCGGTGAGGAGCGTGGCAACGGAGGGGAGAAGGGCAGGGGGCTCTTAACCTTAGGAGGCAACCTGGCTGAAGGTCTTGTGAACGCCAGGAATGGCAGGTGACAAGGCTTATTCGGTCCAGGATAGGAGATGATCTAGCACAGGCGTGTCAAACATCAGAGTTGTGCACGCAGCCCTCCCGAGGTCCGTTTTCGCCGGCAGAGGCACCACGGGTGGGTCCTTTGCTGTTTTCAGTGTGGCCCCGGGGGTCTTAAGCACCCCATGGGCCGGCTCCGGCTCCCGAGCCTTGAGTTTGACACCCCTGATTTAGTGATTCCCCTTAACACACGGCCAAGGTCAAGAGAGCTCTGGTAGCGCAGCAGACTAAAAGCACTGTTATTAATATCAGCTGCCTGCAATTACTGCAAGTTCAAATCTCACCAGGCTCAAGGTTGACTCAGCCTTCCATCCTTTCTAAGGTAGGTAAAATGAGGACCCAGTTTGTGGGGGCAATAAGCTGACTTTGTATAAAATATAAAAAAGAATGAAGGCTATTGCTTAGCGCATTATAAACCGCCCTGAGTCTCCGGAGAAGGGCGGCATATAAATCAAATAAAAAAAAAAAAAAAGAGAGAGAGAGATTAGGATCTCCTCCTCTGCCGTCCCCGTCTCCTTTTGCCTTCCATCTTTCCCATCAAGTTGGCTACATTTGAGTAAACCACTCCATCCTCCTCCTCCTTCTGCTCCTCTGTCCCCTCCCTCTCCTCCGCCTCCTTCCACACCCCAATCCCTAATATTGATAATGTTACGTAGTTGGGTCATGAAACGTCCACCAAGCTCAGAGAGCACCAAGATCCCCACAGTCCTTCTCCTTCTCCTCCTCTGCCCCCTCCGCCTCCTTCCACACCCCAACCCCTTCTAATACTGATGATGTTATGTAGTTGGGCCATGAAACGTCCACCAAGCTCAGAGAGCACCAAGATCCCCACAGTCCTTCTCCTTCTCCTCCTCTGCCCCCTCCGCCTCCTTCCACACCCCAACCCCTTCTGATACTGATGATGTTATTTAGTTGGGTCATGAAACGTCCACCAAGCTCAGAGAGCACCAAGGACCCCACAGCGGTCCTCTCTCTCTCCTGATTCTGCAGAACATAGTTTTAAAAAATGTTGACCTACCAAATAAAACTACAATCGGCATCCTCTTTGGAGGGGGGTGGGGTCTTCTGAAAGCTTTTCCTTTTTTTTTTTTATTAATAAGAAAACCAAGCCCTCCTCTTTTCCTCATCCGACGTTTGCTTTTTAATCTTACAGAGAGTTTATGGAAAGCGAAAGGATACAGAACCCAAGTTCTGTGAAAGTGGAAGTGGAGAACATGTTAGAGGATCAGCGAGCTCTGGCCCAAAAAAGGAACGAGCATTTACTCTCCCTGGGGTAGGTGAACATAATATATATATATATAATATAAATATATAAATATATAAAGAAATATAAAAATAAGAATGCAGCTTCTTTTCTGGGGAGGGGCCCAGACCTGGCCAAGCGAGGCTGAAAGGAACTGTTCCAATGACAGGTAGTCCTCAACTTACGACCACAACTGAGGTCAAAATTTCTGTTGCTGAGGGAAGCATTTGTTCAGTGAATCTTCAACGGTCACTAAACGAACCGTTGTAAGTCAAGGCCTACCCATAGACTAGCAGCCGGCTACCATCCCAAAAGACGCAGGCGGTCCTTGACCTACGACCCCAATTCAGCCCAAACTATCCGCTGCTGTGCAAGACAGCTGTTAAGCCAGCTTTGCCCTATTTTACGACCTTTCTTGCCACGGTTCTTAAGCAGATCACCGCAGTTGTTACGTTAGTAGCACGGTTGTTAAGCGAATCCGGCTTCCCCACCTACCCACCCCTCCGTGGTCTTTGCTTGTCAGAAGGTTGACAATCACATGACAACACCCCCCCCCAAGGACACTGAGACCATCATAAATGCAAGCCAGTTGCCAAGTGAAAAGTTGCCGTATTGAAAAGGTGGCCCTTTTGCCAGAAATCCTTGCCCCCCCCGCCCCCAATTCTACCAATTTTTCAAGAGTTTTCCCCTTCTCCTTTCACCCAAACCTTGCGTGTTTCCACCTAAAGGAAGACCTCCATCTCTTCAAGGTGTTTTCGCTTTCCTTTTTTTTCCCCCCATTCCTTTCATAGCTCTTTGTTGCCTTTGAAGCATACCAAGGCCGAAATCAACGAATGGTACGAGGCGCTGGTGGAATTAAATAAACGGATCGGTAAGGAGCCGAGTCCTCTGGGGATCGCGAGGATAATGACAGTGATGGACGGGCGGTTTATCTCCCGCATTCAGGGGCCTTCCCTGATTCCTTCCCTAAAACAACAGCCCTGTGGGGTAGGTTGGGCAGTTGAGTTGAGACTTGAGTTTCCTTTCTCATAAGTCAACACCGCTAGCGGCATATTACACCGCTTGCCAGTAGCCTAGATTTTATAAAGGCATTCGCAAAGTCACTCTTTCCCTCTTGTTTCCTTTCTTGTTTCCTTTCTTCTTTCTCTCTTTCTATCTCTCTCTCTCTCTTCATTCTTTCCTTCTTTCTTTCCTTCCCCCTCCTTTCCTTTCTCTCTCCCTCCCTCCCTTCTTTCATTCTTTCATTCCTTCCGCTTCCCTCCCTCCGTCCCCTCCCTCCCTCCTTCCTTCCTTCCCCCTTCCTCCCTCTTCTCACCTCCCTCCCTCTCTCCCTCTCCTTCCTTTCTTCCTTCCTTCCTTCCTTCATTTCTTCCTTCCTTCCTTCCTTCCTTCCTTCTTCCCTCCTTTCCTTTCTCCCTCCCTGCCTTCTTTCTTTCTTTAATTCCTTCCCCTTCCCTCCCTCCCTCCGTCCCCTCCCTTCCTCCTTCCTTCCTTCCCCCCTTTCTCCCTCTTCTCACCTCTCCATCTTCCTTCCTTCCTTCTTTCCTTCTCCTTCCTCCTTCCTTCCTTCCCTTCCTCCCTTCCTCCCTCCCAATTCTTTCTTCCTTCCTCCCTCCTTTTTCCTTCCTTCCTTAATTCCTTCCTTCCTTCCTTTCTTTTTTTCTCACCTCAAGACACTCACAACGTCCAGTCCATGATGAGAATTCGCCTCCAGTATGAGAAGGTTTGTCAGGAGTGTTTGGAAAAACTCCAGGAATGCAAGGTGAGTTTTAAAATAGGTGCGGGACATAAGGTGTTTCCTAAGCTTTGGTGATCTTGTTGTCCCTTTAAAAAAAAAAATGGAAATGTGATTTTTAGAGAGGGAGAAAACTAGCTGAATGAAGTGAATTGTACCACATTTGACAGCCTCTCTTGCCAAAGTCGTTAAGTTAGTCACACAGTTGTTAAGTGAATCTGGCTTCCCCATTGACTGCTTGCCAGAAGATCTCAAAAGGAGATCATGTGACCCCGGGACACTTCAACCGTCATAAATACGAGTCATTTGCCAAGCGTCTGAATTTCGATCACGTGACCCACTTTTTTCAGTACCATTATAACTTTGAATGGCGACTAAACAAACTGAATTATCTGTATCCTCAATCTAAAACTATTGATTGGGCAATTTCAAATGTAAATCAGTATAAGAAAACAATCATTCTTCCTTTGAATAAATACAAAGTTATTTATTTTTCTGGATACCAGATGTGTCATGGAAATGATTAGGAGGCCTTGGGTGCTTAGAAATTGCAGGCCAACAACTCAATTCTTCTTTTTTTTTCTCCCACTCTCCCTCCCTCTTTAGCAAAATCTGATAGACCTGAAGATTTGTACCCCAAAAGAGGCTGAGAAGATTGTAAACCCCAATTTCTATCAGTTAATCGGGAAGCTGCAGGTTCAATTTGAAATCAAGATAGATAAGATGGACGTAAGTGTAGCCCTCTCTCTCCCATGAAAGGGACAGGGAGATTCATTAAAAGAAAGGGGAAATGAGGGAGAGGGGGAAGGAAATGGGAAAATCTCATTAAAAGAAATGGGAAAGAGGCAGTTTGGTCTAGTGGCTAAAGCAGTGGTGAAATCCAAACCGGTTTGCTACCGGTCCGCTGGCCGCAGATGCCGAATATGCACCAAAAGGAGGCTTGGGAAGGTTAGTAGAGGAGCGAGTGGGGCGGATCAGTTGTGGCGTGCGATTTAGCTTTGCTAGAAAGCAGGATCTCCTGCTTTCTAGCAAAGCTAAACACCCTTGCACAGCTGATTGTCGGAAATACCAGTTCGGAGGAACCAGTAGCATTTTTAAACTACCGTTTCGCTCAAACTGGTAGCTTTTTTTTTTTTTACTACCAGTTTGTCCGATAGTTTTTATCACTACTGGTTCACCCAAACAGGAGCGAACCGGTGCATTTCACCATTGGGCTTAGGCACAAAAGCCACCTGGGTGACTTTGGTTCAATCACCAGGAGACTGGGAGTTCTAGTCCTGCCTTAGGCATGAAAGACAGCTGGTTGATTTGGGGCTCAATCACCAGGAGATGGTGAGTTCTAGTCCTGACTTAGCCTTGAAAATCAGCTGGGTAACTATGGTCCAGTCACCAGGAGACTGGGAGTTCTAGTCCTGCCTTAGGCATGAAAGACAACTGGGTGACTTTGGGACCAATCACCAGGAGACGGTGAGTTCTAGTCCTGCCTTAGGCATGAAAGACAGCTGGTTGATTTGGGGCTCAATCACCAGGAGACGGTGAGTTCTAGTCCTGATTTAGCCCTGAAAATCATCTGGGTAACTATGGTCCAATCACCAGGAGACTGGGAGTTCTAGTCCTGCCTTAGGCATGAAAGCCAGCCGGGTGACTAAGCCAGTCCCCTTCTCTCAGCCCGGGCCACCTCACAGGATTGTTGTGGGAAAAATAGGAGGGGGAAGGTACATTATGTATGTTCACAGCCTTTATCAAAATAATAAAGGCAGGATTGAAATGAAATTAAAAAAATCTGGGAGAAAATGTCTTTCCCTGGGCAGCTTTTTTCTTTTTCCGGATTCAGTTTTTTCCTCCTAGCCTTCCCCGGTCAGGACTGTCTCCTTTTCCATCCCCACCACGGATCTTTTCTTCGTTCTTCCCGACTCTTCTAGGCTGACTTGGAGCACCTGGTTAAAATCAGCGAAATCAACTGCAGGCACCTCTATCAGTACTTCCAAGATGTCCTGGCTATCTTTGATTTCCACCAGCAGAAACTCAGCCAACAGGACAACAATCTTCAGAAAGCTTTAAACGATTGTCGTGTCAAGCACGAAAATATGAACAAGGTCAGAGCACTGGTCCCAGTTTGGGGATGGGTGGGGTTGTCTGGGAGGAGACCCTGCAAATTATTATTACTATTTTTTTTTTGCAAACACTACAGAATTTGGATCTTGGGTATAGCTCTGGAGAGGACCTCCAGGGACCAAGTTTCCTGCCCTCCATTTAGTTTTCTAAGGTCCTTTCTGTCTAATTTGAAAAGCTCTCTAGAAGATGCAGACCGCTGTCTGCCTCGCTCTCTCCCGTTTTTGGAGGATGCAAAAAGAACAAAATTATTTTGGCATGATCTGCTTTTTAACAAATGGGGCTTTGTTTTTTGGGGGGAGAGGAAGCTGTCAACTTTAGAATTATGGTGGGGTCCTTGGTGCTCTCTGAGCTTGGTTGGGTTTTTTTTTTTTTTCAGACATTTCATGACCCAGCTAGGTAACATCATCAATGCTACAAGGAGTGGGGTTTGCTCTCTGCTTATATAGAGTGGCTTGCCCTGTCAATATTGGTGGGAGTGTTCGTGGTGTTTCCTTGATTAGACTTCTGTTTATAGTTTGATCATTTGTCTGAGTTGGTAATTCTTTGTTTGGGGATATTGAGCAAATCCCACTCCCTTCTAGCACTGATGATGTTACCTACTTGGGTCATGAAACATCTGCAAGAAAACAACCAAAGTCAGAGAACACCAAGAACCACCCCCATCTCCTCCTCCTCCTCCTCCTCCTCCTCCTCCCCCCCTCTTCTCTTTCTCCTCCTTCTCCTTCTCCTCTTCCTCCTCTTCCTCCTCCCTGCAAACCCCACTCCCTTCTAGCACTGATGTTGTTACCTAGTTTGGATCATGAAACATCTACAACAAAACAATCAAAGTCACAGAGCACCAAAACCACCACCATCTCCTCCTCTTCCTCCTCCTCCTCCTCCTTTCCTCCTCCTCCTCCTTCTCCTCCTCCCAGACTGATTCTTAACAATGAGCTTCCACCATGCATTCGGCTAAAATCATTCTAATATGCAACTGAGTGATTTCTTTAAAAAATCTATACATACAAAAAATCTATACATACAAAACGCCTCTTTGTTTTCCGCGTGCAACTAGCTAAGGGAAATGAATCTGGACATAGCAGTGGACAAACTCAGGATGCAAAGCACCGATGAAAAACTCAAAGCCTACCTCGAGAAGGTTTATGCTGCCTTGGACATCATTCGCAATGGGTACGTGAAGGACTGGTGCCTGTGTTGTTTTGAGGGCTTTGCACAGCACAAAACATCGTGGGCTGTCCCCCTGATACCACTAGATGAGATCGCTAGGGCTTGCTGCCTTAGAAGAGTGAGGAAAATCCTCAGGGACAACTCACACCCTGGTCAGCACTTCTTTACCCTCCTACCGTCGGGAAGGAGATATAGAAGCATAGCCAGCCGCACAAACAGGCTGAAGAAGAGTTTTTATCCGTGGGCCGTCAGACTCCTGAATGCGAAATTAGATCATAACTACCGTATTTTTCGGAGTACAAGATGCACCTTGGTTTTTGGGGAGGACAATAAGAAAAAAGCTGATTGGCAGGTGGATCGGCCTCCCGGAATACCCCCAATCAGCTGTTCCCAGAGGTGAATTTTATCAACAGGTTCCTTGGTTGTGAGCCTTGTGCCTTGCTTTTTTTTTTTTTTTTTGGTTTTGGTTTTTTTTCTGCTTCTGAAACTTCTGAAACTCTGTTTCAGAAAAAACTTTTTTTCTCCCTCTGAAAGCCTCCGAAACAGAGCTTCAGAAAAAAAGGCGCTTTTTTTCTGAAGCTTCTTTCAAAGGCTTTTTTTTCTAAAGCTCTGTTTCAGAGGCTTTTTTTCTGAAGCTTCTTTCAGAGGCTTTTTTTTCTGAAGCTTCTTTCAGAGGCTTTTTTTCTAAAGCTCTGTTTCAGAAGCTTTTTTTCTGAAGGACTACCTTTACTCTCTTCAATCTTCTTTCTTTGATAGATCAACCTCTTCCGATTTGTTGGTTATTGTGTGTCATTCTCCAGATTTGTTAGCATAGTTTGGTTAGAACCTTTACTGACTCTTCTTTTGTTGCTTGCCATATTATTTTAGATAAAAGCCTTTCAGAGGCCTTTTTTCCTGTCGCTTCATTTCTGAGGCTTTTTTTCTGAAGCTTCTTTCAGCCTCTGAAATCTCTGTTTGAGAGGCTGGGCGGGGCTACATTCGGAGTATAAGACGCACCCAGATTTTCACCCTCTTTTTTGGGGGAAAAAGGTGCGTCTTATACTCCGAAAAATACGGTACATTGTATGATGGACTGCAGGGCCAGCGCAACATGTGACATGTTCACACTGGTGCAATAGGACTGGGTGTTTTGTTAATATGATTTATTGGGTTAGGAATTTTCTATCTTCACTGTGTTGGGGTTAGGGTTAGGGTTAGGGTGCTGCAATTTGGAGAAGGGAGGATGGAAAAAGGTTCAAATTATGCCGTTTTTGTTTGGTCAAGGTACACCGCCTTCCATCAAGACCTCTTGTCTAAGGTGATCGCTTACCCACGCCACGTTCGGCACGAGCTTCTTTCCTACAGCGCCACCATCAGTCGGTATTTTTACGTCCTGGGCAGCTACAAAGGGGTAGGCAGAAAAACAGATCGCTTAATACAACCTGCATGAAGCTTAGCTGGCACTCCAAGCACGTCCGTCAAATGAGACGCGTGGGATTGCTTCGTACAGGGGGTGAACCCAGCTGCTGGTGGTATCCGGAGACTGAATTCCCAGTCCTTCTGAATCATGGCTTAGAGGCAGGGGTGAAATCCAGCAGGTTCTGTCAGGTTCTGGAGAACCGGTAGCGGAAATTTTGAGCAGTTTGGAGAGCCGGCAAATACCACCTCTGGCTGGCCCCAGAGTGGGGTGGGAATGGAGATTTTGCAGTATCCTTCCCTTGGAGTGGGGTGGGAATGGAGATTTTGCAGTATCCTTCCCCTGCCACGCCCACCAAGCCATACCCAACAAGCCACACCACACCCAACAAGCCACGCCCACAGAACCGGTAGTAAAATAAAAATGGATTTCACCACTGCTTAGAGGACAGAAAGAGCAGAATACAGAATAATAACAAAAGTTGGGTTAAAACTTTTATTGGCTGCTTCCAAATTTTATCTTGTTTTGGACCTTAAAAAAGAAAACGCTTCATCTCTTCTCTCTGGATCTTTAGCCTTCCGGTGGAACTAATTTCCAGATCTCCTCTATCTGGCGGGACGAACGCTAACAAATAACATTTTAGCCGCCGTTCCAAACCACAACCGCAAAAATACCAATGAAGCCCGGCTTCATTGGAGCCTCTTTAGTTGCAGGGTGGCTTCTTCTAATCCTGGTTAGATTGCTTCTTAATACCGTGGATTCGATCCGTCTTCAGCGTTGCTTTGTGGGCTTGTGGGCAGTTTATTTAAAAGCCACGATGGACCTTGGGTTAATTGTTCCTTTGCTGATGTTGGGGAAAACAGCTGTGTGTTGTTGTTTTTTCAAATAGGTTCTCCCTCTCCCCTATTTTTCTCCATTTTCTTAGAAGACCTTAAAGAAATCGGAAGGCTCAACTGAAGGAAGAGGGGAAGAAGGAGGTAAGGACCATGAAGCAGGGGTGCTATTCAGCGGGTTCTGACAGGTTCTGGAGAACCGGTAGCGGAAATTTTGAGTAGTTTGGAGAACCGGCAAATACCACCTCTGAATGGCCCCAGAGTGGGGAGGGAATGGAGATTTTGCAGAATCCTTCCCCTGGAGTGGGGAGGGAATGAGGATTTTGGAATATCTTTCCCCTGGAGCGGGATGAGAATGGGGATTTTGCCGTATCCTTCCTCTGGAGTTGGGAGGGAATGGGGATTTTGCAATATCCTTCACCTGGAGTGGGGTGGGATTGGAGATTTTGCAGAATCCTTCCCCTGGAGAGGGAGAGAATGAGGATTTTGCGGTATCTTTCCTCTGGAGTGGAGAGGGAATGGAGATTTTGTAGTATCCTTCCCCTGGAGTGTTGTGGGAATGGAGATTTTGCAGTATCCTTCCTCTGGAATTGGGAGGGAATGGGGATTTTGCAGTATCCTTCTACCAGGAGTGTGGGGGGGGAATCCTTCCCCTGCCACACCCACCAAGCCACGCCCACAGAACCGTTAGTAAAACAAAATTGAATTCCACCACTCCTATGAAATCCTTTTTCAAATACAGCTAGTTCCCAATTTCTATCGCTGACCAAGTTTGGTTGTTAAGTGAGCCCCACCCGATTTTTACAACCGTTTTTTTTTCCCCCACGGTTGTTAAGCAAATCAGGAGGTTGCTCAGTGAATCCAGCTTCCCCTCATTGACTTCGCTTATTTGGAAGCCCGCAAATCAGCCTCCCTGCTTCCTATTTATGACGGTTGCGGTCACGCGATCCTCTTTTGCGACCTCCTGATGGGCAAAGTTGATGGGGAAGCCGGGTTCGCTTCACAGCCGTGTGACTCACCTCACAACTGCAGCGGATCACGGTGTCTAGTGACGGTTAATAACATGGTTACTAACAACTGTGGCAAGAAAGGTCGTAAAATGAGTGACCACTCAACAACGGACCCATTTAGCAACAGAAACTTGGGGCTCAGTTGTAGGCCGAGGGCTACCTGTAATGGGTTGGCTAGTGCTGAGGGGTGCTGGGAGTTGTAGTTTAGCAACAGCTTCCCCACCCCTAAGGCTTTTTGAAGGTGCCGGCCTCGGAATATTTTGTTGCGTGTCTTGACCAGAAATAACAGAGGAGAGCAAAGAGGTAGAAGAAACAGAAGAGGCTGTGGAGATTCTCCTGGAGAAAGAGAGCGAGGATGGGGAGAGGGATGCGGAAGGCACAGATCCTATCGAAATGGAGGAAGCGGACCAGGAGGAAGAGGAGGAAGGGGAAGAAATGGAGACCCCTGCTCACCAGAGTGACAAGCATGGTGTCGTTGGAGATGATGTAGAAAAATCAGGGCAAAGGAACGCCTCGGGGGCCAAGATTCAAGACGCCACCAAGCCAGATCTGGTGAGCTGGGAATTCTCCATGAGAATCAGGCGACATCCACGCTTCCTTGTGCATGGATTACAAGGAGCTGTCCCATCCCGTTTATTTGTTTCTTTGCTTTCCATCCACCTTGGTTTTCTTTACAAATGACTCCATCCAACCCACATTTTCTGTTTTCCCTACAACAAACAACCCTGTGAGGTGAGTTGGGCTGAGAGAGAAGGGGGAGGGGCTGGCCAAAAGTTGGCTTTCATGGCTAAGGTGGGACTAGAACTTCCAATCACCTGGTGATTGGCCCAAAGTCACCCAATTGACTTTCATGGCTAAGGTGGGACTAGAACTCACCGTCTCCTGGTGATTGGCCCAAAGTCGCCCAATTGACTTTCATGGCTAAGGCGGGACTAGAACTCACCGTCTCCTGGTGATCGGCCCAAAATCACCCAATTGACTTTCATGGCTAAGGCAGGACTAGAACTCACTGTCTCCTGGTGATTGGCCCAAAGTCACCCAATTGACTGTCATGGCTAAGGTGGGACTAGAACTCACTGTCTCCTGGTGATTGGCCCAAGGTCCCCCCGCCAGCTTTCATGACTAAGGCGGAACTAGAACTCCCTGTCTCCAGGTTTCTGGGCTTTCATCAGGCTTTCTAAGGGGTTAAAACATGAATAGTAACCCTTAAAGAAAAGGAAGAGAACTGACTAGAACTTAAGTCATTGGCCGTTCTAATCCTTTGAACCCCGTTTCAAAAATAGCCGCTCACTCTTGCCCCTTCCATTTTATCCTTCTGCCAGACCAAGGATTCGGGCAAGGAGTCCAAGCGAAAGGATGTGATTGTGGAATTCTTCACCACGTCCAGCGGAAACACCTACAAAGTGGTGGAGTACTTGAAGAAGTCCAAGCTCCGGAAAGCAGAGAAATATTACCAGGGAAAACTGAAAAGCAGTTCTATGCCTTCCTACCTGGAGCAGGTGTACCTGTCAGAGGCTTTCTTTAGAGATATCAGAAGACAGTAAGTGCAAACCTCTCTCTCTTTCTTTCTCTTTCTTTCTGTTTCTCTCTCTCTTTTCTTTCTTTGTCTCTCTATGTCTCTGTTTCTGCTTCTCCCTCTCTCCTCCTTTCTCTTTTTGCCTCTCCCTCCTTCTCCTCTTTCTCTTTCTCTTTCTCTTTCTATCTCTCTGTGTCTTTCTTTCTTTCTTTCTTCCCCTCCTCTCTCTTTCTTTCTGTCTCTCTCTTTTCTTTCTTTGTCTCTCTATGTTTCTGTTTCTGTCTCTCCCTCTCCCTCTCTTCTCCTTTCTCTTTTTGCCTCTGTCTCTCTTTCTCCTCTTTCTCTCTTTCTCTTTCTTTCTTTCTTTCTTTCCTTCCTTTCTTCTTTCTTTCTTTCTGTCTCTCTCTCTCTCTTTCTGTCTCTTTTCTTTCGTTGTCTCTCTGTGTCTGTTTCTGCTTCTCTCTCTCTTTCTCTCTCCTCCTTTCTCTTTTTGCCTCTGTCTCTTCTTCTCCTCTTTCTCTCTCTCCATCTCTACCTTCCTTTCTTCCTTCCTTCTTTCTTTCCTTTCTCTCTCTCTCTCTCTCTTTCTCTCTGCTTCCTTCCTTCCCTCCCTCCCTTTCTCTTAACGAATAGGACATTTTTCTCCAGTTAAGAAAAAGGATTTGGGGAGCGTTCTAAACTCACCAGCCGAAATGGCATCAAACTCCTAAAAATCCACCTTTTAAACAGCTCTGATAAATCCTTTCAGGAATTTATTTTGGGCCTGATCGCTTTGGGGCGTCCCACGCAAAACATAGCAGAACCATCACCACAAATTTGGGGTTTAGAAAGAGATCAGGATGAAATTTAAAAAAAAAAAAGATATTTTTAACCTGGCTTGTTTATTTCTTGAAAAGATATCTACAGCCGCCTATCTTTCAACCGACTCTGGGCAGCTCCCGATTTACGATGCAAACCTTAGCTAGCCAGGTCAGCATTTCGTCATGGCCGCAAGCAGCCCTTCAGCCCCCAGGATCTTCCGAATCCTTCCTTTTTTCCGTGGCCTTTGAGATGGGACCCAGCGACCCCTTTTATCCTCAAGCCGCCTCTTTCTTGCCCTCCTCTCTGCTCCCCTGACAGTATCCGACTCCAGTTCTTCGAGCATCTGGAGAAGTGGTTTGATGACACCTTATCCAGCATCGGCGTTATCGTGGTGGCCAAGAAGGAAGAGCTCAACTCTGAGCTACAGCTGCGCCTCCATCTTCACGAACCCCGGAGGGAACGCATTGAGAAGGACATTTACAACGTCAGGAGGGGTACGTACATTTGGTTTTGTTCTTGTTTTTTTTTTTTTTTATCCTATAGCCAGATCCACTCTCAGTCCTTGCCATGCAAGTCCTTGAATTGAAGAGGGGTGGGGGCTTATTTTGAGCCAGACGACACATTTATAGACAGTCCTCGACTAGACGGCCACAACTGAGCCCCAAATTTCTCCTGCTAAGACGAGACGGTATTGGTCTCTCCCATTTTACGATTTTTCTTTGCCACAGTTGTTAAGCGAAGCGCTAAAAGTTGTTAAGTGAGTCATACGGCTATTACGGGAATCCGACTTGTCAGAAGGTCGCAAAAGGGGATCATCATCAGAGCCGGGAAAGGGGGAGGAGGAGGAAGAGGAGGAGGAGGGGAAGAGAAGGAGGAGGGGGAGAAGAGGAGGTCTGTGGATTGGTGATCTCTGAGCTCGGTTGTTTTCTTGCAGATGTTACATGACCCAATGAGGTAACGTCATCAGTGCTAGAAGGGAGTGGGGTTTGTGGAGAGGAGGAGGTGGAAGAGGAGGAGGAAGAGGAGGAACGGGAAGGGGAGGAGGAGGAGGTCTGTGGGGTCCTTGGTGCTCTCTGAGCTTACTTGTTTTCTTGCAGACATTTCATTACCCAACTAGGTAACATAATCAGTCTAGTGTTATCTCCTTTCCCAAACATTTGTAAGCCTGTTTTGTGAGCAGAACGTTGTTGGGATTCAGATCTTGTTTGATCCCGTTGGTGGTCTTCTCACCCTCCGTCGGCGTGGATTTTTGGAACTTCTCCAGCACTCCTTTCTATCCTTCCCTCCCTTTATAAAAACGCCGGAAATTTCTTCCCTCCTTTCTCTCAGCGGAGCTACGGATTCACAGCGACCGCTTGAAGCGTCACTGCGCCGGCTTGATCGAGGCGCTGAATAAGGAGAGGAGCGCCTTCATCAAGATCCGAGAAGACCACAACGCGGTCAGCAAATCCTTCCGAACCCGAATCCAAGACATGGAGAAAGTCTTCCAGATGGAAAGCCGGGCAGAAAGGTCATTTTGACTTTGGGGGGGAAAAAAGGGACGCCAGCCACAATCTCACAATAGCTATTGGGGGTTCAGGGCTTTGGAGATGGCCCTGCAGAAGATGCCATCAGAATGTAGAAGGGAACGTGGTTTAAGCCCAGGGGAAATTCACGTTACTGATAGAAGAGAACGTTTGTAACTCAGGGTTGGATTTTGGGATCTTTTGTGCTTTCTGAGCTTGGTGGTTTTTCCTGCTTGGGGATAAAATAAAACAGCTTCTAAAGCACAACTGATCTTTGGAGAGAGAAGCAATGAGAAAAGCAGGCAAACCACAGAGATCGCTTCACTCGCTAGCGCCTCCTTAGGGCTGAAAAAAAGCTTCACAGCTGAAAGGATATTGTTTGGGTAAATGGACCCTCAAGTTTCCAGTTCTGCATTCTGATGGTTGACCTTGGGCTGGCTGGTGCTTTCTCACCTGGCTTGCTTCCCATCCCTCCCTCAATTCCTCCCGAAACATTTCCAATCCTCTCTTCCCTCCCTCCCTCCCTTTCCTGGCTGTTAGCTGGCAGCGCTTGGCTAGCAGAATGGCAGCTCCCCTTCAAAAGCTACTTCCGAGTGACGGCTTTCTGCCCCCTTTCTCTTCCATAGGGTGATGGCTCTCAGCCGTAACCTCCATATGGAGCTGCTGAACCATGTGGAAGTGCTCCAGGTCTCCATGAGGAGTTACAGACAGTATCTGGAGGAGGCTTTGGGGAAACTGCGGGATTCTAACACGGACTTCCTGAAAGCCTGCAGGTACCCAGAAAAACAGGGTAACAGGGATGGAAGAGACCTTTGGAGGTCTTCTAGTCCAACCCCCTGCTCAACAGGTTCTCTCTTTAATGACCTTCCAGCCAATACTGGCCCATCCTTGTTGTTTTTAGACTCTTTGCAGATGGCGGGAACTTTTCCCCCGAGGAGCTAGAAATCTTCATGAAGCAGCTGCAGAAGGAGAACTCGCGCATAGAATTTGTCGAAGGCTTGATCATGATTGATATGGAGAAAGCAGAGACTGGCTATCTGGAGCAGGTCAGCCACTGGGAGACTATCCCAAACAACCAGAGTTGGGTTCAGGAAAGAGGGTGAGAAAAGAGTTGATATGTCAGGTTTCGAGGTCGTCTCAAATAAATTGCATTTCAAACAAAGTCTTTGATGAAAAACTCCCATTTATTAAGCACGACATTCTAACTCCGACTCCATCGTAGCCAACACTGACTTCCTGACCCAAAACCCTCCCTTTCCTTTCCCCACTCTTCTGCACTTATTGGCCATCTTCCAAGTCACAGTTGTTAATCATCCTTCTAATCGTCCCTCCCATTACCCAACCAGGCTACAGAAATTATCAGCAAGTTCGAGAACAGGTTTCGTTACCTGGCTATGGATCGAGTCTTCTTGGAGAAAATCCAACGATTTCTGACCAATATTCAAGTGAAAATCAAGACAGAGGTACCAAGAGAAAAAAAGTCCATCACCCACCCACTCTGCCTCCCTTTCTTTTCTCATTTCTCCTCTCTCCCTTTTCTCTATCTCACCTTCCTTCCTTCCTTCCTTCCTTTTCCTTCCTTTTCTTTATCTTTATCTTTTATTAGATTTATATACCGCCCTTCTCCTTTCGGACTCCGGGTGGTGAACAGCCAAAATAAAAACATTTGTACACAAAAGTTAAAATAATTTTAAAAATAATTAAATGAAATTTGGCCCATAATTTAAATTATTATTTATAATTTCTCATTTCTCCTCTCTCCCTTTTCTCTATCTCACCTTCCTTCCTTCCTTCTTTCTTTCCTTCCTTCCTTCTTTCATTTCTCCCCTCTCCCTTTTCTCTATCTCTCCTGCCTGCCTGCCTTCCTTCCTTTTCTCATTTCTCCTCTCTCCTTTCAGTTTCACTTTCCTCCCTCTTCCCCTTCCCTCCCTCTTCTCTATCTCTGTCCTCCCTTCCCTTCCTTTTCTCATCTCCCTTCCCTCCTTCCTCCCTCCCTCCCTCCCTTTTCTCTATCTCCCTTTTCTCTCTTCCTTCCCTTCCCTTCTTTTTCTCTATCCTCTCTCCCTCCCTTCCTTCTTCCCTGTGGTGGAATCTCCAGCTAGACTGGAGGGAGCTGTTAAGTGGGGGAGACGTGCTTAAGAGTCCCTTGCACTGCAGTAGGCAGGCCAGGCCAGGCCTCTCCCAGAATCCCCGAAGTCTTATCTGACCCTTCTCCAGGGGATGCTGTCTCTCCGACAAGATTTTGGACTCACAATAAACCTTCTGCTTGGGACGATTCACGACTGGTTCTGGTTGCTTGTGCCCGACCGAAGGCCAGCTAGAGAAAAGCTTTTGCCTTCTTCCATGAGGGTCTTCTAACTGAGTGTGTGGGGGGGTCTTTTCACTTTCCAGGTGGCCAAATCCAACTGGCAGACCCAAACGTTGAATAACTACTTGGAGAAGCTCGTCCAGAGGATCGATGCCTGTGCCCACCCTAACGTGGACAAGGAAGTAGGTTCTAAAGGGGGTGGAGATGGGGGTTGACTCAAAAAGACCAGCACAGGTAGTCCTCGACTTACGACCACAAGCGAGCCCGAAATTTCCGTTGCTAAGTGAAAACCCATTTGTTAAGTTAGCTTTGCGTCGTTTCGCGACCTTTCTTGCTACAATTTGTCCAGTGAATCCCTGCGGTTCTCAAATGAGTCACACGGTCGTTAAGCGAATCTGGCTTCCCCATTGACTTTGCTCGTGGTCACTGGTCGTGAGTCGCATTTTTTTTTTCCAGTGCCGTTGTCACTTTGGACGGTCTGCTGTAAGCCGAGGACTACCTGCATTTTAAATCTCCTATGCTTTGCGGTTTCGAGGGTGCTTTATTTTTATTTCATTTTTTTTTTCTTCGATTCCTTCCCTCAGAGCATTACTCCAGAAAGGCTTTATGAGTTTACCAAGTTCGTCATGGAAGAACTGAAGAAAAGGTGTAAATATCTCAACTGTCAGCTCCGGATCCAGGTAACAACCCCTGGGACGCTGCCACCGTCATAAATATGAGCCCGTTGCCAAGCAACTGAATTTTCTCCACGTGACCGTAGGGACGCTGCACGGGACTCACTTAACAACTGTGGCAAGAAAGGTCATAAAACGGGGCAGAAACTCACTGAACCAATGTCTCGCTTAACGACAGAAATCGTTGGGCTCAGTTGTGGTCGTAAGTCGAGGACTACCTCTATGTGTTCCGGCCTTGTTGCTCCTACATTCTCATCTCTTAGGAAACAGAGATTACTTCCCTGCCCGCCATCTTCGCTCAAGACTCCCTCATAAGCTCTGCCCCATCGGAGATGTCCCTCCCGGAGGGCAAGGTCACCGTGATGGGAATGGAGTACACGCCTGTCTTGAACCCGAGCAGGATGGGGAAACCGGCCTTCGATGACGCGTCCTTCTACCTGATCCGAAACCTCACCGGGTGAGCATCCAAGGAACGCCTTGGGGTGAAAACCACAGGGACTAGAAGCTCATCACAGGTTCTTTGAGGTACACTATTCCTCGACTTAACAGCCAAGTTACGACGTCACTGAGGAAAGGGACTTACTGTAGGACCGTTTTTCACACTTACGACCATTGCAGCATCCCCAGGGTCATGCAATCCAAATTGGGACGCTTGGCAACTGACTCACATTTAGAATAGAATAGAATAGAATACAATACAATACAATACAATACAATACAATACAATACAATACAAAAGAATGGAGTAGAGTAGAAAGAATAGAATAGAATAGAATAGAATAGAATAGAATAGAATAGGAATAGAATAATAGAACAGAACAGAACAGAGCAGAACAACAGTACAGAATAGAATAGAATTCTTTATTAGCCAAAGTGTGATTGGACACACAAGGAATTTGTCTTTGGTGCATACGCTCTCAGTGTACATAAAAGACAAGATTCATTCGTCAAGAATCAAAAGGTACAACACTTAATGATAGTCATAGGGTACAAATAAGCAATCAAATCATATTAGGAAACAGTCAATATAAATCTTAAGGCTACCAGCAACAAGTCATACAGTCATAAGTGGGAGGAGATGGGTGATAGGAACGATGAGAAGATTAATAGTAGTGCAGACTTAGTAAATAGTTTGACAGTGTTGTGGGAATTATTTGTTGAGCAGAGTGATGGCGTTCGGGAAAAAGCTGTCCTTGTGTCTCATTGTTCTGGTGTGCAGAGCCCTATAGCGTCGTTTTGAGGGTAGGAGTTGAAACAATTCTTGTCCAGGATGTGAGGGGTCCGTAGATTTATGACGGTCGCTGTGTCCCAAGGTCAGTGATCCCCTATTGCTGTCAGGCTCCAAATAATGCACCCATTACAAATAGAACTACGAGGCATCGCTTTTCCTCAAAGAACAAATTTATTTAGATACATCCTCTTGGCGCTACTGGTGAAAAGCCAGTACTAAAGTTCCCGGGCTTTTCACCCCAATATAAGTTTCAGTTTTTCAAGTTTCCAAAACAATCGGTCACATTGTCCAACCAAGATGAGAGCTGGTTGCTTGGCGACTTCTCTCCTCCTCCTCCTCCTCCTCCTCCTCTGGTTAGTGAGCCATTGGAATGTTCATGACTCATTGGCTAGTTATGCTGTGGTGACTGAAGGCTCTGTCCTTCTCCAGCTCAAAACTCTATCAGACTGAATTAACGTTAGAACACCCCAGGATACAAACAATCCCACCAAGTAAAATTCAGGCTTGACAGGCTGCCCCCCTCAACAGCAGGAACAGAAGCACCCTGCAAGTGACAAAAGCACAGTGGGGTTAGTCAATGCCACTAGTCAATGTCACTCTGACAATTGCGACCTTCCGAGAAGCCAAGTCAATGGGGAAGCCAGATTCACTTAACAGCCCTGTTGCTAACTTCACAACGGCAGTGATTTGCGTAAGAACTGTGGCAAGCAAGGTTGTAACTTGGGTTGAAAGTCACTTGACAACTTGTCTCGTGTAGCAACAAAGCTTGGGCTCAACGGTGGCCATAGGTCGAGGATTACCTGCCTATCCAAGTCAGTGGCTCCAAACCACAAGACGGAGCCAACACAACAACACAATCTCTGGCTTCTAAAAGCTTATCTAGTTAATGGCAGCTTACTTGACTCTTAAGAAAAAGCCCAAAGCCCATTGTCTTCAGGCTCAGAGCCAGTAAAATTGAAAGTTACCCTAACCTAAGTGGGACACCCTGCCCTTCCGCCTCATTCAACACTTCCCGGGGCTGATTTTAGGAGCGATGACATTTTTCTCTCTTCCCTTTCCATTCCAGGCACGTGCGTGGAAAAAAGATGTTAGAAGCTCAGCACGAAAAAGACATCGCAGGACTTCCTGGAACAGACCGAGGAGGTGAGGAACAGCACTTTGATGCAGGTTTAAGGACATGGTGGCTTAGTCGTTAAGGAGCTTGGTTTGTTGACCAGAAGGTTGACAGTTCGAGACCCCAACCCCGTGTGATGGTATGAGCTCCCATTCCTACTCTATAAAGCCTTAGTAAGACCACACCTAGAATACTGGGTGAGTAGGAGCCTGGATAGCTCTGCAGACAAGGCACTGTAATTTAACACCAGCTGTCTGCAATTAAAGTAAGTTCGAATCTTGCCAGGCTCAAGGTTGAGTCAGCCTTCCATCCTTTCTAAGGTAGGTAAATTGAGGACCCAGTTTGTGGGGGCAATAAGCTGACTTTGTATAAAATATACAAAAGTATGAAGGCTATTGCTTAACGCACTGTAAGCCGCCCTGAGTCTCCGGAGAAGGGCGGCATATAAATCAAATTTTTTTAAAAAAATACTGCATCCGGTTTTGGTACGGAACATGAAGTACCACGAAGGCGAGCTAAAACAGAAAAATCAAAAGCTCTGGAAACAGCTAAATGATTTTAACACCCAAGGCAAAACATTTTGCATGTTGTGTGTGTGTGTGTGTGTGTGTGTGTGTGTTTTTCCAGCAGTAACACACAAAGATTAAAGAGGAATTTTTGGAGTCCAGGAAATGGCCACTCACTTCATAAAATCATAAGGATAGAAGGGACCTTGGAGGTCTTCGACTCTAACCCTCTGCCCAAGACAGGAGTGCATCATGCCATCTCAGACAAATGGTTTTCCAATCTCTTTCCAAAGCCAACACAATCCTGAGTTGCATGAACAGAGTGATACAATCAAGATCAAGGGAGGAACTAATACCACGCTACAAAGCCTTAGCAAGACCACACCTAGAATCCTGCATCCCAGTTTTGGTCACCACACTATAAAAAAGATGTGGAGACTCTAGAAAGAGTGCAGAGAAGAGCAACCAAGATGATTAAAGGACTGGAAGCTCAAACAGACGATGAACAGTTGCAGGAACTGGGCATGGCTAGTTTAGTGACGAGAAGGACCAGGGGAGACAGGATAGCCGTCTTCCAATATTTGAGGAGTTGCCACAGAGAGGAAGAGATCAAGCTATTTTCCAAAGCACCTGAAGGCCAGACAAGGAATAAGGCACGGAAAGTGAACAAGGAGAGATTCAACCTGGAAATAAGGAGAAACTTTCTGACAATGAGAACAATCAACCAATGGAACAGAAGTTGTGGGAGCTTCATCACTGGAGGCTTTCAAGAAGAGACTGGACTGCCATTTGTCAGAAATGGCATAGGGTCTCCTGCTTGGGCGGGGGGTTGGACTAGATGACCTACAAGATCCCTTCCAACTGTTTATAACCCTGCCTCAGCTCCTAGCGGTTCGAAAGCAGGCAAATGCGAGTAGATAAATAGGCACCACTTGGGTGGGAAGGTCACGGCAGTCCCTGCACCTTGGCATATACTCATGACCACGGAAGCGTCTTTGGACAACGCTGGCTCCCTTGGCCAAAAAGACAGGAGCACCTCCCCTGGAGTAGGACATTGCTGGCCACGGGGAAAAGGAACCTCTGACTTGACAGATGTGGTGAAAATCCAGTTTCCAGCCGCCACGCCGGCGTGGCCGCCAAGAGAAAAGGTTGAATGTTAAATAGAGAAGTCCAACAAGGACCTTCCGGGGTTGGAAAGGACGGGGGCAAGGCGAACGTCGCCTTAGATCCTCACCCAACATGGATAGCATGATGTTTCGGAGAAAGTGATCTCTCTGTTGGGTCATCTGGAAATCCTCAGGCACCGCTTCTCAGATCGGTGTCTCCTTTTGCCCATCTCTTGCTTAGTTCCATCTTTTCCTCTCTTTATTATTTCAGAATTTCCTAACCAAGCTTTCCCGCCTTTGTTTACTCCGGGCGGTCATCGTGAAAGCCTTTCGTTGGGAGCGACCTATCTACTGGCCAAGAAATCTAGTTCCATTACTAAAGTCTCCGGAAGGTAAGGATGTAATAAACTTAGGTGTGTTTAATCTAGCGAAGAGAAGGATTGTGGGGTGGGGGTGGGGGTGGGGGGACAGTACTTGACAGAGAAAAGAGGGTGGGCTTATTCTCTAGGGCACCAGAGGGCATGATGAGAAGCAATGGATGGAAGCCTGTCAATGAGATCCATCTTAGAATTAAGGAGAAATCTCCTGACGGTGAGAACAATTAATCAGTGGGACGGCTTGCCTTCAGAAGCTGTGGGTTGCTCCATCCCTGGAGACTTTCGAAAAAAGAGCTATTTGGACAGCCATTTGACTGGAATACTATAAGGTCTGCCTTGAGCAGGAAGTTGGACTAGAAGACCTCTGAAGTCCCTTCCAGCCCTCTGACTCTATTGCCTGTCCGTCAGTCCATCCATCCATCTGTACCTATCCATTATCTATCTTATCTATCTATCCATCTATGCCTGCCTGCCTGTCTATCTCGATTCTGTCTGTCTGTCTGTCTGTCTATCATATCTGTCTGTCTGTCTATCCATCTCTATCTGTCCATCTACATCTATCTATCTCTATATCTCTCTTTTTATCTCTTTACTGCTATCCTATATCTCTATCATCTATCTCTCTATCTCTCTTTCATCTATCCATATATATTTATCTATCTATATATCTCTATTTATCTCTTTATCTTTATCCTATCTATCTCTATCATCCGTCTATCTATCTATCTATCTATCTATCTATCTATCTATCTATCTATATCTCTCCATCCATCTCTGCCTTTCCATCTATATCTATCTATATCTGTCTATTTTTCTCTTTATCGGTATCCTATCTATCATCTGTCTGTCTATCTATCTATCATCTCTGTCTGTTCATATATATCTATCTCTCTATCTCTTTATCTCTATCCTATCTATATCGTCCGTCCATCCATCATCTATCTATCTATCTATCTATCTATCTATCTATCTATCTATCCATCTCTGCCTGTCCATCTATATCTATCTATCTATATGTATATCTCTCTATTTATCTCTTTATCGCTATCCTGTCTATCTCTATCATCTGTCTATCTATCATCTATCATCTCTGTCTGTCCATATATATCTATATCTCTCTTATCTCTTTATCGCTATCCTATCTATCATCTGTCTATCTATCTATCTATCTATCTATCTATCTCGGTTTCCAAGAAAAGATTGGACATTTGTCCGAGATGATATAAACGTCTCTACCTGGAGGGCAGGGCATCGAATTAGAAAACCTCCAAGATCCCTCCCAGCCATAGGATTCCATGTTCTGTGTGAAAAGCATCTCCCATTCTTACTTCTTCCTCCAGCTTTGTTTCCATTTTTTCCCCCTCTGAAAATTGAGCAGGTTTCCCACGATCCATTTTGGCTGAAATGTGTCGTTTAAAGCAGATACGATTCCCTTTGGACTTGTTGCCTTCTTTTTGTTCTCCCGGAAGCTGGCCGAAGCATTATTTTAATTTCCAAAAGTTCATCGATCCCGGTGGCATTGATAAAAATTAAATCCGCTCCTGGATTAAAGCGTTGCAGTGCTGACAGGTTGGGAGAGCTGTTGTTAAATTGTCTTCTTTGCAATGCAGCGGGAACTCCATCCAAAAATACACCCGACTTACTAAAGCCGACAGGAAGATGCTGATTTTCGGAGGCCAGCCAAAAGAGACCGAGTGAGTCCAGATTATTTACCTTCCAGACTCCATAGACCTGGAGTTTATCTGAGTTAATTGACTTTTTAAATGTTCCACCTTATTGGCTGGATTGACGTATCCTAATGCAGTTTCTATAAGTGATGATAGGTACTCCTCGACTTAACGACCACAGTTGGGCCCAAAATTTCCATTGCTGAAGCGGGACAGTGGTTCAGCGAGTTTTGCCCCGTTTTACGACCTTTCTTGCCAGGCGTTAAAGCGAATCGCTGCAGTCGTTAAGATAGCCCCACAGCCATTCGATGAATCTGGCTTCTCCATTGATTTTGCTTTGTCAGAAGGCCACAAAAGGGGACCACGTGTTGCACGGTCGTAAGTATGAATTAGTTGCCAAGTCTCCAAATTTCGTTCACATGATCGTGGCGATGCTGCAATGGTCATAAGTGTGAAAAACGGCCATAAGTCACTTTTTTTCACCGCCATTGTAAGTTTGAAAGGTCACTAAACGAGCAGTTGTAAGTCAAGGACTGCCTGTAATTAGGATAGTGTTAGGCAATACTGTCCCCAGCATGTGATCTGCAGGTTCCAAACAGAGCAGATACCAAGTGACGTGAAAAATCAAAATATCCCTTCTAATCCCATAAAGCTACTTCACCATGAGTGATATTTTTTTTTAAAGAGAGGAGAGAATAATTTAGCATTTGACAAGCCTGTCATTTTTTTCTAAAAAAACCATTAAAATCTACTCTTTTTAAGTTTTCTTATTTTGGCACTTTTTTTAAAAAAAAACAGAAAAGCGATAATAAGATCGTGAAGTAATATCTCCTTTTAAATTGGTTGTTCTAGTTCGGATTACTTTACCGGAATCATCTTCAATATCCTGTGGGACAATTTTGATAACATCATGAACGTTGCTGAGGTATTTATTTATTTTTGTCAAGCATATATAAGATTACAGATAAAAGTATAAACACGATTATGAAGACATGAAATGGAGGAGCTTAATTTTTTTAAAAAAAATCTATCAGCCCCTTCAGTTTTCTTGGCAAGCTTTTTTTTTTGGAAGTGGTTGGCCATTGACTCGTTTCTTGGGCTGAGAGAGAGGGGCTGGCCCATGGTCATCCTGGTTGGCTTCGTGTCTAAAGCAGAACCTGAACTCGCAACCGCCTCCGTTTTTAGTCTAGCACCTTAACGATTATACCAAACTGGCTTACAATTATTACTACATAAACCCCCAGTAATGCAAGTACAAGATGAAAAACTATAAAGCAATAGAATAATTAATACACAGCCCAAAGACGCTAAAAATCCAGTTTGTGATGCTGGACAATATGCAGAATTATAAAAACATATTCAGGGGGAAAAATAGGAAACACAAAGAAAGTTGTGCATTGTGATGCTGCGGAAAGAAGTTATGGCCTCATCTAACCAGGAGATGGTGAGTTCTAGTCCTGCCCTATGCATAAAAACCAGCTGGGTGACTTTGGGCCAATCATCAGGAAGCAATGAGTTCTAGTCCCGCCTTATGCATGAAACTGGGTGGGTGACTTTGGGCCAATCACCAGGAAGCGGTGAGTTCTAGTCCCGCCTTATGCATGAAACTGGGTGGGTGACGTTGGGCCAATCACCGGGAAGCAATGAGTTCTAGTCCCGCCTTATGCATGAAACTGGGTGGGTGACTTCAGGCCACTCCTCTCTCTCTCAGCCCAGTCTACCTCACAGGGCTGTTGTTGTGTGGAAAATAGGAAAAGCAAGGAGTTATGGGGTGCGTTTGCTGCCTTGAGTTATTTCTAAAAATAATAATGGCGGGATACAAATACATTTTAAAAAAAAACACAGAAGGTGATTCCTTTTGCATTTCTTTTGTTCTTCCTGAGCAACCGAAAAACAAGCCTCCTTCTAACCCGATGGTCTCCCTGGGTTTCTTCCCTGCTTCCCACTTCTTCTTTTTCTGAAGGAATTCTACAAAAAGGACAAGCATCAGATTACGAAACCGGACTGTCTCCAAGAAACCTACGACCTGTGCATTGATGCTTTGGGTCAGAAGATGCTGACCTATCTTTTCCAATCCGACGAGTACCACATTGCTTGCATCTCTGGTAACGCTGCATCTTCGATAAAGGGGAATTTGGCCGCCCAGAGTCACCTGATCGTGAGATGGATGGCATATAAATTTGGTGGAGATGGATGGATGGATGGATGGATGGATGGATGGATGGATTGATAATAGAGATAGATAGATAGATAGATAGATAGATAGATAGATAGATAATATAGAGATAGATAATGTAGAGATGGATAGATAGATAATGTAGAGATAGATAAAGGCAAGTCGATGGGACACGGTGGCTCAGTGGCTACGACGCTGAGCTTGTCGATCAAAAGATCGGCAGTTCAGTGGTTCGAATCCCTAGTGTCGCGTAACGGGATGAGCTCCCGTTCCTTGTCCCAGCTTCTGCCAACCTAGCAGTTTGAAAGCATGTAAAAAAATGCAAGTAGAAAAAAAATAGGGACCCCCTTTGGTGGGAAGGTCAGAGCGTTCCGTGCGCCTTTGGCGTTGAGTCATGCTGGCCACATGACCACGGAGACGTCTTCGGACAGCGCTGGCTCTTCAGCTTTGAAACGGAGATGAGCACCGCCCCCTAGAGTCGGGAACGACTAGCACATATGTGCGAGGGGAACCTTTACCTTTGCCTTAAAGGCCAGTCTCAAAACAAAAATTTTAAGTTTCTGAGACTACCAAACCCTGAATTCCACCGAATAAACCTGAACGGACCTTCCATTCCATGAACTTTTCCAGAGTTCCGGGTCCAGCTGAAGACTTTCGAAGAAGAGCTTCCTCATGTCGTCCGTCTGGCCATTGGCAAAATCTTAAAGGATCACGAACAGTTCCTTGCCGAATCCACAGAACAGATCCGGGGCCACCTGCAGGACCAGCTGAAAAAATGGACTGCTATAAAAGTAAGTTGTTTCAAAGCCACTGAAATATTTTAACCTAGTTCTTTCCTCCTGGTTTAAAATGTTCCTTGGCTACCATCTTTTCCACTACTGGCCACAAGGAGACAGTCTGGTCTAGTGGTGAAGGCACAGGCTAGAAACCAGGAGACAGTGAGTTCTAGTCCCACCTTAAGCAAGAAAGCTGGTTGGGTGACTTTGGGCCAATCACCAGGAAATGGTGAGTTCTAGTACGTACGAAAGCCAGCTGGGTGACTTTGGGCCAGTCCGTCTCTCTCAGGCCAATCCACCTCACAGGGTTGTTGTTGTTGTTGTTGTGGGAAAAATGTGCGAGCTTTGCCCTTTCAATTCAAGGACAAAAACATGGCCAAATTGCACACCAGTTTGGGGCACCCGGACAATATCCCGGTGCTGGAAGCCTTGTGCCAAGAGGAAGAGAAAAGGCAAGTCGAGCAAGTGGAGAGCATCCTGGTCTGCACCAAGAGGCTGGAGGTACCTCGTGCTTTTTTTTCCCCTCTTCTCAGAGCCCTACATTTATCAAGGGTTGCTAGGAAGAAAGTTAGCACTGAGGATGTTATCAGTCGTTATCTATCTATCTATCTATCTATCATCTATCTCTTGTCTATTGTTAATTATCTATCTATAACTCTGTTTCTATATCTTATGTATCTATCCATATTTATTTATCTCTATCTTCATGTATTTATATTTTTCTCTATTTCTATATCTATCTATCTATCTATCTATATATCTATCTATCTATGCATATTCTTTCTAGCCAGGTTTTACCTACGTAAGCTAGGTTGTTCTGCAGCTCTGACTGTGTGAAATCTCATTCACCAGCTTCAGAGCTTTTTTTCTGTTGACAAACTGCAACTCTGCGTTGCTCTCTGGGAGACTCAGATAGCTATTTCTGCCTTATAAGGCTTCGTCGGTGAGCCACACCCACTTCTCAGATATTCCCCCTGTAAAGGTACAATGTGTCTTTTTCTGTTTTTCGTAGGCTTTTATGTGCATATTCTTTCTAGCCAGGTTTTACCTACGTAAGCTAGGTTGTTCTGCAGCTCTGACTGTGTGAAATCTCATTCACCAGCTTCAGAGCTTTTTTTCTGTTGACAAACTGCAACTCTGCGTTGCTCTCTGGGAGACTCAGATAGCTATTTCTGCCTTATAAGGCTATCTATCTATCTATCTATCTATCATCTATCTCTTGTCTATCGTTAATTATCTATCTATAACTCTGTTTCTATATCTTATGTATCTACCATATTTATTTATCTCTATCTTCATGTATTTATATTTTTCTCTATTTCTATATCTATCTATCTATCTATCTATCTATCTATCTATCTATCTCGCTGATGATGTTACCCTAGTTTGGATAATGAAACAACCAAACTCAGAGAGCATCAAGGAATCCCACAAAAAGGTGCATTTCTAGGAAGGGTTCAACCCAGTCAAATTTGAACTGAAATCCCATCTCCCCCCCCCATCCCCGCTCCCCAAGTCAATCACAGCCCCATGAATGAGCAAGGATTCTAATCTTGCATAGAGCCTTTCCCTGAGTCTTATGTAGTCTCCGGAGGCCTAGAGCCCTCCTAGGAACTTGTTCTCTTTGTGTGCCAGCTCCTTCACTCTCCTGATGGTGATCCCCCCCCCCCACAGGTGTGCGTCACAGAATGCGCCCAAAAGTTTGTCTCTACCTTGGCCACTTGCACCGAGACCATCCTGATGGAGCTGGACAACAGCCTCACCATTGACGACGTCCAAGTAGGAAGTAAGTCATCACCAGTTGGCCACCTCCATTTCCGACGCACTTGGAGAAGCAAAGCAGATCTGAAAACATCCCTCGTTCCTTTAGCATTGTGGTTCGCCCGCCTGCAGAAGGGGGGGCGGGGGGAGATAATTTATACAGAGAGTCCTCACCTTACGACCGCAATCGAGCCCCAAATTTCTGTTGAAAAGTGAGACCTTTGTTCAGCGAGCTTTGCCCCATTTTACGCCTCTGTTTGCCGTTAAGTGAATCCCTGCCGTTCTTAACTTAGTCCCGCGGTTGTTAAGTGAACCTGGCTTCCCCATCGATATGGCTTGTCAGGAGGTCGCAAAAGAGGATCGTGGGACACACACACACCCCCAGGATGCCACAGCCAGTGGCGCTATGCCGTCCTATTTAGCCTCGTTTTTTAAGCTGCGCGCATGCGTGCAAGCAAGCCGCGCGTGAGAGCAAAGCACGCACTCACATTTTCGGTGCTGGGCGAACTGGTTGTTAATTCATGTGCCGCCCATCTTCTGGCCGAATAAATACAAACCCGTTGCCAAGCATCTGAATTCATCTCAGGGATAGGTGCAATGGTCGTAAGTGAAAAACCGCCCTGTCGCTTTCTTTTCAGTGCCTTGGTAACTTTTAATGGTCACTGAATGAATCCTTGCGAGTCGAAGACTCCCTGCAATAACTTAACCGGGCCACGTGAATGGATCACAACAAGGGGATAATCGAAATGGGTGTCAGGCCTGGAAGCCATCTTTAGTATTAGGCCTTCAGACCTGCCACGTTTACTGCTGTGGGAAACTGGAAGGGGGGGGGGTGATATATAGTCAAAGTAACATTCCTTTCTCAGAGAGTCAAGGTCATCTTGCCCTGCATCTGGAGTTGGATGACTGGGAGGCATCTCCAGTTGGGATGGTGCTTTGATTGGACCAAGTGATGGACATGTGGATGCAGGGGGAAAGGGATTTGGGCTTTCCTTTGGGTGGGGAAAACCTGGGAGCTTTCACATTCGGGTTTCCCCAGATGTGCCAATATGACATCTCTAATAAAATGGAACTTTGAGGAAACTTAAGCCTCGGGAGTTTTCTTTTGTTAAGAGTGTTCCTTGGGACCCTGACAATGCCTCTTTCTCACCCGATCTTGTGTTTTTCGCCAGAAACGGAAAAAGTCCGAGAGAAAACCATCACCCTGATCCGTCGTAAAAAAGCCGGCCTCTCCTTAGAAGTGGAAGAACGGAAACTGGTAGCTGAACGGGGCAGCAGGTGACGTATCTCTGTCCTCTTGACAGGGCGCAGATGATTTTACGGCCACCTCCCCTTGGGGACGGGCCCAGCTCGGGACCAAGATCTTAGCTGACAAAGCGATGCTTTCTACAAGCGGTCCTTGACTTAACGACCAAAATCGAGCCCCAAATTTCCATTGCTGAGTGAGACCGCCATGAAGTGCATTTTGCCCCATTTTACAGCCTTTGGTGAAGCGAATTTTTGCAATTCTTAAGTGCGTGACACGGTTTGTTAAGTGAATCCGGCTTCCCCGCGGACAATTGCGAAAGGTCGCGAGAAGGGGAATCACGTGGTACCCCTTGAGGGGCTGTTTGTTTGCCTTTTTGCAGAACCTGGCCTGGCATCCCACAAACCACCATCCCGAGTCTGCCGAATCAGGTGATCTTTCGAGAAACGGCGTCCGTGACCACAGCCAAAACCACGCTGGGCCACGTCGCTGCGGTGGAAGAGAGAGACGCCGTTTACGCAGTACGTAGTCGGGCTTAAGGCTTCTCCTGGAAGCCACAGAGAATTCGCTGGGAAAGAGAGAGACTCTTTGGGTCCAAAGTTAGCAACTTCGGGATGAGCAAATGTGTTTTTTTTCCCCCCATCCCTTGTCAGAAGTTAGTGACACGATTAAGTGAATTTTACCACATTGGATGAACGTTCTTGCCAAAGTGGTTTTCTTGCAGCGTTTCATGACCGAACTAGATAACATCATCAGTGCTAGAAAGGAGTGGGGGGTTTGCTCTCCGTTTATGTATGGTTTATGTTTGTGTACAGTTACTGTCAGTGCTGGTGAGAATGGGCATAGGTTCCTTGATTAGCCTCTTCACTTCGCTTTTGTATTTTTTAAAAATCACCTCTTGGTCACTCTAAAAATGCCAAATTACAACCGGATACTGAATTTTCTCCTTCGGCTTACATAGAAATTCAAGGAGACGCTCCAGATGGAATTTGCCAGGATCAAGGAGGAAAACTCCGCTCACCTCATGAAAACACAACACTGGGCCCATTGGTGGAAGAAATCCGTGCAAAAAATCGAACAGCTCTATTTGTGAACCAGTCTTGATCTCCCAGGATCCACGTTTCCTCGCCCTCTCCCTCCCCCTCCTCCTCGTTTGTGCGATATAGACGTATAATTTCCATCTGTAGGAAAAGAAAAATGTTTAGTCTGAAAAAATTAAAAAAAAACGCTGCTATTTTTGCATCACTTGGCATCTTCCGAAAGGATGATTGGCGTTTCCCAAATTGATCAATTTTAAGGCCTGTGGACTTCAACTCTCAGAATTCCCCTGCCGGCATCCCGTTAGCAATACTTACTGTAATTATGACACTATCCCATTCTGTATTTTCTAAGTACAGGTAGTCCTCGACTTACGACCACAATTGAGGCCAAAATTTCTGTTGCTAAGGGGGGCAGTTAAGTGAGTTTCGCCCCATCTTACGACCTTTCTTATCACAGCGGTTAAGTGACTCATTGCAGTTAAATTAGTAACACGAATAAGTGAATTTTACCACATTGGATGAATTTTCTTGCCAAAGTTGTTTAAGTGAATCGGTTAAGTTAGTCCCACATTTGTTAAGCGAATCCGGCCACCCCATTGACTTTGCTTTTCGAAAGGTCTCAAAACGGGACCACGGCACACCACAAATCGTCATAATTATGAGTCAGTTGCCAAGTCTCTGAATGTTTTGATCACGTGACCGCGGGGGATGCTGCAACGGTCGTAAGGGTGAAAAACCTAAGTCATTAAGTCACTTTTTTTCAGTGTCGTAAATTCGAATTTGTCCACTAAACAAATTGTTGTAAGGCAAGGACCTCCTGTACTTTAGTAATACTTAATTATAAAACAATGCCTATTTCAGGGGTGAAATCCAGCAGGTTCTGACAGGTTCTGGAGAACCGGTAGCGGAAATTTTGAGTAGTTCAGAGAACCGGTAGCGGAAATTTTGAGTAGTTCAGAGAACCGGTAGCGGAAATTTTGAGTAGTTCGGAGAACCGGTAAATGCCACCTCTGTCTGGCCCCAGGTTTGGAGGGGGAATGGAGATTTTGCAATATCCTTCCCCTGGAGTTGGGTGGGAATGGAGATTTTGCAGTATCTTTCCCCTGTCACGCCCACAGAACCGGTAGGGAAAAATTTTAGATTCCACCCTTGGCCTATTTGTTCTTTTCCAAGTATCATTTTTCTCGAGCTGTGTGCAAAATTGACTCATCAAACATTCTTGAGTTTCATGCTTTTTTTGGGGGCGGGGTTTCCCCCTCCCACCAGATCTCTACTAAATATGGAAGTGATGCTCTCCACCAAGAGAGAGAGAGAAAGCAAAATAAAGATTTAAGCTTCTCTCTGAGCTGCAGTGTGAAGATTAAAGACTTAATTGTTGGGGCTTCATCACTTCGTCTGGGAGGTTTAAATAACTTCCAAGTTAGCTCTGCCAAACTTAAAACCGACGGGATCTGTTTTCATTCGACCGGCTGCACGGATTAATTTCAACATTTCTATCCTTCCCAGCTGAAAATAAAACTCCTGGAGATTTGTACCGAATATTAAAATATAAAACCAAACATGTTCAAAAGCAGATCCAGGGTAATTTTAAAGACAGTTTGAACCAGTTTTGGGGTTCTTTTTCTTTTCTTCGCTGTTAGCCGCCGGACGTAAGGACCGCGTATTTTTTTGTTTTTGTTTTTTGCCACAGTTTTTAAAGCGAATCACTGCAATTAAGTTATCGCGCAACTCCCTCTTATTCCTTTGACTTTATTTTCTGAAGCCTGTTGAGAAACAGGCTTCACAAATAGCGATCGCGTAACCCCAGGACGCTGCAGCCGTTATAAGTGTGAGGACCAGTCATAAGTCATTTCCCCCCGCCTTTTTTTTTGCAACTTTCAATGGTTGTTAACAAATAGTTGTATGCTTTCTTTCTCTCTCTCTCTCTCTCCCTCTCTCTCTCTCTCTCTCTCTCTCTCTCTCTCTCTCTCTGATGCATTTTTAAAAAATTTATTTGGAAAATGCCAAAAGAAAAGAACAACATTTTTACAAAGATAAAAAACCAGATAGGAACTTTTTTTTTTTAAATATAAGTTTTCTTTTTTTTTTTTTTTTTTTTTTTAAAAAAAGGAAAATAACTCAGCTGGATCATTGCACAGAGCAGGTGATAATTAAGGTCACGTTGCATTTCATAGGATTGCATCTGTGCAGTTACGGTTCATGGCCAGCTGCATCTTCGCCACTGTATCGTAAAAATATTGGTTTAGCTAGCTTTGCTTGCCCACGTACAGCTGTGCATGTGACTGGCAGGTTTCTACGCCCCAGAGCACACGGATAAAGACAGCTATGCAAATGCACCAACATAAACCTCGGAGAGCGCAAACATTGAGCTCAGAAAAACTCTCCGAGGCTTCCGGAGCCTTAGCTGCCATGTTGACCCCTTGCTGTGAAATGTGAGAGTCGCAAAACTTCTTCAACGCGGACCAGTGGCAGGCAGTTCCTCCACCTGAAATTTCTGTGGCTAAGCGAGACGAGTTGAGTTTTTTGCCCCGCTTTACGACTTTCCTTGCCCACGGTGGCTAAGTGAATCGCTGAGCTGGATAAGTGAGTAATCTGATTGTTAAGCTGACTTTGCTTGTCAGGAGGTCGCTAAAGGAGAACTGTGTGACACAGACATCCCTGGGATGCTGCAACCGTCCTAAGTACATGCCAGTTGCCAAGCATCTCTGAGCACATGACCAAAGGGATGCTGCAAGTGTGAAAAACAGCCACAACTCACTTGTTCCGGTGCCGTTTTTGACTTCAAACGGTCATTAAGCGAACTGTTGCAAGTCAAGGATTTCCTGTGCGCTCGGGTAACGATTCGGTGAGCAGCTAAGTGAAAAAGCTCTAGATTATTTTTCTGCTCGTCAGCCCAGGTTTCTGACTCAATCCTTGGTCAAAAATAGCTACGATAACAACACACTCACTCACTCACACACACACACACACACACACACACACACCCGACTCGAAATTCATCTGTTCCATCTTCTCCGATCTGTAGTCTCTCCGATATAAAAATTGGCTTTTGCACACCGTTCGGTCCTACTCAGCCGCTACTCCTCACTCACTTCCAACTCTTTGCAAGCCACGAACGATGTTTTCAGCAAGACGGAATGTCAGCTAACAGCAGCTTTGAATTCTTGCAAGCTCTGGCTTACAGCGTCATTCAGCCACTCTCTCTGCTGCTTATCTTTTTCCTAATTGCCTTTGATTTATTTTTTCACCCCCAAGCAGAGTCTTTCCCTGCTGCTCCTCGCCTTTGCATTCTGCATCCCGAATGTGGGATAATCCACTTCGCCTTCCACGTCTCCAGGGAACCATTGAAACTTCACCTCCTCTGGTGTTTGGGGGGGGAATAGTCCTCCTTACCACCCACGGTAGCCTTAAATTGTGTTCTCCGGCAACGCAATCCAAGAGCTTCGGATTTTATTTCATTTCACCTTTCTGATAAGCCGGTTTTCCCCTGTCCTGAATTGTATCTGGAAAACCTGGTGGCCTTGCAGATTAACCGGTTTTCTACAGGTAGTCCTCGACTTGACGACAATTCGCTTAGTGCCTCTTTTGAGAGAGCATCCTTCCTCCCTCCCTTCCACTTTCCTTCCTTCCCTCCCTCCTGATTTCAATTACTTTCCTTCCTCCCTCCCTTCCTCCTTCCTTCCATTCCTTCCCTTCTTTTCTTCCTCTTTCCTTCTTTCTTTTTCTTTCCTTCTTTCTTTTTCTTTCCTTCTTTCTTTTTCCTTCCTTCCTTCCTTTTTCTTTGTTTCTTTCTCCTTCCTTCCTTCCTTCTTGTAATGGGAAAATTGTCATGAAAAAGAACATTTGGGTAACGGGGAAAAAAAACCCCCAAAGATGTTTGCATTTCAATTTGTTTTCTTGGGGATTTTCTTAAATATACAGTGCTTTCGTAATTTCTAAAATTATGTTTTCACTTTGTCATTACTTGAGGGCAGATTAATGAGAGAAAAAAACAACAACTGTGGAATCAGGCTGCAGCATAACAAAATAGACAAACGGGGAGGTCTGAATACTTTCTGAATGCACTGTATATATGTATTAAAAGTATTTGTACAGCCACCTATCTCAACCAAGTGACTTCAGCCAAAATTCGGCCAAACATAATGGAAAGAATCCAAAACCACAATAGGTAAACCATTCTACTCTATTATTCTATTCTGTTCTGTTCTATTGGTATTCTATTTTGTATTGTTCTACTCCCCAATTTCTATTCTTTTCTATTTTCTATTCTATTTCCAATTCTATTCTAATTTCTATTTTTTTTTATTTTCTATTTTCTATTCTATTGCTTATTCTATTCTATTCTGATTTCAATTCTGTTCTGTTCAGTTCTATTGTAGATTCCCGCCCCCCCAAATTTGTCTTATACTGTTTGACTGACTGCAGAGGAAAACCCGTCTCTTTCCAACCCAGAGAAGGAAAATATGAGAGAAGCTTGTGATTTTTTTCCACCCCTCCTTTGCTCCGAGGATGTCAGCCTGGATTAGCTCTGCTGGCTCTCCTCGGCAGAGATGTTGGTACGCTGTGGAAACGCCAGGTTTGTTTTTTGTTTTTTTTTTTAAAGCAGCAAAGCGAATTAATCCAGCTTTATCTTTAAGCCCATGTCTACTTTCCAAATGCGATCAACGTTCCCTACAGGTGAGATCACGGGACGCCAAGAAAGATGAGCGAACGGAATGGCATCTTTCCGTCTCTCCTGTTACGCTCATCAGACAAACCCAACTAGGATTAGCATGGAGGGCGAATCCGGGTTTATTCGGCAGCTCAGCCCAAAACCTTTGCTGTGGATGCAGCCAAGTTCCCCTATGCCGCGTTTCCCCGAAAATAAGACCCTGTCTTATATTTTTCTGAACCCTGAAATAAATGCTTGGCCTTATTTTCAGGGAGGTCTTATTATTTTGGGGCGCGTGGAGCAAAAAATAAGTTGACCTCCCCCCCTCCTCCTCCTTTGTGGCAGCCCCTGTTTGCAACCTGCGCAAAGCCTTTGATTTGCAAACGGCTGGTTTGTTTGTTTTTTTCCAAAAGGTTTTGGCGTGGCTTTAAACTTAGCAAACCTCTTCTTCCTTGCCTTGACCTGTTGGGTCAGCTGTTCTGAAGAGACAGGCTATAGATCCATGTAGACATAAATAAAGGGATGAATAAATAATATGGCTTAATGAGCAGAGAAAGATGCCTCTCCGATATTATCCTGGGCAAACTCTGCAACAGGGGTGAAATCTACTTACCTTCCCTACCAATTTGGACGTGCGCGCGCATCTCATGCAGTTTTGGACCCTCTGCGATGCTCAAAGCCTTCTGTCCATGAGCAGAGGGTCAAAAACAGGTTACTTCCTGGTTAAAACCAGGAAGTAACAACATCCGGGTGGGTGGGCGGAGCTTCGCACTGCTGCCGCTACCAGTTTGTCTGAACTGGTGCGAACCGGTAGCATTTCACCCCTGCTCTGCAGGCTGCTACTATAAATTTGCCTGGGACAGTTGGTGCTCTCTATACACCAATAGTCCTCGACTTACCAACCGTTCATTTAGTGACCGTTCCGCATTATGACGGTGCTGGAAAAATTGACTTGTGCCCGGTCTTCACATTTATGACCGTCAAAAGAATCCCGAGTCATGCGATCAAAATTTGTGGCAGATGCAGCATCCCAGAGTTCACAGAATGGTCATTTTGCAACCTTCCCAGCCATTTTTCGAGGAAGGAAGCCGGATTTTGCTTAACAACTGTGACAAAAACAACGACCCCGATAACGTGGGATGGAACCTCACTTCACAAACCATCTCGCTCAACAGCAGACGGGGCCTCTTTTCTGGGATAACAACCCACAACCCTAAACTGTGACCCTCCGGGATGAATTTTCTACACTGCGAACAGTTTTTGTGTTGTGTTGTTCACAATCTTTTAACCCTCCCTACTACACACACACACAAACACACACATATATATAGAGTCTTCTCGTTTCCATAGTAACTCCCACCGGCCCCTTTCTTCTATTGCCCAAAAGCACCGGTGATTAAATATAAATTTTACACACACACACACACCAAAAAAAAATTGGAAATAAAAATGGCACGGAGTTTTGCAATGACTTCCCGCCCACTCCTTCTTCTGCTGCTCCAGCAACGGAAGGATTGGTTTGAATAGAGATGAAGTTGTCGGAGTGGGATGTGGGTGGGTGGGTGGGCGGGCACAGCTTTGATCACGTGGCAGAGGTTAAGGAGCTGGGGATCAGCATCCTCCTCCTTGTTTTGGGGTGGGATTTGGGCTAATTGGAAATACCCCCCTCCTCCCTTCCGGGGAGGTCCTGCTTGGACCAGAATAAAATCTCTGCACACGGTTGTAATCTGGAAATCTGGACTCTTTTCCTGCAAAGCATCCTGTGGGCATCTTAAGGATGGATAATTGGATTATGTTTTTCGGGCTTTGCAGTGGGCAATTTGTTAGCATCGGTGTGTGTGTCACAAAACACCTTCTCTTCCCACCCCCCTGTGATAAGCCGGAGACCCCCCCCCCGTCTCGTGTGAAAAATCTGGCTGTTTCCCCTTGGGGTTTAGTCCAGCCAAAATCAAATACCTTCCAAGTGAGATTTATTTTATTATTATTATTATTATTATTATTATTATTATTATTATTATTTTTGTGGTGAATGTGGGTGGCCTGCGTGGCAGGTGGTCTCTGTGGCTGCCAAGAGGGAGAATTTCCTCTCCCAATGATTCAAGGGCTTCAATTGGGCTTGGAAGCAGAACAACATAACGCATCGCCTTCTCCGTCCATCCCATCCTGATTTCCAGCATCATGGCAGCTTCTCCGTGCAGGTGGTCCTCGATTTAACGACCACAATTGATTTCCATCGCTAAGTGAGGTGCCTGTTAAGGGCCCTCCCCCCCAGCCTCCCCTCCTAATTTTACCACCTTTTTGGCCCTGTCGTGAAGAGGGTCACTGAGGTCGTTGAGTGAGTCGCACAGTCACTAAGCGAACCCGGCTGCTCCCATTGGCTTTGCGTGTCGCAAACAGGGAATTACGTGACCTGGGATGCAGTCGCCTTCATAAATCTATGTGCCCCAAGTGCCTGAATTTTGATCCCATGACCGTGTGAGAAGAAAGTGTATTTGTGGGTCTCGGGCATTGTGCGAAACGCAGCCATTTTTTTTCTCGGGGGTTCTGTTGCCAAAATAAAGCCAAATTCTGCACATGCTCAGGAACCCTGTCTCAGCACCCAATTCAGATTTCATTCTCCTTAAAGATTTATTTCTGTGTATTCAGGCAAATGACCTCCCTTCAAATTGGCTCATCATTTGGAGATGAGATGATTTCTTTCTTCCTTCCTTTCTTTCTTTCTTTCGTTCTTTCTTTCCTTCTTTTTTCTTTTCCTTCCTTCTTTCCACTTTCCTCTCTCCTTCCCTTTCCTCCTCCCCCTCCTCCCTCCCTCCCTTCCTTCCTTTTCCTCCTCTTTTTTATTTCTTGCTTTCTTTTTCTTCCTTCCTTCCTTCCTTCCTCTCTTTTCCTCTATTTCTTGCTTGTTTTCTTGTTTTCTTCTTATTCTTGCTTGCTTGCTTACTCTCTCTCTCTCTCTTTCTCATTACGTAAATGTTTAAATCCTTTTTTCGCTTTCGTTATTAAACCAAAATCCTGCCCCCACAGAACGGAAATGTGTGTTTTCTTTTTCAGTTCTCCATTTTTATACATATACATATATATATATATATATATATATATATATATATATATATATATATATATATATATATATATATATATATATATATATATATATATCCTGAGAAGTAGGCTGTATAACACCCCCCAAACCCAAACAATATCCCATCCATTGCCAATCAGTGAAACAATCGCAATAATTTTAAATATATAACCACTATAATGTCCTGGCTGCTGTATGTATGCGGGTTTTTTTGGATGTTCTAAATTTTTTAATTGCTTTAACTGTTTTAGAATTGTAAGCTGCCTGGAGTCTCACTGGGCTGAGATGGGCGGCTACAGAAACCAATCAATCCATCATCAATCAATCAATCAATCAAATAATACCGTTATTTGAGGACTAGGTGGCTCAGTGGCTAAGACACTGAGCTTGTCGATCAGAAAGGTCGGCAGTTCGGCGGTTCGACTCCCTAGTACAGGTCTCCTGCGTGAGTAGGGGGTTGGACTGGATGACCTCCAAGGTCCCTTCCAACTCAGTTACTGTTCAATAAAGCTACTGCTCAGGACCACTCAGATACAGTTGCCCTCATGTGCTGTATCAGGGTTGCTTTAAAGCAAGGTGGCGTCCCTCACCTATGTGAGATCTCATTCTGCAGATGCTCAGAAACAGCCTTGTTTCTTGGTTCTCTTGGTTTTCCACAGTTTTTTTCTTTCAGGAGAAAAGACACTTGACAGCCCAGATTTCTTTTGGGCGAGGGGAGGGAGAAGTCTTTGTCCTTCCTTCCTTCCTTCCTCCCTCCCTCCCTTCCTTTCTTCCTTCCTTTCCTTCCTTCCTTCCTTCCTTCCCAAAGAGACAGGTTAAACCTCTTGGGCTGGCTAACTGGCTTTCTGCACGCGCTCAGAAGCCCCGGCCAAAGCATCTTTAGCTCCCCACAGCTTTTGTGTGCCTTCTTTCTTTCTTTCTTTCTTTCTTTCTTTCTTTCTTTCTTTCTTTCTTTTTCTTTTTCTTTTTCTTTTTCTTTTTCCTTCCTTCCTTCCTTCCTTGGCAAAGAGACATCTTAAACCTCTTGGGCTGGCTAGCTGGCTTTCTGCACACGCTCAGAAGCCCCGGCCAAAGCATCTTTAGCTCCTCACAGTTTTTGTGTGCCTTCTTTCTTTCTTTCTTTCTTTCTTTCTTTCTTTCTTTCTTTCTTTCTTTCCTTCCTTTCTTTCTTTCTTTCTCTCTTTCCTTCCTTCCTTCCTTTCCTTTCTTCCTTCCTTCCTTCCCAAAGAGACAGGTTAAACCTCTTGGGCTGGCTAACTGGCTTTCTGCACGCGCTCAGAAGCCCCGGCCAAAGCATCTTTAGCTCCCCACAGCTTTTGTGTGCCTTCTTTCTTTCTTTCTTTCTTTCTTTCTTTCTTTCTTTCTTTCTTTCTTTCTTTCTTTCTTTCTTTTTCTTTTTCTTTTTCTTTTTCTTTTTCTTTTTCTTTTTCCTTCCTTCCTTCCTTCCTTCCTTCCTTCCTTCCTTGGCAAAGAGACATCTTAAACCTCTTGGGCTGGCTAGCTGGCTTTCTGCATGCGCTCAGAAGCCCCGGCCAAAGCATCTTTAGCTCCTCACAGTTTTTGTGTGCCTTCTTTCTTTCTTTCTTTCTTTCTTTCTTTCTTTCTTTCTTTCTTTCTTTCTTTCTTTCTTCCTTCCTTTCTTTCTTTCTTTCTTTCTCTCTTTCCTTCCTTCCTTCCTTTCCTTTCTTCCTTCCTTCCTTCCCAAAGAGACAGGTTAAACCTCTTGGGCTGGCTAACTGGCTTTCTGCACGCGCTCAGGAGCCCTGGCCAAGGCATCTTTAGCTCCCTACAGCTTTTGTGTGCCTTCTTTCTTTCTCTTTCTTTCTTTCTTTCCTTCCTTCCTTCCTTCCTTCCTTCCTTCCTTACATCCTTTCCTTTCCTTTCCTTTCCTTTCCTTTCCTTCCTTCCTTCCTTCCTTCCTTCCTTCCTTCCTTCCTTCCTTCTTCCTTCCTTCCTTCCTTCCCAAAGAGACAGGCTGTTTTACCTGCTCGCCGGTGCCTGAGTCACGTTAGCTCTCCGCCCCTTTCCACGCCGTGCCTTCCCCCCCTCTCCCCGCTTCCCGGCTTGGATCCGCGCTCCTTTCTCCCCCCCCCCACCTCCTCCGCCCCCGGGCAATTCCCTTCGGCTCCTTCGCCTTCTATGCTCCCCCGCGCGATCCTAAGCCCAAGTTTATAGGAGGGGAGGGGGAAGGCGGGAGGCGGGCAAAGGGCGGCGGGGGGGCTCGGGTCTCCCCGGGTGCTTTATTTGCAAAGCCGAGCCCGCGGGGCTCCGCCCGTCCCCCGAAGGAAAAGCGACCTTGCTCTGGGTGCAAAATTCAACCAGCCGCTGCTGCCCGCCTGGAATTGACGCGACCTAACTGGCTTACAGCCCAAATTGTCAATTTGACCGGCAGCTTCGCTGCTGCGTCTGCCCGAGCTCCCGGGCGGGCGGGCGAGGTGGATGGAGACGCCGATCGGGGACGATCGCCCCAGCTCCGCCCGGAGAAGGCGAGCAGGAAGCCCGGATTATTATGGGTTTGGAGGAGAGCTGCTGAACAGCACCGGAGTGGCCGCGACGGCGGCGGCGTTCCCTTGGCCAGCCCTGCGCTCCTCCACCTGCCGCCTCTTCTTCTTCCTCCTCCTCCTCCTCCTCCTCTCCTAGCCCCCATCCCCGGGCCTGGATCGCCCCCCCCTCCTCCCTCCCCATCGCCCCCGCCGTCTTTCTCCTCGCCCGGCTCCCTTAGAAACGATGAACGGAAAACCATGATGCTGGAGAGCCAGGTAAGGCGCCAGGCTGGAGAAGACCTGGAAGGGAAGGGAAGGGAAGGGGCTGAGGGTGGAGGGAGGGAGGGCTGCGTCCTCACCACCCTCGCCTTTCTTTGGGGGGGGGGGTCCGGGAGTGGTGGGGGGACCGCTCAGGAGGTTGGCACCGGCGGCGTTATTAATTTGCCTTCCCCCTCTCCCCCCTAGCTAAACTAGGCTTGGCACGTGTGAATGCAGCTGTTGGGGGCTTGTTGGGGAAGCCCAAATTCGCATCTGGGAAAGGGCGTGGGGTGGGTGGGTGGGTGGCCGGTGGGTGCAGAGGGCAGGTCCCTTCTGGATAGGGGAACTGGGAAAGGGGAACTGGAAAACGCTGGGAAAGACCCAGTTTTTCGTCTTCCTAAGGATTCATTAGAACAAGAGCTTTAATGAGATGGGTGGGGGGTGTTAAAACAAGGGCCGGCCACCCACGCAGTGGTCATTGCATTGGAGGGTGTTGGTGGGGTGGACTAGATGATCCTTAGAGGCATCCCGACTCTGGTGATCTTTTTAATGGTAGAGAAGGAACTTGGCTACACGCCTTAGAGCTGTCTTCATTTTCAAGCTCCGGGAATCATCAGCCCCACTGCTGGGCCCTTGGGGGGTCTATAGTGACCCCCCCCCCCACTTGGAAAGATCGATAACGATGCTTGCTTCCTTCCTTCCGAATCATTAAGATTACAGGTAGTCTTTTTTACAGTAACCCTTTTTTTAGCCTTTTTTAGTCTTTTTAGTTTTTTAGCTTTTAATTGTCAATGGGTTTTAATTCGAATTGTTTTAAATTTGGGCCGAAGTATGTAATTCTTTTAATAATTTTAAATTTTGTATTGGTATGTGTTTTAGTTCTGGCTGTGCACCGCCCTGAGTCCACTAGGAGAAGGGCGGTATACAAATTGAAATGAAATAAATAAATAAATAAATAAATAAATAAATAAATAAATAAATAAATAGTCCTCGATTTACAACCCCAATGGAGCCCAACGTTGATGTTGCTAAGCGAGACATTTGTTCAGTGCCACATTTTTAACAACCTTTCCTGCCATTGTGGTTTTAAGCGAATCGTTGGCTTTGCTGATCAGAAGGTCATCAGAAGCGTGACCCCCAGGGATGCTACGACCGTCATAAATTTTGATCATGTGGGCCGCGGAGATGCTACAATGGTTGTAAGGGTGAAAAAAAAAAAACCCCAGCCCTATGTCACCTTTTTTCCCCCCAGTGCCGTTGTAACTTTAAACGGTCACTAAATGAACTGCCTGTAGCAGTAGGTAGGAATGGAGGATGGGCAATGTGGGGTGAAGCTTTTAGAGGGTCGTACCCAGATCTCGAATTGCGGCTAGAGGGATATTGGGGCTCCCAAATTGAGCCCACAAAGCCGTGGGATGCGACGCGCTTAAATTCCCAAGTTTAGGATTCTGCTGTTCTTCCCCAATTTTGCCACCTTCGTGATGGAGTAAGAATTACCTTGGAAACGTTAAAAAATGTGTTGGCTGGTCGGCTAAATCTTGAATTTGGCTTCCAGATGGATGAGAAACTTGAAAGCCATAGATGATATTATTATTAAACACGAAACTCAGTCAACCGAACATTTAAAAATGTGTCACAAATTAGCACTGACTGGTGCTAATGGTTGATCGGGGTTGCTGCCAGCGTCCTAGGGATCAACCAAGGATCTTCTTAAAATATACGATGTTCTGAGTAACGCAGTTTTTTGCAGTTCCGCTGGTGTCATTGCAGGAAGTTGCAATTTCTTGATGTGTTTTGTAAAATTCTTGGACGTGGTACCAAGTGCCCCGATGACAATGGGTATCACTGGGACATGTTTCATCCATAACCGTGTCGTTTCGATGGGCAGGTCGCGATATTTTGTGATTTTATTTCCAGTTCTTTTTCTTCGACTCTGGCATCTTCTGGTATCGCGATATCAATAAATTGTACGCTTCGGCCCTCGACAACCTTGTTATTTGGCGTGTTGTGTTCCAAATGACGACAATGATGATGATGATGATGATTATCCTTCAAAGTTAAGGCGCAAAGAACCCCACCCATTAAGAGATCCTTCCTTGGAGGGGGGGGAAGGTAAATGGGAATTCAGCTGGTTTTTTTGGGCTTAGCCAAATAAGCACCTTGGCTGCTGACATCAGCTGGAGCCGACAGGGCCTGTTTCAACCTGTTGTGCTGTCTGGATGGGGCAAAATGGCACCAGCAGGGTTTAATTTCGGCTGTGAAAACAAGTCGTGTCTGGGATCTACGTCTGGGAAGAGAGGGTTTGTTGACGGCTTCAGAGAAAACATTTCCGTAGACAGAACAACAGAGTTGGAAGGGGGCCTTGGAGGTCTTCTAGTCCAGCCCTACACACAGCGAGTACACTCTACGCACAGGATTCAGATTTACTAACGGTTCTTCCTGATCTGGCCAGGAGGTGGCGCCAGCTGCTTTTGGTGTAGATGCAAAAGAGCTTCTAAATAAAAGAACAATTTGTTCTGACATTTTATACAATGACTAAAAGACTTAATCGGAGACAAGGGCCCGTGAATCACCATTTTGTCTTTCTGGCTTTTTTTTTTTTTTTTTTTTTTTTTTTTTGTAGTAGCTGAAATTCTCGGCATTCCAGATCATGCCTTTCTGGTCCCAGCTCAGCCCCGAAACTGGGATTTTCTGTTTTTGGCAAGCTTGATTGACACCAGGCATCATCATCGCTCGTTGCAATGGATCTGAGCTTGGAGGGATTGGCTTAATTATAAGTAGTCCTCGGTTTACGACTGCAACTGAGACCAATATTTCCGCTGCTAAACAAGACGTTTGTTAAAATGGGTTCTGTCCCATTTTACGAGCTTTCTTGCCGCATTCGTGAAGTGAATCCCTGCACTTGTTCACAGGGTTATTAACGGTGGTGGGATTCAGCCAGTTCGCACCTATTCGGGAGAACCGGTTGTTAACTTTCTAAGCAGTTCGGAGAACCTGTTGTTGGAAGAAATCTTATTTTGTTTTTTTTCCACTTTACAGGACTAATCCTGTAAGGAAGGCAGGAAGGAAACATTCTGGTGATGTTTCTAGCCCTGCTTATAGAAACTGCCTCTCTGGTTAACCCTTATTACATTGTAATAGTAAGGTGAAACGCCCATCGACGTGAGTGACATTTAGTTGGCTACACCCACACGGTCACATGACCACCGAGCCACGCCTACCCAGCTGGTCATTAGGGCAGAGAACCGGTTGTTAAATTATTTGAATCCCACCGCTGGTTATTAAATGTATCTGGCTTCCCCATTGACTATGCTTATCAAGGGGATTGAATGACCCTGGGAATTTCCATCAGTTTGCCCCAAAGAAGAGGGAGTCAAGCTATTCTCCAAAGCACCTGAGGGCAGGACAAGAAGCAATGCATGGAAACTAATCAAGGAGAGAAGCAACTTAGAACTAAGGAGAAATTTCCTGATAGTGAGCACAATTAACCAGTGGAACAACTTACCACTGGAAGATGAGAATGCTCCAACACTGAAAGTTTTCAAGAAGAGATTGGACAACCATTTGTCTGTTATTCCATCCATTGCTTCTCGTCCTGCCCTTCAGGTGCTTTGGAGAATTAAAAAAAAAAATCAAGGTCCCTCCCCATACAAAATGCCCAAGCCATCGCAAACCCTTGCACCCCTTGCAAATGGTCAAGTTTCCCTCTGACTTTAAAGAAAGGGCATCATAAAAATAGTCCGCCACCTTCCTGTTTTTTGTTTTCAACTTCCCAGTCTACGTTCAAGGTTGGGGATTTCTGGTGTTTCCCGGATTGACTCTGCTGAGTTTCGGAATTCGGTTTGCCTTCAGTAGGTTGAGTTTGTGGTCTCTTGGCTTATTCATTTTCTGAGATCAGCCAGCAGTGGTTATCTGCTGCCATCTTCTGCCCACCTGAAGCCTCTGATTCTGAACATCCAATGGAGAAGGAAGAGGAGGAAGGAGGAGGAGGAGGAGGAGGAGGAGGAGGAGGAGGAGGAGGGGGAAAGGATAATACTGATATATATATATATATTTTAAAATAATAGCTTCGCAGTACAAACTGGTAAACATTTAGCCCCTGATAAGCCAGACGTGATTGTTGCTACAAAATGTAGATCATGTGCTGCAAATATATAGAACTGTGATGGCGAACCTCTGCCACGCATGGCCAAAGTGGCCCGTGAAGCCAAGTCGAGGACTACCTGTACCAATAGGGATAGGCGCCTTGGGTGCAATCCCAAAAGAGCTGGAGCACCACTGGAACTTCCATCGGCATTGACAAATTAAACCATCAGTCAAGGAAGGAAGGAAAAGAAAAAAAGAACGAAAGAAAAAGAAAGAAAGGAAAGAAGGAAAGAAAGAAAAAGAAAGAAAGAAAGAAAGAAAGAAAGAAAGAAAGAAAGAAAGAAAGAAAGAATCGGGTTTCTCCAAATGATAAGTTTATTTGAAGGGAGGTCATTTGCAGCTATCCCAAACCCTGAACACACATTCGTTGTTTTTCTTTTAAATTGCCCTGTTTTTGCCCACCTACAAAGTGCCAGGATCCTGCTGATTTTACTCCTCAGCCGAGGATTTATTGCCTCGCTTTCTTTTCCAGTTCTGAGCTTGGTTTGGCCATCGGTCAAAGAAAATATTTTTTCGGGAGGCAGAGTTGACGTCAAGAGCTGCGAGGTGACTGCCTGGCCAAACCAGACACGAAGGCCGTGTTTTGATTTCTCCCAAGAGGGGGATGAACAAGAGCAGTTAATCGAGATATAAAATTTCAAAGGGAGAAGAGTGAGTGGATTGGCTCTGATGCAGCTCCTTGCAATGTGTTTACCAGGGATGGCAAAACAATTGCCGGCATTTGCACAAGGGCCCTTACATTTTCCTCCTTGTAATTTTAAGCACAGCAGAGCAGACTCCGTCGATATACAGAATTGTTTCAGGCTGCAGATTGGGAATTGGCGAAACCCCTGAAAATGGAAATAATCCCCGTTTGTAGGAAATAAAAATATCAGGGGATTTTTTAAAAAAAGATAGATAAAGATAAATATAATTATGGTGTGCAAAAGGAGTGAGGGAGGGAGGAAAGGAGGAAAATAAAAGGGAAGGAAGGAAGATAAAAGGGGAAAGAAGGAAGGAAGAAAGAAAGGAAGGAAGGAAGGATGGAAGGAAGGGAAGGAATAAAGGAAGGAAGGAAGATAAAAGGGGAAGGAAGGAAGGAAGATAAAAGGGGAAGGAAGGAAGATAAAAGAGGAAGAAAGGAAGGAAGGAAGATAAGAGTGGAAGGAAGGAAGATAAAAGCGGAAGGAAGGAAGGAAGGAAGGAAGGAAGGAAGGAAGGAAAGAAGGAAGATAAAAGGGGAAGGAAGGAAGGAAGATAAAAGGGGAAGGAAGGAAGATAAAAGAGGGAGGAAAGAAGGGGAAGGAAGGAAAGAAGAAAAAAGGGGAAGGTAGGCAGGTAGGTAGGTAGGAAGGAAGGAAGGAAGAAGGAAGGAAGGAAGGAAGGAAGGAATTCTGAAAGTGAATGAGGGAGGGAAAAAAGTTTTTAGTTTTTCAAAATGCTTTTTAAACACATGTTTAAAAGAGTTGGATTCAGAAATGACCCATTTCCTGACAGCGTGTGCCCAGGACTAAGCACCAAAAGCATTTGTGTGGATGTACCTGCCAGGAACTTGGCTTGCCTTGCTCGAAAGGTGCGGCATGCTCCTTTCCAAAACGAACTTTCGGTTTTTCAAAAAAAAACAAAACGATCGTTCGTATCTTCGCCCTTCTGGTTTACGACGCCCCTCGTAAAACGTTGGCTTCGATTTTTTTTGACCTTCTTCCTTACTTTCGGTTCGCTTGCGTGTGGCATCAACGCAGGACAATTGCACTGTAAGGTTTTAAGTCCACAGTCCTGGTTGGCAAGTTTTCCCAGCTCCTCCCAGTTAAAAGATCTTCCTGCTCCAGGTCATGGGGAAGACACGCCGTGGGTTCTCGTATTTCCTCCAGGTGAGGCTGGGCCTTTTTTTTTTTTGAAGGATGGAAAATATTCTTCACGGGGGCCAGAGCAAGCGAGCGAGCGAGAGAGCAACGGAAAGGCAGGTGGGCACAGACACATGCTTGGCGAGGGGGCACTGCTCCTTTGTGATGTTTCTAAAGAAGAATTCAGAGCAACCGTGTGGTCAGGTTTGTCGGCTCTGACTCATTTCAAGCCCTGCTCTTGTTCTGGAAACAGGGTTTTTTTAAAAAAAGTTCTTGCATTAGTCAAAGAGAATGTTGGTAGCTCAGGGTTGGTGCTCTCTGAGCTTGCTTGCTTTCTTGTAGACGTTTTGTGGCCCAGCTAAGTAACATTATCAGTGCTAGATGGGAGGAAGAGGATTGTAGGGTCCTTGCTGCTCTCTGAGCTTGGTTACTTTTCTTGTAGACGTTTCATTACCCAGCGAGGTAACATTATCAGTGCTAGATGGGAGGAAGAGGAGGAAAAGGATTGTGGGCTCCTTGGTGTCCCTGAGCTAGGTGGTTTTCTTGCAGACATTTCATGACCCAACTTGGTAACATCATCAGTGCTAGAAGAGGGAGGAGGAGGAGAATTCTCGGTGCTCTCTGAGCTTGGTTACTTTTCTTGTAGACGTTTCATTACCCAGCGACGTAACATTATCAGTGCTAGAAAGGAGGAGGAAGGGGATTGCAGGGCCCTCGATGCTCTCTCTGAGCTTGGATGCTTTCTTGCAGACAAAATTCGTGACCCAAATTAGGTAAACGTCATCAGCACAGAGTTGGAAAGGGTCTCGGTGGAGTCTTCTCGTCCAAACCCTCCTGACTCAAGCAAGGAAACCCGACATCATTTCAGACAAATGGTTTTCCAGCTTCCTTTTTTTTTTTTTTAATCCCGCAAGCCGTCCCATCGGATATCTTCTCTTGCCCCCCCCCGAAAAAAAAAGGAGGAAACTCGTATTTATCTCAAGCAGAGAAAGCGAAAGCTTTAATTTAATTTAATTTCTTCCCCAAACCCCCAAAAATTTTAACCTTAGACTGTCTACTGTTGACGTCCTCACCCCATTCCTAAGCATAAGCCCACCAACCTGCCTGCCTGCCGTCCCTATCCTAATGTTTCTATTTTACTCTTAACTCTTTTCATGTATTCAAATTATGTTTATACTTTTACCTGTTATCTTATATATGCTTGGCAAATAAAATAAATAAAAATAAAATAAATAATCAGTTGAGGAGGAGGGATAGCTTCAGGTCACAACTTCCCATCAATGGATGATCTCTCTCACTGTGTGTGTTTATGAGAGAGGGAGGGAGGGAGAGAGAGAGAGGGAGAGAAAGAGAAGGAAGGGGGGGGATGCATTTCACGGCATGTTAACCAGGTCAATTGAAGGCTCATTCATGCCGTGACAAGCTTGATTAATGTTCCCCTTGGTGAGATTCATGGATGACGCTATTGTTCAATTCTAGGTCACTGTAAACGTAGAGAAACAACGTAAATCAGTAAACCAGGTTAATGGTCTGAATGTGTGAATACTCCCTTCATTTTTTTAGGCTACAGAAAGCATGGGAAAACGGTTCCTTTCTCGCCATCACCTTGAATTTTGTGCCGTTTCGAATAACCCTACATCGATTTTGGTTCCCCCCCACCCGATCTCTGACATGTTGCACAGAGATACCCCCCCCCACAGGCCAGAAGAGATGATGGCTTTAGAGGTATATAAACTGAATTTTAGAGGCTTCGTATTTTGCAACCGATGTCGTTAAAGGGCATGAATACTCCGGGTTTGCACCGCGTACTGCTTCCGAGCGATTTCTCCCCCTCGCGCGCATCGAGGGGTCGTCCCCGGCCTCATCGTACGCTTTGTAAGCATGGCAACGTTGCATGTGGCTGTCTCCATGACAACCGTGTGTGGTACCCAGCACGAAAGATGGAGAAGGACGGGAAAACCCGTTGCTGAATTGTGTGTGTGTGTGTGGGGGGGTTTCCCCCACATTTTTTACAACCTAATCTAACAGCGTCCCCTTTCGTTTGGTAATATTCAGGGGACAGTCGTGAAAAGTGCCCAAAAATTGTGGATCATTTTTGGAGCAGGTAATTTATCTTCCCGCCTCCTTTGCAGTTAGGCTGGTGGTGGGGGGGGCAAATATTCCCCCCCACCATTTTGAACACCCACCAATCTATTCGCTTTATCTTGCAAATCGCCATGGCCTTGCCCTAAAAAAAAAAGATAAATAATAATAACGCAACTCGACAGGTGGATAAAAAGGTCAAACCCAAGGTATACATCTGACTGACTGTGCGATGAACCGTAAGGATGCATCAGTCAATTGCAAAAAGGCAGCTTCCCTCGGAACAGCTGACATCCTGCATGGAATATCTGTAAACCCCATCGAACGATTTAACGTCTCCCTATTGCAGGTCCTTGAGAAGGACTCGATAGACGGACAAAAATGCCAAATCCAGTCTCAACATCTGGCCGAAATGCACAATAAATAATACCATCATACAAATTAGACCCTTTGCACAACAGATAAAACGAAGAAGGAGAAGGAGAAGGAGAAGGAGGAGGAGGAGGAGGAGGAGGAGGAGGAGGAGGAGGAGAAGAAGAAGAAGAAGGAGAAGGAGAAGGAGAAGGAGAAGGAGAAGGAGAAGGAGAAGGAGAAGGAGAAGGAGAAGGAGCGATACAAAATGAAGATGCTCCCATGCTCAGGGACTTTAGAATTCAGACAGGCACGTAACACCCCCTAATTTAACAATTGTCGATAAGAAAGACAAAAAAAAAAAGAATCTGGATCGTGGACGTAGCAGTGCCTGGAGACAGCAGAATAGAAGAAAAAACGAATTGGAGAAAAATCACAAAATACACATTGTCTCTGGGGATTCTCAGTCATCCAAAGGTTTTTTCTGGACTTTTCTGGTTTTCCTTTTGAAGACCTTTGCGCTAATTCAGGAAGCTCAAACTGCCCAAGGAGCTGCCGATCCAGTTCTACAGAGGAATTACTGAGTCTGTCATCTGCGCCTCTATAACTGTCTGGTTTGGTTCTGCAACCCAACAAGACAGACACGGACTTCAGAGGATCATTAGAACTGCAGAAAAAACCATGGCTACCAACCTGCCTTCCATGGAGGACCTGTATACGGCACGAGTCAAAAAGAGGGCTGGGAAAATATTTACAGACCTCTCACATCCTGGACATAAACTGTTTCAACTCCTACCCTCAAAACGACGCTACAGAGCACTGCACACCAGAACAACTAGACACAAGGACATTTTTTTCCCAAATGCCATCACTCTGCTAAACAAATAATTCCCTCAACACTGTCAAACTATTTACTAAGTCTGCACTACTATTAATCTTCTCTTCTTTACTAGTATCTATCTCTTTCCATTTATTACTATAACCATATTTCTTGTATCTTACAATTTATATTGTTTTTATTTGTTTCCTAGTACGATTTGATAACTTATTAGTAACCTTGACTATCACTAAGTGTTGTATCCTTTTATTCTTGACGAACGTATCTTGTCTTTTTATGTACACTGAGAGCATATGCACCAAAGACAAATTCCTTGTGTGTCCAATCACACTTGGCCTATAAAGAATTCTAAATTCTAAGACGTTTCGTTTCTCATCCAAGAAGCTTTTTTGGTTTCCCCAACATACAGTCAGAGCTGAAGAAGCTTCATCAATCCCCAAAGAATTGATGGCTAGAAACGTGGACATTTTGAATTTATCAGACGTGAATATTCTGACTTTGCAAAAAAAAAAAAAAAATTCCCACGTTACTCGGAACTGCCTATATACTCAGACCAGGGGTGAAATTCTACCAGTTCAGGCCGGTTCGCCTGAACTGGTAGTTAAAAAAAAATTCTGGTTCGCCGAACTGGTAGTAAAAAATGCTACTGGTTCACCAAACTGGTAGTAAAAAAAATGTTTTTTTTAAAAAAGTTACGACGATCAGCTAAGCAATGCACGATCGTTGGAACTTTTTTTTTTTACTATTTAAACATTTTTTTTACTACCGGTTCGGGCAAATAGGTAGTAAAAGAATGCATTAAAAAAGTAAAAAAAAAAAGAGAGAGAGAATGTTCCAATGATCGCGCATTGCTCAGCTGATCGTCGTAACTTTTTTTTTCCATCGGAACCTCTTTTTTAAAAAAAAACTTTTTAAAAGTATTTTTTACTACCTATTCACCTGAACCGGTAATAAAAAATTCTTTTAAAAAGTGTTTAAAAAGGTTCCCAAGATTGCGCCCCACAGCTGATTTCAACCCCCCCCCAGTTCAGATTTCACCACTGACTCAGACAATATACTGACTACCCTGCCCACCCCCCTTAACAGAAACAATTTTAAAAACTGCTGGGAAATAGAAACCCAGAAATAGCTGTATGTATGTATAATTGCTTTTTTTCCCCCTTTCCCCAACGCGGTTATCTCTTTGAGAGGCTGTTTCGATAATCATTTTTTATTTCTCCCTTTCGCGCCGACTTCACAAACTCCACCGGGCCTCTTTGGACCTGCGCCCAGATCCCACCCCTGTTCAGATTTTGAATGACTTCTCTTGGAAAAAAAAAACCCTCTCCAGTGCAAGATTGGAGAGAGAAGCAAACGGGGAGGAGGGGGGGGAATCCAGATAATGCCCCACAAGTGAGAGTTTTTTTTTTGAGTAATTGAAGAGCAGGTGAATTTCTAGCAAGGGCTCCCTAGCCAATCTGCTTTTTCTCACAGTCTTAAAAACAAGAAAGAGCTCATTTTCTCCCCTCTCTTGGCTTCCATCTTTTTGCAATTAATTGCAAGCGAGGGGTTTAATGTGACTCCTTGGCCAACCCATATTATTCTTGTGTCTTGAATGCTTCAATTTCCTTTGGAATTAACGGATGTTTGGGGTGGCAACATCCTGCAAACTCTGTTCCCTGTTGGATTTTTTTGTGGGTAGGGGGGACTTCCTTCTTGTGTCGCCCTCCCTGTTCTGTTGTTGGCTTTAACCTGGGTTAAAGGTGATCGGAAACAGCCCATGGATTCAAAACAATGCTAGTTTTGTTGCCTTGGGCTTGGAAACGGGAGGAGATTTAGTCAGCAGAGAGAGAGAGGGCAGTACAAATCACGAGCAAATAAAATTGCATCTCCCGTTTTGCAAGTAGGTGTGATTGAAGGCAGTTGTGTTGTGTTGTGTTGTATTGGGGCAGTAACCAAACCTGTTTACAACTTGGGGTCCTTGGTGCTCTCTGAGCTTGCTTGTTTTCTTGGAGACGTTTCATTATCCAACTAGATAACACCATCAGTACTAGGAGTAGTGTGTGAAGAGAGGAGGAGGAGGAGGAGGAGGAGGAGGAGGACTGTGGGGTCCTTGGTGCTCTCTGAGCTGGGTGGTTTTCTTGCAGACTTTTCGTGACCCAACTAGGTAACATCATCAGTGTTAGAAGGGAAAGATTCCCCTTAGTTAATCAAATCAAAGATTAATTGATGCGTCTGAGAAGTCAGTGCACAGATCATCCTTTCTCTGCTTCCCCTTACCAATAATGTGTCTCTTTCCCCAAGTGCTAATCCTACATTTAATCCTTGGTGAAAGCAAACCCTTCCCAGTTCTGATCTCCTTTCATATTATTATTATTATTATTATTATTATTATTATTATTATTATTAATAATAATAATAATAACAACAACAACAATAACAACAACATTGCAATACCTGATGATGCACGAATTGAAGATAAGCAGCAAGAAAAAATCACAAAGTACCAGGACTTACAAATTGAAGTTGAGCGATTGTGGAAAAAGAAATTGTGTGTTGTCCCGATTGTAATTGGAGCCCTTGGAGCAATACCCAAAGGGCTGCCCCGCTATTTAGAAATTCTAAAATTGCCGGACTTGAACATTTTGACTCTACAAAAACCACCTTATTCGGAACAGCTTACATCCTCCGACGATACCTTAACAGTTCCCAGGTCCTTGGTTAGGACTCGAGCTGCTGAGCTATTAACCAGCCTCAAAGGCTGTGAATCTCACTGAAGATTAACCAATAAATAATAATAATAATAATTTTATTGATCCCATTTTGAAACCATCCGTTTCCCACAAGGAACTGCCCTCCTTAAAACCCACTGGGAAAGAGTTGGTCTCGCTAGATGTGGGCCACAACGCCTCCCACTCTAGAGAGAAATCTCTCCCTCTCTCTTTCTCTCTCTCTCCCTTTCTCTCTCTATCTTCATTTCTCTCTCTCCCAATATTTCTCTCTCTCTCTCCCTCCCAATATTCCTCTCTCTCTCTCTCAATATTTCTCTTTCTCTCCTTCTCTCCTTCTCTTTCTTTCTCTCCCCCCTTATCTCTCTCTCCCCCTCTTTCTCTCTCCATCTCTCTCTCCCCCTTTCTCTCTCTCCATCTCTCTCTCTCCCTTTCTCTCTCTCTCACTCTCTCTTTCCCTCCCTTTCCCTCACTCCCCCCTTATCTCTCTCTCCCCCTCTTTCTCTCTCTCCATCTCTCTCTCCCCCTTTCTCTCTCCCTTTCATTTTTTTTCTCTCTCCTCCTTTCTCTCCATCTCTCTCTCCCTTTCTCTCTCTCTCTCTCTCCCCCCTCAACCTTTTTCTCTCCCCCCTCCTTCCCTCTCTCCATCTCTCCCTCTCTCTGTGTGTGTGTTTGGCAGAGGGGGATGCCCAGCGTAGGATTTTCCTGCAGAAATGCAGAGCTAGGGAATATGAATTCAGGTTTCCCACCCCTGCCGTGCCCTTGACAGTGAGGGAGGGCGTTCCCCTTTCCAGCAAGGAGGGGATTGAGCTGGAGGGGGGCCAGAGAAAGAGGAGAACGTGGCTGCGTCAACCTCCTCCTCCTCGTCCTCCTCCTCGACCCTTTTTGTGCTTTCTCTGCCATGGATGACTGCAGACTCCCAGCCTTGCAGTAGCCGGGACTGAAAGGAAGGGAACCTGTTGTGTCTTAGAAGACAATGCAGAGCCTCAGCCTGAGTGCCCAGCCTTTGCAAGAGAAGGCTGGGGAGCTGCTGGGGGCAGCAGGAATCCGGGGGAAGCCCAGCCGAGGGAAAGCAGGTTGAGCCCCAAAGGAGGTGCCTGCCCTGCCTGCCTCCCTGCCAGAGGGAGGAGACGGGATCCCTTGATGACCCAAAACCTGGGCACGCAGACGGAAACGGCTCACTGATGCCGCCTTTGGAATCGCCCCGGAGAGCTTCTCCTGCTGCTGCGGTGCTGGTGCTGCTGGTGCTGACGGACGCCGTGCTTGTTGGCAACCTGTTTCAGTGGCGCTAAGGCGAAGGAGGAGAGTGGTGGGGAGGGCTCCATCCTCCAGGAGTCAGTCATAAGCCCCCCGGGGGGGGGCTCCAGGTAGGAGCGTGGGCAGCCGTGCCAAGCCGCCTTGAGGATGGAGGGCAAGCCTTTATTCAGCATGCAGAAGGCATTGGTGCAGCCATTCCAGATGTGCATGTTGGATATCCCTTTGAGCGTGCAAGACGACGATGTGAGTAGACTGAGCCAGGAGGGTTGGCTGGGAGGGATTTGGGCAAGGGAGGGGGGCGGGTAAAGGAAGCCCGGGATAAGATTTGGGGAAGGAAGGGGCCACAAATCCTCCCTACCAATTCTTCACCCTCCTGCCTGCCAGCGAAGTTTCCCCGCAGTTGCCTTTGTTAAGCATTTCAACTCGGTTGGCTTAAAGTGGCGGGTGGGTAGGGGTGTTTTCCTGGCAGGGTCTCTTCTCCCCGTTGTGCCACCATTCACCCAACCCAAACTCTGCCAAGCGGGCACCTCGCCTCGGCCCGGGAAGCTCCAAAATCCACCAGGACGCCCCAAGGGAGAGGAGAGAATGAGTCCTGGGTGCAAGAGATCTCTAGTCCGTAGGCGCGGCGTGGGGTGGGGTGGGAAAAACCAGGGTTTGGCCTGGCGTATGTTTATTTTATCTATAAAATTTATAGGCCGCCCGGAGGTAAACTCTGCAAACGGGAGCCGCATTTGAGGCTACTCCCAGTCTGGTTCTAGGGATTTCATCCCTGGCTTATTAATTGCCTTCCACAAACAAACACCCAGTGATTAAACTTTTCTGGGAAAAAAAATAATAATAATCCAGATTGTGACATCTGAAATCAAGCCCTCGTGGAGGCTCTCTCGGAATATTTTCAGCCACTCCTGGTAGTAGGTGGGTCGGGGGTTTCAAACCCACCCTCCCTTATGTAGGATATCCTGGAAAAATGCCATTTTAGACGGGAAATAGGATTGTGAGAAAGAACCAGGTTTCTCAAGGAAGCTACAGAGGTAGTCCTCGAGTTACGACCGCGACGGAGGCCCAGATTTTCCGTTGCTAAGCAAGATGGTCGTTAAGTGAGTTTTGCCCCATTTTACGACACCTTTCTGGCCACCGTCGTTCAGCCAATCGCCACAGGTCTGACTTTGGATCGAAACCGCTCCCGACGGTTGTAAGGGCGAGGATCGTCCGAAAGTCGCTTTTCTCAGGGACGCCGCAATTCTGAACGGTCGCTAAAATGAAAAGCAGTAATATTGCTGGATTGACTGATTCAAAAGAGCAGAATATGGAGAGCGTTTCTGAATGGTTGCGTGATTGTAAGTTGAGGACTACTTGTCTGTTGTGAGTTTCACGGTCCATATTTGTTCTCAACCTGGGTGCTTAATGGATATAATTGCCTCCGGAAGTTATGGGTGCTCCATCACTGGAGGCTTTTAAGAAGAAGCTGGACAGCCTCTTGTCCGGAATGGTTTAGGACTATGATGGTGAACCTATGGCACGGGTGCCAGAGGTGGCACATGGAGCCGTATTGGTGGGCACGCGAGCTCAACTCCGAGTTGATTTTCAGGCCTTCTGGGCCCACCAGAAGTCAGGAAACACACTGTTTTCAGCCTCCGGAGGGCCTCCAGGGGATGGTGGGGAAGGCTGTTTTTGCCCTCCCCAGGCGCCTAAAAAGGCTCTGGAGCCTGGGGAGAGCGAAAAATGAGCCTACCGGGCCCACCTTGCCATCGCGTGCCAAAAGCAAGGGGCGCATAAAATTATGGATGTGGGGCACACATATGTATGACCTCCTCCCCCGCGTTCCCCCTGCTTTTGGCACGCGATAGGAAAAAGGTTAGCCATCACTGGTTTAAGATCTCCTGCTTTGGCAGGGGGTTGGACTAGATGACCTCTAAGGTCCCTTCCAACCTTGTTTATTCTATGTTCTATGGACTGAGTTGCACAGCATTGTGAGTAGCAATTTTAAAGGATGCCAGCCCAGAACTTGTACTATTAGTGTGATTGTGTGTGTATGTGTGTGTGTGTGTGTGTATCAGAGAAAGCAGGCAGATTTGTGGGAAATCGGAGTGGGTTCAAAATGCATCCCTTTTGCTCTGCCCAGGGGAACCCAATGCCCTCCCACTCCCAATTGAGAGGATCCTTTTAAAGGGGTCCTGGATCGCTCTCTAGTTGGTTGTTTTCTTGCAGACGTTTCACGACCCAACTAGATAACATCATCAGGATGAGGGAGCGCGGAGTTTGTTCCGCGTTTATTTTCGGTAGCTCAACCTGCAACCGGCGCCCAATATCCAGATAAGCAGGGTGTCAGGTTTCGATATCATCTCAAATAAAATAAATTGCATTTCCAAACAGATAGTCTTTGAAGAAATCTTTCATTTTATTGAGCACGACAATCTGGCCCCAGTCGTGGCGTAGCCACTCTGACTTCCTGACCCCAAACCTTCCCTTTCCGTTCCCCAATTCTCTGCGTCTCATTGGCCTTCTTCCAAATCACTCTCCCCATATCTACTACTTAAGCTCTCAGGAATGTCCCCCCTCCCATCTCGTCTCCTATGGGATATTATCTTCAAGGAAAATAAGTAGGTGAAATGTCAAGCGTCCTCTTGCCAGCTGCCCCCTTTTCTCCTTCTTATGTCAGCACTAGAGTAAATGCAGGTTGAAGTGCTGACACAGGGATGAACACCAGACAAACAATCAAGGAGAAAATAACGTGCTAATCAAGGAGAAAACCACACCTCCACCAAGACTGAAAGGAGAAGCTACTGTAGATAAACAGGGAGCGAACACCACAATCGTTAGCACTGATGATGTTACCTAGTTAGGTCATGAAACGTCTGCAAGGAAACCACCAAGCTCGGAGAGCGCCAAGGACCCCCACAATTTCAACCCTGAGCTACAACTCTGCTCCTTTATGAATCCTTTTAGACTTTTTGGCCTACCCAGAGATGGGAGTCGTTTGAATTAGTGACGTATCATGCCCGCTTGCTCCGATTGCAGTTGTACTTTCTCCACGCGGAAAATGGCTTATTATTTTCACACCCGGTGTTTCTACGTATGGCCTGTCGGCGGCGGCTGAAACGCCAGGATGCGTCTCTGAAAGTTTGATGGTTTTTGCCTGGGAGCGAAGGAGGTATTGACTCAGCGCCTGGCTGGAAAGTTCAGCACAGAAGCCCGGAGCTGAATTTGAATCAAATGAGAAACGTAAATGAAATCCAAGCAAAGACGGTCTCGCTTGGATTGATTAAAAAAAAAGGGACCAGGCTGCTTAATGACAAAATGTACTTACTCCTTTCCCTTTGGTTGGTTGGGTTTTTTTTTTTTTTTCTTCCCTTTCCCTTTCTTTCCCTTTCTCTTTTCTTTCTTCCCCCTTCCTCTCCTGCTCTCTCTTTCTCTTTGTTTCTCTCTCTTTTTCTCCTTCCCATCTCCTTCTTCTTCCTCCTTTTCCCCTTCCCTTCCCTTTCCCATCCATTAATTTCTTTTCCTTTCCTTTCTTTTCCTTTTCTTCTCTAGCTTTCCTCTCCTCTCCTTTCTTTCATTCCCTTCTCCCTTCCCTTCCCTCCCTAGCTTTCCTTTCCTTTCTTTTCCTTTCCTCCCCCTTTCATCTTTCCTTTCCTTTCCTTCTCTAGCTTTCTTCTCCTCTCCTTCTTTCTTTCTCTTCTCCCTTCCCTTCCCTCCCTAGCTTTCCTTTCCTTTCTTTTCCTTTCCCTTTCATCTTTCCTTTCCTTTCCCTTTCCTTTCTTTTCCTTTCCTTTCCTCCCCTTTTCATCTTCTCTTTCCTTCCCCTTTCCCTTCTTTTCTGTTCCTTCTCTAGCTTTCTTCTCCTCTCCTCTCCTTCCTTCTTTCATTCCCTTCTCCCTTCCCTTCCCTCCCTAGCTTTCTCTTCTTTCCTCTTCTCTTCTCTTCTCTTCCCTTTTCTTTCCTTTTCCTTCCCCTTCCCCTCTTTCCTTCCTCCTCCATTTCCTTTTCCTTCCTCCTAGTGCTTTCTTCCTAGACCTCCTTTACTTTCCTAGCAAAGGCCTTTCCAAAAGAGATGTTTGTGCTGATGAAACTTGGGAATTTTTTAAAATATTATATTATTATTATTATTATTATTATTATTATTATTATTACCACCTCTTAATTCCCTCTTGGGAGACCAGACAGTTGCAACCTTAAGGCCACCCAACCCCTTGGCCTTCAAAGAAAGTCTTGCTCTAAATATAGATGACTTTCCCAAAAGCTGCAATTAGCAACACCTCCAGGGCTTGGGCTGGGCATCACCTGCCAGTGGAGATTGCAGCCACCACAAAGCCTTACCTGTCGAGCCACACCGAACCAAAGCACCGTGTGCACCTGTCTGGATTTGACGTGACTCAGTGATGTGTTTTGTATCCAGGATGTTAGCTAGCTCCCCGGGGGCAGTTTATTGAGTTCCTGTAAAGAAATAAGGACGCGGTGGCTCAGTGCCTAAAACGCTGAGCTTGTCGACCAAAAGGTCGGCAGTTCAGCGGTTCGAATCCCGCTGAACGGGGTGAGCTCCCGTGACTTGTCCCAGCTTCTGCCAACCTAGCAGTTCGAAAGCAGGTAAAAAATGCAAGTAGGAAAATAGGGAACCACCTTTGGTGGGAAGGGAACAGCGTTCCGTGCGCCTTTGGCGTTGAGTCATGCCGGCCACATGACCACGGAGACGTCTCCAGACAGCGCTGGCTCTTCGGCTTAGAAACAGAGATGAGCCCCCTAGAGTCAACAACGACTAGCACATATGTGCAAGGGGAACTTTTACCTTTTAAAGAAATAAGTATTTTTATGTTGAGTTGCCTAATGACACCACACTTGGATTATTGCATCTAGTTCTGGTCGTCACAATACAGAAAAGTTGTTGAGACTCTTAGAAAGAGTGCAGAGAAGAGCAACCACGAGGATCAGGGGGCCTGGAGGCTAAATGATATGATGAATTAAGTTGCAGGAACTGGGCATGGCCAGTCTAAGGAAGAAAAGAATTTGCGGGCACATGATAGCGTCTTCCAATATTTGAGGGGCTGCCACAGAGACGAGGGGGCTCAGCCTATTCTCCAAAGCATCTGAGGGCAGGACAAGAAGTAATGGGTGGAAGCTTATCGGAGAGAGAAGCAATCTAGGATGTAATATTTCCTGACAGTGAAAACAATTAACCAGTGAAACAGATTTTCCTCCAAAAACTGTGGTTGCTCAGTCAGTGGAGATTTTTAAGAAGATACAGATTAACAGAGTTGGAAGGGACCTTGTAGGTCATCTAGTCCAACCCCCCTTTCCAAGCAGGAGACCCTACACCATTTCTGACAGGTGGCAGTCCGCTGTCTTCTTGAAAGCTTCCAGGGATGAAGTTCCTTCAACTACTGAAAGCAACTTGGTTGATTGTTCTCACTGTCAGAAAATTTCTCCTTATTTCCAGGTTGAATCTCTCCTTGGTCATTTTCCATTCATTATTCCTTGTCTGGCCTTCAGGTGCTTTGGAAAATAGCTTGAGCCCCTTCCTCCTCTCTGTGGCAGCCCCTCAAATACTGGAAGACAGCTATCCTGTCTCCCCTGGTCCTTCTCTTCACTAGACCAGCCATGCCCAGTTCCTGCAACTGTTCATCGTATGTTTTAGCTTCCAGTCCCCTCATCATCTTTGTTGCTCTTCTCTGCACTCTTTCTAGAGTCTCAACATCTTTTATATAGTGTGGTGACCAAAACTGGATGCAGGATTCTAGGTGTGGCCTTACTAAGGCTTTATAGCGTGGTATTAGTACCTCCCTTGATCTTGATTGCATCCCTCTGTTAATGCAATTTAGGATTGTGTTGGCTTTGGAAAGAGATTGGAAAACCACTTGTCTGAGATGGCATGATGCACTCCTGTCTTGGGCAAAGGGTTAGAGCAGAAGACCTCAAAGGTCCCTTCTATCCTTATGATTTTATGAAGTGAGTGGCCACTTCTTGGACTCCAAAACTTCTTGGACTCCAAAACTTCCTCTTTAATCTTTGTGTGATATTGCTGGAAAAAATCCAGACACACAACATGCAAAATGTTTTGCCTTGGGTGTTAAAATCATTTAGCTGTTTCCAGAGCTTTTGATTTTTTTTCTGGTTTAGCTCGCCTTCGTGGTACTTCATGTTCCGTACTAATCAGCAAACCGTCTTTACAGGGTTCGTTTACGAGTTATTATTACGTTTTTTTAAAAAAACGGTTGCTTCCAGCAAGATCCGTCCGGACAGGGTACAAAAGCAGTTAACACCCGAGGACAATAAAGTGACATTAACTGCCACAGGAACAGGAGGAGAATTAACACATCATAAGATTTGTATTTGTATTTTTTGTATTTTATTGAATTTGTATACCGCCCTACTCCCGAAGGACTCAGGGCGGTGAACAGCCATGGAATAAAACATATAAATACAAAATTTAAAATAGATTTAAAACGAATTAAATAATTTGGCTGAACAAATTTAAAACCCCAATAATTTAAAACCCGATTTAAAATTTCCATTTAGAAAGGGGAAAGACTTAGGTCAGGCCGGCTTGGTGAAATAGGAAGGTCTTAAGAGCGCGACAGAAGGTACGCAGATCCGGGATCCTCCGTATCTCCGGGGGGAGCTCGTTCCAGATAGTAGGTGCCCCCACAGAGATTAAAATACATTAAAAGGGAATGAGAGAATCGGTAAAAATAAATAACATTAATTATAAAACAGGAATGCTGTTGCCGAGCTGGAGACTGTCTGGTGTTTCTAACAGAATGAAGGAAAGGGAAACAAGCTTTGACTTAAGGATGGATAATGAAGACTTTTGGAGGCAAGTCTGTTGATTTTGGACCTTAGAAACCCAAAAGGAAGAAGTTGGCAAATCTGCAGCGCTCACAATTTTAGGAAGTGATGCTCCGAGTAGTGAAAACACGCTGAGGAACATGTAAATCTGTCCCCAAATGCTCTTTACTAGAGGAAAGCTTGCTCGTATGTTGAAAATACAGATAGTCCTCGAATTATGACCGCGGTTGAGACTTAGAATTTCCATTGCTAAGCTAGGCGATTGTTAAGTGAGTCGTGCCTAATTTTACAACCTTTTTTTGTAATGGTTGTTAAGTGAATCACTGCGATTGTCCGACTTTCCCCCCGGACTCTGCTCGTGGGAAGCCGGCTGAGACACTGCGACCGTCGTTAAGTGCATGCTATTTGCCAAGTGCCCGGATTTTGATCACGGTGACCGTAGGCAATGCTACGACGGCCGTAAGTGCGAGGACTGCTTGTAAACCCCTTTCTCAGGGTTGTTGCAGCTCCTTTAGGACCGTCCTACGAAACAGATTGCCTTTCTATTCCTCTGCGTTTGTGGTACCTGTCCAAAGTTAGTTAGCAAAAGGCAGGAAAAATGTGATCTCAGGATGTTCCTTGTAAGCCTAAATGGTTTTATTTCATTTATTCCATTCCTCTCCTTAAACCAGAAACACGGCCGCTTCGGTTTTGCTTCCGTGTGTCGCGTGAACTCGGGCAACCATGGTCTGACTGTAAATCATTAAGGCAGCAACATGAAGCCACCAAAGGTGGTTTATTCCATAAATCAGAGTCCAACCATCTCGGCTGAACTCACGGACCGTTTTTTTTTTTTTTTTTTGCCACCTGCCAAATTAAAACCATGCATTTCAGGGGATGGGGATGGGAAAGCAGAGGCTTTGCCAAGGGAATATTGGACTCTTTCATTAGCCACGATCAGCTGATCCCAATGAACCCAAATTCTGCAGACTTCGCATCCTGCAAGCGGAGTAATATTCTACCCATAAATTAACCGAACTCTATGAATAGATCGGGCAGGAAAAAAAAATGTTGCTGACCGCGTGTTTCCTGCCCTGCGGATGGACAGCACAGCTTTGATCTTTCAAGTTAACTTGTTTTTACGTTTTGTTTGGAGTTTTTTTCCCCCCTTAGTCTCCCTGGATTTATTTCCTTCCAGGAAAAAGCCTGACGTCCCCATTTCCCCACCTTCCCTCCCCTTTACAGACCCCCTCCCCCCACAAGTAAAGAAAACAAACACTCTTCTCAGCGTGGAAACAATGGCCTGATTTTCTTGTTGCTGGTTTCCAGGTCAATTCTTGGACAGTTAGCTTAACTCTTTGTTTTCAGATGCTTTGCATTGCTTCTTGCAGATCTTCTCAAGGAATTTGTCTTTGGTGCATACGCTCTCAAGTGTACATAAGGAGAATAAAATACGTTCATCAAGAATAAAAAGATACAACACTTGGTGATAGTCAAGGTTACTAATAAGCTATCAAATCGTACTAGGAAACAAATAAAAACAATATAAATTGAAAAATACAAGCAGCATGGTTTTAGCCGTAAGTGGGAGGAGATAGATAATAGGAAGGATGAGAAGAAAAATAGTAATCTAGTCTTAGTAAATAGTTTGACAGTGTTGTGGGAATTAGTTGTTAAGCAGAGCGATGGCATTCGGGGAAAAACCTGTCCTTGCGTCTAGTTGTTTTGGGGTAACAACAAACCCATTCATCCCTAAAATCCCAAATCAAAGTTTAATTTTTTTAAAAAAACAAACAAACAAACAAACCTCAACCACAAAATCGGCCAAACAATGTTGACTGGTGACCCCCAGGGGGAGAGCCTTCTCTGTGGGGGCACCTGCCCTCTGGAGGTTTCCATGATCCCCGACCTCCGTCCCTTTCGCCGTGCCCTTAAAACTCATTTGTACCAACAGGCCCGGCTGGCTTAGAAAATGAATTTTAAATTGGGCGTTTGTAGCTTTTAACAGAAGGGACAAATTTATAGATTGATTTTAAGTCGTTTTTAAAATTTTGTGAGTATCTGTTTGTATTAATATGGCTCTACACCGCGCCCTGAGTCCTTCGGGAGAAGGGCGGTCTAGAAGTTTAATAAAATAAATAATAAATAAATAAATAAAACCCAGAAGCGGTTCCCAAGTAGAAACAAAAGTAAAAATATATATATATTCAATTTATTCATTTAACGAAAGCCCTCAATTTAGCCAATCATCCGTCTTGCGATGGGCTGGCCCGGCCCACTGTCCCGGTGAATCGGATATTTGTTTATTTGTTTTAATTTGTATAATGCCATTCTCCAGCAGGACTCAGGGCGGTGAACGGCCAAAATTTAAAAAAAAACCAGTTTAAAAAGAATTAAATATTTTTTTGGGCCACAATTTAAAAACAACCCAATGAAAATCCATCCAATGTAACCAAAACAGTGGGATCAAGCCAGCCCGATAGATAGATTGAAACAATAGCCCAATTCTCCTAAAAAAAAAAAAAAAAAAAAAACAAATCAGAAAAATAGCAACAAGGTTGGCTTTTCCAGTTCAAAAACAAAAAAACGAACAACAACCTCGCCTCTCGGCCTGCAGAGGGCGCCTCGTGGTCTCCTTTCCTTTCCTGCTCAGCCCAGACACGGAAAGCTCCTTTTTCTCTCTCCCCCTCCCTCGACTCACAACTCCACCCCAGTGTTTGAATGACATCAGGGCTGGAGGGAGGGAGGGAGGGGAGGGCCTTCTTCCCGAGGGGAGGGGCTCCTGAAAAGCCTCCCGGTGGCAGAAGGACCGCGCAAGGGGGAAGAGAGACCCCCCCCTCCACCCTCCCCACCCTCCACCCTCTCTTCCCCAAAAGCTGGCTGCAAGCGGAGCCCGGCGGGCGCAGCTCCATGGTGGTCCTCATGTGGTCCGAGCTGCTGCCGGAGGAGCGCTCGGCCAGGGCTCTCCAAGGCGGCGCGGCCGGCAGCAGCACCACCAGCAGCCCCGAGCGCCTCTTCGAGGGCTGCCGCCGACTCCGCAGCCTCTGGGATGCGGTCCGCTTGGAAGTGGCCGCCGAGGAAGCCAGCCCGGTGGTCTTGCACAGTTTCACCCAGCTGGATCCGGATCTGCCCCCTCTGGAGGTAACAAACCAGGCTGGCCTGTTTGGGTGGGGGGGGGGGGGGGTTTGCAAGGCTGCGGGGTGGAGAGGTAGGTTGTAAGGCTGCCCTGGATGGATGGGTAGGTTGCAAAGCTGGGTGGGGGGGATGCAAGGCTGGGTGGGTGGGGATCGCAAGGCTGGCCTGGGGTGGGGGTTGCAAGGCTGGGGGGTGGAGAGGTAGGTTGTAAGGCTGCCCTGGATGGATGGGTAGGTTGCAAAGCTGGGTGGGGGGGATGCAAGGCTGGGTGGGTGGGGATCGCAAGGCTGGCCTGGGGTGGGGGTTGCAAGGCTGGGGGGTGGAGAGGTAGGTTGTAAGGCTGCCCTGGATGGATGGGTAGGTTGCAAAGCTGGGTGGGTGGGATGCAAGGCTGGGTGGGTGGGGGTCGCAAGGCTGGCCTGGGGTGGGGGTTGCAAGGCTGGGGGGTGGAGAGGTAGGTTGTAAGGCTGCCCTGGATGGATGGGTAGGTTGCAAGGCTGTCGGGGGTGGGTGGGGGGGGTCGCAAGGCTGGCCTGGATGGGTGGGATGCAAGGAAAAAAACTCGAGCGGGCGGTGGGTTCACACGACGTGCAAACAACAACCCCCGGGGATCGGCTCGCCAAGTCCGCCCGGGCGCCGAGGAATGCGCGCTCTCTCCTTTTATGCGCTGCGCTCAGGCAAGGGCGCACGCGATGCCAGCCGCCCTGTTTCTGGGGCGGGGGTGTGTGTGTGTGATGTGATGTGATGTGGGTGCTTGAATCCGGCTGGTGAACTCGGTTGGTGGGTGGTGCGCTTGGCTGCTTGCTTTTCGGGGTGTCTCCTTCTGGTTCCTCCGATTTTTGAGTCTTTGGAAGAATGGAGCGCTCTCCAGCTTGGTGGGACGGCAGAGGAGGGGGTCTTTCTCCCCCACCCCTTTTCTGGGTGGAACAAAGAAAAGCTTAGTTTGTGACAAACTGGGATTAGGTGGCAACCTTCTCTGTAAAAAAAAACAGCCCTCCCTCGTGCGTGGGTAACCCTGCGTTCAAAGCATCTCCCCACCTGCTTGACCTAACCAACTGCGACTTCTTTATTCCCTAACATCACATTTTAAGTTTTTACTGCCGGGAGATGGAAAGTGACAGATGAAGCGGGGGGGGGGGGGGAAGGTCAGGGTAAACGTCACACCCTCAGGTTAACTAGGTTTAAATGTCCTCCCTTGGGGTGTTTAAACCGAACCGCAAGCTGCCCCTTGAATAAATCCTTGCCACGGATTAAGTCACACCGTGCCACCCTGTTGGAGGCACAACGCTAAATAAATAGGCTTAGCCTGGCTGGTTTACGCAGGACGGAGGAAGTCACAAAACGCAACTGCCTTTTAACCAGACTCTAGCCTAGATAGAGCAGTTCAGCGGTTTGAATCCCGAGTGCCGCATAACGGGGTGAGCTCCCGTGACTTGTCCCAGCTTCTGCCAACCTAGCAGTTCGAAAGCAGGTAAAAAAATGCAAGTAGAAAAATAGGGACCACCTTTGGTGGGAAGGGAACAGCGTTCCGTGAGCCTTTGTCGTTGAGTCATGCCGGCCACATGACCACGGAGACGTCTTCGGACAGCGCTGGCTCTTCGGCTTTGAAATGGAGATGAGCACCGCCCCCTAGAGTCAGGAACGACTAGCACATATGTGCGAGGGGAACTTTTACCTTTATGTAGCCTAGATACAAGGCCTTCCAAATTTGGAGAATTTGACACTTTTTCAAGCTTGGAGAGCTGAAGGATGTTTAAGGGGAGGGGTGTCTGAAGCAAAAGCAAAAAAAAAAAAAAAAAAGGATTCCTTTTGATGGATTTTGCATTGACAACTTTTGGGAGACAAGATGATGCGTACTGATAATGATACCTAGTTTGGTAATGAAAGGTCTGCAAGAAAAGCACCCAAACTCTAGGCAACACCAAGGATCTCTCAGAATAGCGTCTTTTGTGTAAGGGAGGCAGGTTATTTGAACTTTGGAGGATTGCAGGTAGTCCTCCATTTACGACAGTTCGTTTAGTGACCGTTCAGAGTTCACTAAAAAAAAAGTGACATGACGGTTTTTCCACACTTAATGACTGTTGCAGAATTCCCAATCAAAATTCAGACCCTCGGCAACTGGCTCGCATTTACGACGGTGGCGACGTCCCAGGAGTCACATGATCCCCTTTTGCGACCGTCTGACAAGCAAAGTCAATCGGGGAAGCCAGATTCGCTTAACAACCCTGTTCCTAAATTAATACCTGCAGTGATTCAGTTAACAACCGTGGCAATAAAAGGCGTAAAATGGGGCCAAATTCACTTAAGAAATCTCTCTCTTAACAAGCAGAAATTCTGAGTTCAGTTGTTGAGGACTTAGTATTTCATTTGGTTTTAAACTAAAAGCCAGACATAAGCGTTCTTCCTATTTATCCTTTGTATTGGAAGAAGTCGGAAGTATTCTTCGTATATCTTTGTGTTTTCCTTGTTTTGTTTCCTTTCTCTCCGCTTCTATCCCTCTTTTCTTTCTACTCTTGATTGTTTCTCTTGATGGTTACCGTGTTTCCCCGAAAATAAGACCCTGTCTTATATTTTCTTGAACCCTGAAATAAGCGCTTGGCCTTATTGCCATGCGCTCAAAAGCTTGATTGGGCTTATTATCAGGGGATGTCTTATTTTGGGGGAAACAGGGTAGTTATTCTCCTTTTTTTTTTTTTTTTAATGCGTATGACTTTGTAAAATGCAATAAAATTATTTGAGGGTAAAAAACTTTGGAAGCCTGTCCCCCATCTTATCTCCTCTTAGCTCTTCTTAGCTATCTGCTTGCCTGCTTCTTGTTAGGAAGAAGAATGTTTATTCTAGAACAAGGATGCGGAATTAGCTGCCCTTTCTTTCCTCTGTTGTTCCCTCTGGTTGCTCGGTGCACACAGCCTCTGAGTAAAATCACTGCATAGTTCAACTACTTTCCCTATTTGCTTGAGTAGGAAGTGTGTTGATCCCTGGTTCACCCTGCTGGATTATTTCTTTCTTTATTTTTTTTTTTTTAATTTATGCATGCAGTGAACCGGGAGGTAGAACATGCTGATGGCCTCCCACGCAAACGTTTCTTTCTCAGATCTGGAATGAATGAAATTCATGCGAGGATTACTGCATTCCTTAAGATCCCAGTCCTTTTTGTGGCTAGGAATGGTCTTTGTCAAACAATGCAAAAAAAAAAACAACAACCCTGATTTGAACTGGAAGTCGTATCTTAGAATTTGGGGACCTTTTCATCTTGCAACATCCTATTTTCCCAAATAAAACCCGGGGAAGTCCAGAGTTCCCTAAGGAGAAGGCTGTTTGTGTTTATCAAGATGCACAGAAGTCTGTAGCTTGCTGGGCTCCATCCGAGGATATATTAAGGCACATTAATTAGTACTCTGGAATTTCAAGGCAGCTGTTTAGTTATATACCATCGAAAGAATAATTCTTGCCATCTGCACAAAGATTGTGTGTTCTCTAACTTGTAAGGGGGGGGGGGGGCGCGTGAAATGTATGAGTCATTTATTCGCTGGACGACAGAGAGATGAATTTGAATCCGAGAATGTTGCATAGTTTTCTATGCAGCTCAAAATATTTTTACTCGCTGGAGGAACAGTGATGTTAGAGCCCATCGTAGAATCCAAAATCGAGATTCCTTCGTGTTGCTTTCAGCTCCTTGGGAGTTTATGGACTCAAAACACGTAATAGTTTGATTGGCAAAATTGCTTTTTTTAAAAAAAAAAATCCTTTCCGATTTTCCAGCCTTGATTTGTCCTCCAAATATTAAGATTGTGTTTAATTGAAGCGAGGGATTGATACGTAGGCTGGCAGTGTAGTAGGATTTAAGTAAGTTAAAGTTGTATTTTGTGTTAAAACAATAGGAGAAAGGTCATTCGTTCATAAAAATCGTGAGTTTTCTAGCATTGGAGCCTCATCATGAAACTGATTCTTTCTGGAAAGACCAATAAGGCCAAAGCAAAAAAAAAAAAGACCATGAAATGGAAACTAACCAATGCAGGAAACCAACTTTCTAAACCGGTACCGGTTTGTTGAAAACAATGTAGAGATGATTGCAGACTCAGATTCCTTTCAACAGGAGATGATTGTTGAAATGATAGAACCTTCCTCGTCGGGGGCACTCTACCTTTTTACTTATGAAAAAGCTGAAGATAAGCCATAAAGCGTTGCTGTTGGGAACTGGATGGTAAACCAAGCTGTCACCTGTCTAATCCAGCATCAGTTTTCTTCGCTAAACGGGTCCGTTTTTCTTCTGACCAACAAGCCAAACTGACCAAGAGCATTTTGGTAGTGCACCCAGATAAAGATAAAGGTTTCCCTGAGTCTAGGGTGTTGTGCTCATCTCTGTTTTCTCAGCTGAGGGGGACCAGTGTTGTCCGAAGACATTTTCCATGGTCATGTGGCCAGCATGGAACGCTGTTCCTTTCCCACCCCTATTTATCTACTCACATTGGCATGCTTTCGAATTGCTAATTGTGCGGGAGCTGGAGCAAAGAACAGAAACTCACCCGGTCGTGCGGTGCTGGGGGTCTCGAACCTGTCAGGAGCTGGAGCAAGGAACGGGAGCTCCCCTGGTCCCACGGCGTTCAGGTTTCGAACCTGGCAGGAGCTGGAGCAAGGAACGGGAGCTCCCCTGGTCCCACAGCGCTCGGGTCTCGAACCTGTCAGGAGCTGGAGCAAGGAACGGGAGCTCCCTCAGTCCCATGGTACTCAGGTCTCGAACCTGTCAGGAGCTGGAGCAAGGAACGGGAGCTCCCTCGGTCCCATGGTACTCAGGTCTCAAACCTGTCAGGAGCTGGAGCAAGGAACGGGAGCTCCCTCGGTCCCATGGTACTCAGGTCTCGAACCTGTCAGGAGCTGGAGCAAGGAACGGGAGCTCCCTCGGTCCCATGGTACTCAGGTCTCGAACCTGTCAGGAGCTGGAGCAAGGAACGGGAGCTCCCTCGGTCCCATGGTACTCAGGTCTCGAACCTGTCAGGAGCTGGAGCAAGGAACGGGAGCTCCCTCGGTCCCATGGTACTCAGGTCTCGAACCTGTCAGGAGCTGGAGCAGGGAACGGGAGCTCCCTCGGTCCCATGGTACTCAGGTCTCGAACCTGTCAGGAGCTGGAGCAAGGAACGGGAGCTCTCCCGGTCCCAGGGCACTCGGGTCTCGAACCTGGGCTCTCCAGTTGACAAGCTCAGCATCTTTAACCACTGAGCCAAGTGAGAATGACCCTTAATTTACTTGGCTTCAGATTCTCAGGCCATTAATTGGCACCAGCCGACAAGGGACCACGCTGAGATACGGAGGCTCTGCAGGGAGAGCGCTTGGTCCAAGCACTTAATTCCGAGGCATTGAATGGAGGGTGACAGATTTCCTATTGGGAATTATTTTCGGACTTTTTGCTCCGAGCTGTTCCTTCCTGCCTGCCAAGACACTCCAGATTTAGAAAGTGAGTTAAAATTGCGATTAGATCAGCTGTGCTGGTTAGGTTGCTTGTCGTGAAAATGCCAACGTTTATTAGCCGAGTGTAAAAAGCCCCAAAAGTTTGATACAGGGAGTTCTCGACGTACGACCACAACGGAGCCCAGAACTTCTGTTGCTAAGGGAGACAGTGAAGTGCGTTTTGCCCCGTTTTACAACCCTTCTGGCCGCAGTTTGAAGTGAATCGCCCGCCGTTGTTAAGTTAGTAACCCGGTTGTTAAGCGAATCTGGCTTTCTCATTGACTTGGCTTGTCAGACGGTCGCAAAAGGGGATTGGATGGCCCCGCGATCGTCATAAATATGAGTCGGTGGCCAAATTGTGATCACGTGACCGCGGGGTTGGTGCATAAACAAACCATTGTAGTAACAAGGACTTAGCTGTACTCGCTTGGGAAAGGGATCATAGTCACTTGGGGTGCATTTAGCCTTCATCATCGCAGGAGCTCGGAGAGGGATGTTTGGTTGTTGTGAATCTTCTTCTCCTTCTCCTCCTCCTCCTCCTCCTCTATGATCATCATCTCCTTCTTCTTCTCCTCCTCCTCCTCCATCATCATCATCATCTCCTTCTTCTCCTCCTCCTCTATCATCATCTCCTTCTTCTTCTCCTTCTCCTCCTCCTCTATCATCATCATCATCTCCTTCTTCTCCTCCTCCTCTATCATCATCTCCTTCTTCTTCTCCTTCTCCTCCTCCTCTGTCATCATCATCATCTCCTTCTCCTCCTCCTCTATCATCATCTCCTTCTTCTTCTCCTCCTCCTCCATCATCATCTCCTTCTTCTCCTCCTCTATCATCACCTTCTCCTCCTTCTCCTCCTTCTCTATCATCTCCTTCTTCTTCTTCTCCTCCTCCTCCTCCTCCTCCTCCTCTTCCTTCTTCTCCTCTTCCTCCTCCTCTTCTTCTCCTCCTCTATCATCATCTCCTCCTCTATCATCTTCTTCTTCTTCTTCTTCTTCTTCTTCTTCTTCTTCTTCTTCTTCTTCTCCTCCTCCTCCTCCTCCTCCTCCTCCTCCTCCTCCTCCTCCTCCTCCTCCTCCTCCTCCTCCTCCTCCTCCTATTATTGCAGGAGAAACAGAAGGAACAATTTAGGATTGGCCAGTTAACTCACCTCGGAGTAATTCAACAAACGCAAAATCCCAGCAGAGTTTTCAATTCTGTCTTCCTTTCCGTCTACCAACCAGCAGGACGGAAGGAAGGAAGGAATTCTCAAATCCTTCCATTGGTCCAATAAGGAGGCCATCTTTCCTAAATCTGGGGTTATTTCTCCCCTTCCCCATTGATCCGAGTAGCCTGGCCTTCATTTATTTCCTTAACGCTTCATGAACCCTCTTCGGATTTTCTGTTTGGGCTCCAAAGAACTTTTGATTTACTTCTGATTTCTCCCCAGTTATCGCTTAAGCGTTTATCGCTGTCCTTCCCGGAACCTCTAACCTTCCCTCTTCTTGGATTTTGTCTGTGATGTGGAGAGGAGAGGAGAGGAGGGGGGGTCTGTTTCTTGTGGGTGGGCTGGGCCCCTTTCCCCCTTCTAAGGGGGTGTAGAATAAAGCCAAACCCACATCGTCTGCTTCCCATTAAATCCTGTTTCTTCAACCTCAGAGTCGGCAAGAAAAGGAGGGCCTTGGTTTCAGACATTTGGGGGCAGGAGGTGTTGTTTGCGTTTTTTTGTGCGTATTAATGGGGACTGCCAGGTTGCAGAGAGGAGGAAAAAATATTTTCTTTTGTCTTCTTATTTTCACAGCTGTTGCTAAAAGGTTCTCCTCCCTCCCTCCCTCCCTTTTCCATTCTCATTCTTCCTTTCTCCCTCCCTTCCTCTCACTCTTCCTTCCCTCCCTCCCTCCCTCCCCCATTCTCATTCGCCTTTCTTTCTCCCTCCCTCCCTCCCGCCCGTCTCCTATTCTCATTCTCCTTCCTTCCTTTCTTTCTTCCTCCCTCCCTCCCTCCTATTCTCATTCTCCTTCCTTCCTTTCTTCATTTCTCATTCTCATTCTCATTCCTTTCTCCATCCCTTCCTCTCATTCTCCTTCCCTCCTTCCTTCCTTCTTTACTTCCTCCCTCCCTCCCTTCTTCTATTCTCATTTTCCTTCCTTTCTCCCTTCCTCTTCTTCCTTCCTTCCTTCCTTGCTTCCATTCTCATTCTCATTCATTCTCATTCTCATTCATTCTCATTCCTTTCTCCCTCCCTTCCTCTTATTCTCCTTCCTTCCTTCTTTCCTTCCTCCCTCCCTCCCTTCTTCTATTCTCATTTTCCTTCCTCTCCCTTCTTCTCCTTCCTTCCTTCCTCCTTCCTTCCTTCCTTCCTTCCTTCCTTCCTTCCTTCCTTTCTCATTCTCATTCTCATTCTCATTCTCATTCTCATTTTCATTCATTCTCATTCCTTTCTCCCTCCCTTCCTCTCATTCTTCTTCCTTCCTTTCTTCCTTCCTTCCTTCCTCCCTCCCTCCCTTCTCCCATTCTCATTCTTCCTTTCTCCCTCCCTTCCTCTCATTCTCCTTCCTTCCTTTCTTCCTTCCTTCCTCCCTCCCTCCCTTCTCCCATTCTCATTCTTCCTTTCTCCCTCCCTTCCTCTCATTCTCCTTCCTTCCTTCCTTCCTTCCTTCCTTCCTTCCGTGATCCCCCCCCCTCCTCTTTTCTCCTTGCTCTAATGTGGCCTGGCTTTCTTACCATCCCTGAAAAGGGATATGGCTGCATATTGTATGAACCTCCCTCATTACCGTCTTACTTGGATTAGGTTCAAGGTCCATTTTAACCTAGCATCCTGTTTCCGTTTGGGGCTGGCCAGGGACGGTCGGGAACGCCCTCCAGGCTTGCAAAGGCAGACGTTTTCTGTTGTTGGGTACCCCACCTGGGGAAAATATTGTCCTCAAATAGGGACTTTCTTGTTCTTTCACAACAGCTTTTTTAATTTTGCTACTGCTTTTCACCGCCCTTTAAGAAAACCGAGAGATCCTTGTCTTGTGGCAGGGAGTTCCACCAGCAGCAAAGAGGATAATATAAAACGCCATTTTCTGTGGCTAGAGCTGAAGAAATTGGATTTATTAACCTCTTTTTTACTCTCAAAACTTTTGCTAGGAAGGGGGCAAAAACCAGTTTCTGCTTCTCCGTGCTTTGCTCGTTACAAAACTGTCAAGATAGCAGATTAGGTTCCCAGAGGATCACCTGTTCGGTCTTTATTCCCAGATATACTCTCTTATAATTGCCATTTTTTAAATACTGAATAAAGTTACTTTTACGACTGTTATTCCAGTACTACCATCAAAAGAAAGCTATTTTTTTAATGGTTGCCTTTATGACCAAACTCTCTCTGGAACATTTTTCTCTCCTTTCAAACAAAGCTTCTGTTTTTTTCGCTTTATTCTTGGAATGGAATGGAATGGAATGGAATGGAATGGAATGGAATGGAATGGAATGGAATGGAATTCTTTATTGGCCAAGTGTGATTGGACACACAAGGAATTTGTCTTTGGTGCATACGCTCTCAGTGTACATAAAAGAAAAGGAAAATCGGAAAATTTTCCTAACATCCAAAGAGATTTTTTGCCTTTTCTTGTAATTTAAAACCTTTGTTCTATTTTCTGCACTCTGGACTAATAAAAGGACTTCAAAAGTTTCTATCTCCTGCAGATAGATAGATAGATAGATGGATGGATGGATGGATGGATGATAGATAGATAGATAGATAGATAGATAGATAGATAGATAGATATTTCTTTCTCAAGGCTGAAATTATTCAGTTAGGCTTCATTTCTACTTTTCTTTCTCTTTTTCCCGCTTTAATCATTTTCATTCTTCTTCGGAGTATTTTCTTTCTTTCTTTCTTTCTTTCTTTCTTTCTTTCTTTCTTTCTTCCTTTCTTCCTTCCTTCCTTCCTTCCTTCCTTCCTTCCTTCCTTCCTTCCCAACAGTTCTTAAAATCCGAGGCTTAAGAGGGAACGCACGACTTGTGCAGAGTTTGGCTGTGGAAAATAAAACAGCAACTGTGATTTTTTGCTGGCACAGTCAAGAGAGATAAACACGGCCGTTTTAAACACACTTTATGGATTAAATTGCAATTCCCTGAGTTTATGCAACGCTCAAAACTCCAGAGATTTGGCTGGAAACCTGTCTCAGTATCTAGTCACTAAAAAGAGGATATGATAACCAAATTTGGCCTTGGCTGTTTTCCCAAAAATTCTCTTACCCTTTAAAGAAACTTTAAAGAGTCATTTAAAGATTTATGTTAAACTTTGAAGAGTCATTGTCATTGGTTGCTTTCAACGGTTTCTGTATCATTAGTGTATAAGCTAACATTCATTTTGAGCCTTCCATCTCCAGAATGGGGGAAATCAAAAGACAGCCCCAAGGCTCTAGTCCTCATGATTCCATACCCCCACCTCCCTGGCTGCAAGATGCTGGGTTTCAAAATCAAAAAGAATGTGGGAACCAAGGCTCTAGTCCTCATGATTTAGAAAAATGGGGCACATGGTTGTTTCTTGGCTGGATCGGGTTCTGAGAAAGACCCCCTGTTCAAAGTTACATAGACACTGAAAAAAAGGAATCTTTGTAACACCAGTCCTCGCATTTACGGCCGTCACTGCATCCCTGCAGTCACACAATGAAAAATTCAGTTTGCTTGGCAACCTGCCTGTATATATGACAGTTGCAGCCTCCTTGGGGGCCACGGAGGTGCCAATTGTTGGTCGTAAGTCGAGGACTATCTGGGTTCTAATGTTGCAAATCGACACAAAGAGAGACCCACACTGTCCCAAATTCTTCTCCCCTCTCATCTTTCTGCAGCTTTCCTTTTTTTTTTTTCCGTTCTCTTTTGTTCTCTTTTGTTACTCCGCTGTTCCTTTCTAATGCTTTATTGATACACCGTTGGAGTGTTTTGTTTTTTTTGTTCAAAACAAGGAAAAAAAGAGTCATTTAGAAAAGAGGCTGGTTTTTTGTTGTTGTTGTTACATTGAATGACCGCTGCAAATCAGAAACTGCTGAAAAATTTTATTTTTTCTGCAAAACACTGGAATTTAGCATCTCTTCTTTATTTTCAGGTGTTTGGTGGCTTTTTTGGGAGTTTTTAGAAGTAGTTTGTCGTGTACCACTGAATCAAAGGCTTTATAGAAGTCTATATAAATTGCGTCTATTGCTTTACCCTGGTGGAGTTGTGGAGTCGATATGTTTTTGTAGTGTAAGAGTTACAGATTGCAGGAAAAAAGCTAGAACTTTCTAGAGTTTGAACGGGTGAAAAGACCTCCTACTCGTTTAACTTTGCTTATCTGCAAAATTATATTCTGCCTTGTTGGGATTTTGACCAGAACATCGTGTTAAAAAAATTCGTGCTTTCCATTATGTGTCAACATCATCAATATTTAAGAGAGTGTGTATTTCCCCTTTTATTTTTCCGGTCACTTCCCCGATTTGAATAACTGAGTTTGCTGAAAAACCCTCTGTGGTGCAATTCTAAAAAGTCATCTATTCTTTGTGGTCACCTTGCATTTTGTGTTATCCACTGTCTCCCAGATAGGTGTAAAATGATCAAATTAGAATTTCAACTTGAATTGTGGAATTTTGTCCTGAATATGTCCACCACATTTCTCATCATAGACATATACGCATTCTCCCTTTTTCATATGGACAGTTTGCCGATAAACTTTGCTTCATTTGGCTGAAAAAAAACCCCCTCATTCTTGATAATCCAAGTCGATTGCAAAGGATATATATCGATCAGAAAGTCGACAGTTCAGCGGTTTGAATCCCTAGTGCCGCGTAACGGGGTGAGCTCCTGTGACTTGTCCCAGCTTCTGCCAACCTAGCAGTTCAAAAGCAGGTAAAAAATGCAAGTAGAAAAATAGGGACCACCTTTGGTGGGAAGGGAATAGCGTTCCGTGCGCCTTTGGCGTTGAGTCATGCCGGCCACATGACCACGGAGACGTCTTCGGACAGCGCTGGCTCTTCGGCTTTGAAACGGAGATGAGCACCGCCCCCTAGAGTCAGGAACAACTAGCACATATGTGCAAGGGGAACCTTTACCTTTACCTTTTTACAAAACAATGTAAGAAGTTGGACCTGTTTAATACGACCACACATATACACAAACCCTAGATATTTAACCTGTGTGATTTGGCTTTTATTCAACTATTTCCATGTTGATTAAATCATTGGTGCAGTTTTACCCATTTTTCAGCCTGTTCTGCAATTTTATCGTTGCTGGGAAGGCTGGTTAGAGAATATCAGCTTTTTTTTTTTTTGCTTAATTTTGAAAAGCACATTTCTAGGTCGGCGTTTTCAGATTAGGTGTGCAAAGGTCATTTTGAAAGAGTAGCCAAAAGATTGAATTTAGCTCTTCTCTTACATCTGTGCAGATGTAACAACAACAGTCTGTTTAGTGACCTGCTCAAAAGTTACGATGGCACTGCAAAAATGTGACATCGGACCGTTTTTCACACTTACGACCGTTGCAGGATTTCCCCCACAGTCACGTGATCAAAATTCGGACGCTTGGGCAACTGACTCATATTTATGACAGTCCCGGGGGGGGAGGGGTCACGTGATTCCCTTTTGCGACCTTCTGACCAGCAAAGTCCAGGAGGAAACCAGATTCACTTAACAACCAGGTTACTGACTTTAACAAGGGCAGCGATTCACTTAACAACGGTCGCAAAATGGGGCGAAACTCACTGAACAAAGGTCTCACTGCACAACAGAAATGCGGGTGCCTCCATCGCTGGAGATTTTTAAGAAGAGACTGGACAGCCATTTGATAGGATGGTACGGTGGGGAAAATGATCTTCTGGGTTCCAGCACATGCGTGCGCATCAGACACCTGGATTTTGTGTGTGCATGTGCGCCAGTAACTGGAAGACCAGGGGGCCGGCGCACATACGTGCGCTGGAAACCGGAAGACCATTTTCCCGGCACGCGCATCGGACGGCTACTCTACCGGTTTCCGGCACGTACGTGCACACATTTTGGCACTCGGTGCCGAAAAGGTTTGCCAATACTGGTATAGGGGGTCTCCTGCTTGGGGAGGGGGTAACTCCGTTATTCTGCGATCGGTTTGGGCAACAGCATTCAATCTCCTTTGACGTTTTTCTAGGCTGAAGCGATTTAACCAAAGCGGCTAACAAACACGGATGCTGGATTTTCCTGTTTTTCTCTGGTCTGAAAGTCTTTGGAACTGCCGGAAATGGGAGTTATTTAAATCCCACCCGAGTTGACCCGATTACCCCACCACCACCCCAAAAAAAACCCCCCCCACTGTTGTCTGTTTCTCTGGCTCTTTTTGTTCTGCAGCAAGAGAACCAAATCTGGAGATTTTTGTTTTGTTTTGTTTTGTTTGTTTTGTTTTTCCTTGCGATTTTTCCTCCATCGGCCCAGGGAAGGCAAACATTCAGCGAGGGAAGCTTTGCACGAGTTGCGTGCAGGCCCCGGGTACACCAGACAAGGGATCCTTCAGTCCAGCATCACAAAAGGGGTGTTTGTCTTGTGTTTTTGTGTGTGTGTGTGTGTGTATGTGTGTCCTTGCAAGCTCAGCTCCGAGGAGGGCCGGAGGAAATAAAAGAGAGGAACACGGATGCATTCAGCGATCCCTTCTCCTGAGCCAATCCACTTGGCGCTGGCTCCAAGGCCTTGCCATCTTCGCAGGGAATTGGTTTGGATTCGAACTCGCTTGCCTGGGGAGCTCTTGGAGGGGAAAGGGAAAAAAAATACTCTCCCCCCCCCCCACCCCGTCCTCCGAGCTCTAAATGGTGCATCTTGGAAAGCAGCCTTCCATTTTCCTGTTTCCTTGTTGGTCTGGCAAGGTTTTCTCTTTCCGTTCCCACTTTCCTTGCCTGTTATTTTATTTTGCTTTGCTCTTTTTTGTTTTGTATGGTTCAGCCAGAGCCTTTGGGAAGGAAGGAAGGAAGGAAGGAGAGATAAGGATGGATGGAAGAGAGGGACGAAGGAAGGAAAGAAAGAAAGAGAGAGAGATAAGGATGGGAGGGAGGAAAGGAAGGAAGGAAGGAAGGGGAGATAATGATGGATAGATGGAAGGAAGGAAGGTGAGGGAGGGAGGGAGAAAGGAAAGAAGGAGAGATAAGGATGGATGGGAGGGAGGGAGGAGAGGAAGGAAGGAAAGAAAGAGATAAGGATGGGAGGGAGGAAAGGAAGGAAGGAGAGATAAGGATGGATGGATGGAAGGAAGGAAGGAAAGAGATGAGGATGGATGGAAGGAAGGAAAGAGAGATAAGGAGGGAGGGAGGGAGGAAGGAAAGAAGGAGAGATAAGGATGGATGGGAGGGAGGGAGGAGAGGAAGGAAGGAAAGAAAGAGATAAGGATGGGAGTGAGGAAAGGAAGGAAGGAGAGATAAGGATGGATGGATGGAAGGAAGGAAGGAAAGAGAGATGAGGATGGATGGAAGGAAGGAAAGAGAGATAAGGAGGGAGGGAGGAAGGAAGGAAAGAAGGAGAGATAAGGATGGATGGGAGGGAGGGAGGAGAGGAAGGAAGGAAAGAGAGAGAGATAAGGATGAAAGGGAGGGAGGAAAGGAAGGAAGGAGAGAGAGAGAGAAGCACCCCCAATTGCATGTTCCTTGTTAGCACCTTTCTTTTTGATGTGGGGATTATGCATGGAGGGGAAAATTCTTTCCCCACAAATCCAGCCAGGATCTCCATTTCGGTTTCCACACTGCGCCTGGGAAGGCAGGAAAAACATCACTGGGCTTTTTGCCCCGCCAAGCTGCGTGTGGTGGACCGGATATGGATGCTGTGTGTGTGTGTGATTTGTGCTTTGTCTTGCAACAAAGACTGAGGCTTGGAAAGAGAGCCCTTCAGTCAACTCCGATCCAGGATCCCTTTAAAAAAAAAAAAATTATTATTTTTAGAGCCCTTTTAATCAACCACAGCTGAACAAAGTCGGAAATACTTAACAGGCTTCTTGGTTTGTTTTCCTTTTAAGCTTTTCAACATTGGAAGAACCAGGGAGGGGAAGAAAAAAAAAAAAACAAACCCAAAACATTTTCAGCCCTCTTGCTTTCCCTTTCCTTCCTCCTCATCTGGGGGGCAAACATAGGCCCAGGCAAGCCTTTCAAGCTACCCTAAGGAAAAGAAGGAGAAATCTGATTTTAAGCTGAATTAAACCAAGACGGGGAAATTGTGTGCTTAGCTTGTAAAAACGAGTTAAAGAGACATTACATAAATTCATCAGTCTGGAAGGGACCTTGAAGGTCCTCTAATCCAACCCCCTACTCAGGCAGGAGACTTTACACCGGTGATGGCGAAGTGATGGCATCGAGTGCCCAAACCAGAGTGTGCGCCGGAGCGCCGGAAACTCGACCAGAAACCCAAAGACCAGACATGTGTGCGCTGACCAGCTGATTTTTGGGTTTTCGGCGCTCTGGTGCGCCCGAAGACCAGCTTGGTTGGCACGCATGTGTGTACCGGAAAGCAAAAGACGAGCTGGCAATGGCGGGTGTGCCCACAGAGGGGGCTCTCTGTTGCCACCACGCCATCACGGCTTTATACTCTGTGCTTTTAAGACCCTGCTCTTCCGACAGGCAGGGCTAGCTTCATAATTGAGTTTTAAATTTGGAATTCTTAAATTTTGGGGTGTTTTTTAGTTAATTGGCCTTAAATGTAATGCTTTTAATGATTTTTTAAATTTAAATTGTGATATTTTTGTATTGTGTTTTTACCTGGCTGTACACCGCCCCGAGTCCTTCGGGAGAAGGGCAGTATAGAAATAAAATTATCCTTATCCTTATCCCATTCTAGTAATCCTTTCTTAAAAAGCCTCCAGTGATGGAGCATCCATAACTTCTAAAGGCAAGCTAAGATAATTTTAAATTGGGGTATTTTAAATTTCTGGGGTTTTAAATGGAGCCAAATTTTTTTAATAATTTTAAATTTTAAATTGATGTTTGTCTTGTGTTTTTAAATAGGCTGTACACCGCCCTGAGTCCTTCGGGAGAAGGGCGGTATAGAAATAAAATTATTATTATTATTATTATTATTATTATTATTATTATTATTATTATTATTATTATTTAATCTTTAGTGAGATTCACAGCCTTTGAGGCTGGTTAATAGCTCAGCAGCTCGAGTCCTAACCACCTAGGAACTGTTAAGGTATCGTCGGAGGATGTCAGCTGTTCCGAGTAAGGTGGTTTTTTGTAGAGTCAAAATGTTCAAGTCCGGCAAATTTAGAATTTCTAAATAGCGGGGTAGCCCTTTGGGTATTGCTCCGAGGGCTCCAATTACAATCGGGACAACACACGATTTCTTTTTCCACAGTCGCTCAACTTCAATTTGCAAATCTTGGTACTTTGTGATTTTTTCTTGCTGCTTATGCTGCTTATCTTCAATCCATGCATCACCAGGTATTGCAATGTCTATTATTATTATTATTATTATTATTATTATTATTATTATTATTATTATTATTATTTGTTGTCAGAAAAGTTCTCCTTATTTCTAGCTTGGATCTTTCTTTGATAAGCTTCCCTCGGTTACTTCTTGTCCTGCCCTCAAATGCTTGGAGAATAGGTTGACACCCCCTCTTCTTTGGGGCAGCCCCTCAAATATTGGAAGACTGCTACCATGTCTCCCTAATCCTTTTCTTCATTAAACTAGACTTAGTCAGCTCCTGCAACCGTTCTTCATTCGTTTTAGCCTCCAGTCCCCTCATCATGTTCCGTGCTCTTCTCGTCACTCTTTCTAGAGTCTCCATATTTTTTTTACATCGTGGCAATCAAGACTGGATGCAATATTCCATCTCCATCCTCACTCCATCTCCAGGGAGTCCTTCCTCCTCATTAGGTAGCCAAAGTATTTGAGTTTCCTCTTCAGGATCTGGCCTTCTAAAGAGCAGTCAGGGTTGATCTTCTCTAGGACTGACCGGTTGGATGGCCTTGCAGTCCAAGGGACTCGCAGGAGTCTTCTCCAGCACCAGAGTTCAAAGGCCTCCATTCTTTGGCGCTCAGCCTTCCTTATGGTCCAACTTTCACAGCCATCCATTGCAACTGGGAAAACCGTAGCCTTGACTATACACACTTTTGTTGGCAGGGTGATGACTCTGCTTTTTAGTAGGCTGTCTAGATTTGCCATAGCTTTCCTCCCCAGGAGCAAGCGTCTTTTCATTTCTTGGCTGCAATCCCATCTACGATCATCTTGGAGCCCAGGAAAATAAAATCTGTAACTATCTCCATTTCTTCCCCATCTATTTGCCAGGAATTGAGAGGGCCCGGATGCCATGATCTTAGTTTTCTTAATGTTGAGTTTCAAGCCAACGTTTGCTCTCTCCTTCTTCACCCTCATCAAGAGGCTCTTTGCTTCCTCTTCGCTTTCTGCCAGCAAGAGTGGTATCATCTGCATATCTTTCAGCCTTAGGAGTCTAGGAGTCTTCCTTTCTGAGCAATGCCTGTGTTGAAGAAGCAATCAGCAGGTTAACTGGGTGTAACCAGCTATTTGTTCCCATAACTACAAGGATGGTGTTTCCTTCTTAAATTACAAGGCTGCATCTCCAGATAAACTTTTGCTGCTCTCGCCTGGAGGTATTGTAAGAGGAGACGTTGCTGGCAAGATCTTTTGGCAAACAGCAGAGCCACCAGACTCTCAAGGACTTCCTTGCATGCTCTGGGGTTGTGTGTACTTGCCCTCTCAAATTGCCAGTTTTGGCACACATGTAGTGCTCAACTTAACAACAGTTAATTTAGTTACAGAATAATAGCATAGTTTTTTTTTCTTTTATATACACCGAGAACGTATGCACCAAGACAAATTCCTTGTGTGTCCAACCACACTTGGCCAATAAAAAAATTCTATTCTATTCTATTCTATTCTATTCTATTCTATTCTATTCTATTCTACTCTACTCTACTCTACTCTACTCTACTCTACTCTACTCTACTCTACTCTATTCCTTATTCTATTCTAGTCTACTCTAAATTACTCTACTCTGCTCTACACTATTCTATTCTATTCTATTCCTTATTCTATTCCTTATTCTATTCTATTCTACTCTACTCTACTCTACTCTACTCTACTCTATTCCTTATTCTATTCTAGTCTACTCTAAATTACTCTACTCTGCTCTACACTATTCTATTCTATTCTATTCCTTATTCTATTCCTTATTCTATTCCTTATTCTATTCTACTCTACTCTACTCTACTCTACTCTACTCTATTCTATTCTATAACAGAGTTGGAAGGGACCTTGGAGGTCTTATAGTCCAACCCCCTGCTCAAGCGGGAGACCTATATTATTCCAGAGAAATGGTTGTTCAATCTCTTCTTAAAAAGTGTTGTTGCACCCACAACTTCTGGAGGCAAGTCGTTCCACTGGTTAATTGTTCTTTCTAACTATCAGGAAATTCCTCTTAATTCCTTCTAGGAGCACGAAGCCAAAAACACCAGCCTGAAGATGACGAATGAGACTTTGTTGAAACGTTGCCAAGACACCTCCAATTTTACGCGGAAGAAAACCCGAATAACCAAAGACCTACATATATATTTTATTTCTTGGCACGCCTTTGCTACAAATCCTTCTTTTTTCCCTCCTCCCTTCCCCTCAGCAAGACGCAAGCGATTGTTTTCGAGGAAGCAAACGCCCCTCGCAATGCAAGCCAGATGTGTGCAGATGTGAGCTGTGGGGTGTCCGGGTGGGGTGAGGTTTGCAATCCCGGGGCCTTTGCAGCAAATGTTTCACACGCCCAAAAGCCGGCCTGCCAGGCAGCTGCCGGCCTTACCACCACGCCGATGGTCGGAGAAATGCAAGGCTCGCGCGGCTCAGGAGCAGCAGAGTGGGTGGCCTTGCCAGGATGCCACGATTCTTGGGTGGAAGTCTTGCTTTGGGCAACTCCCTGCCTCACAATGCTGCAGAAATGGAGAGGAAGAGGAAGAATGAAAGTGGGGGTGGGAGGCGGAAGAGAAAGACAATTGAGCAAACAAGACAAGTTGCCTTGGGTTCCCCCCCCCACTTTTTTTAAAAAAAAAAACACTTTATTTATATATTTTTTTCCTTAACATACATAAGTGTTTTATGAACAGCGTATTGTCCTGGTCAATTTGCTTACATAATAGTATATAGAATAGAATAACAGAGTTGGAAGGGACCTTGGAGGTCTTCTAGTCCAACCCCCTGCTTAGGCAGGAACCTTACACCACTTCAGACAAATGGTTGTCCAACCTCTTCTTAAAAGCTTCCAGTGTTGGAGCATCCACAACTTCTGGTGGCAAGTTGTTCCACTGGTTAATTGTTCTCACTGTCAGGAAATTTCTCCTTAGTTCTAAATTGCTTCTCTCCTTGATTAGTTTCCACATATAATATATTAAACGTTAAGACATACATAATAGTATTTTTCCAATTTCCAATTTCTACTTCTGCTGGCCAACCACTGATAAAATAAGTCCCATGTTGTGAAAATACAGAATATATCTTCTTTGTCTTTTATCTTTAACGTCAACCTATCCATTTCTGCACAATCTAGTATTTTTTTAATTACATCTTCTTCTATGGGTAGCTCTTCGTTTTTCCAGTTGCTGTGCATATACAGTTTTTGCTGCCGTCAAGACACGTAATATTAAATATATATTCCCTTTATCGTATTTTTCTGGTACTATGCCTAACGGAAATATTTCTGATTTATAATCTATGTGTTGCTTTAACGTGTTTTCCAACCGTGTATGTATTTTCGTCCAGTATTTTTTTGCCTTTGCACATGTCCACCACATGTGATAATATGTGCCCGTTTTCCCCCCCTCCTCCCATTCCTGATTGGCTACCTTGTGGAACGACTCCACGATGGGGGGAACGGACCAGAAACCACGGTGATGTGGGGTTACCGCCGTTCATTGACCCCTCCTACACTTTCCGGGTTTGCAATCCGAAGGATTGGACAGGCCACAATAGACTTCTGTTTTTCTGACTCATCCAGAGGTGGATGGGCACTCCGAATGCCTGTCTTGTAGCCAGAGAGATGGTTGGCACAGGTGCCAAGTTTGAAGCGGGTATGTGTGTGCGTAACACAATGAGAGGGCTCCGTTTGCGGGGTGCCAAGGGCTGACGGCCAAGTAAACAGCGCAGCCATTATTTAAAATATTCCTCGCAGTTGGAGAGTTCCCTTTGGGGCATTGTGGAAAATTAAGTCGGCAGTGCCAGGCATTGTGGTGGTGGTGGGGAAATGTAGGGGGATTATGGGTGAATGAAGCTGTGGCTGGATGGAATTAAGAGATCCTTGGCTTCCTGGCCCATTAACTGGTAAATAGAACCCCAAGTTATTCCAGAAATTATTAAGTAATAAGAAATTATTCTTATATGGAATAAGAATAATTCTTATTCTGCCTGGTGGCGCAGCAGACTAATAGCCTGTTATTAACATTCAGCTGCCTGCAATTACTGCAAGTTCGAATCTCGCCAGGCTCAAGGTTGACTCAGCCTTCCATCCTTTCTAAGGTAGGTAAAATGAGGACCCAGTTTGTGGGGGCAATAAGCTGACTTTGTATAAATATACAAAAGGATGAAGGCTATTGCTTAACGCATTATAAGCCGCCCAGAGTCTCCGGAGAAGGGCGGCATATAAATCAAATTTTAAAAAAATAAATAAATTATTATTTCACCTGGAATTAAGGGGGGAATTTCCTGACAGCGAAGAACAATTAACCAATGGAAACGAAGTTGCCTCCAGAAGTTGTGGGTGAAATATGTAGGTAATAAGCCTTAGAAGGACAGTTCGGTAAACCAAAATTGTTATCCCTTTGCTGTGTTGGAGTCGGCCAAAGTTTTGTAGAAAGGGTTTGGCATTTTCTAAACAACCCAAAATGGATGAGATTTGGGGGCAAGGCAGAAAAGCCCGTCCTTTGAATCGGTTATTTCAGTTTTCAATTATTAAATCAGGTATTTCGGGTATATTCAGAGTTTGGCCGCCCTCATTGTCAAAAAGAGAAGTCTTTCTGTATTCTCCAGGCCTTCCCGTAAACTTTTTGTTTGAACTCTTTGGTGAAACGTGTTTTAAGATATTCAAAGAAATTTCCCAGCGCGTGCATTTTTTTTTTTAGTTGTCTCTTAACAAAGTGAGCAATTGTGCCTCTGTTTTTTAACTCCCTGGCCTTTTTTACGGCTAGAAATGAAGCTTTCTCTTGATCGTTTATTGATTGATCGCTTTATTGTTTTTAATTGAGGATCTGAAAGTATTTGCGAGTTGCTTCCTTGTTGGAAACGGTCCAAAATAGGGGGGGTTTTCCTAATCCCCTCCGTTTCTCTCTCTCTCTCTTTCTTTCTTTCTTTCTTTCTTTCTTTCTTTCTTTCTTTCTTTCTTTCTTTCTTCTTTTTTTTTTTGCAGAGGCTGTAAAAATGTTAAAAGCTTAAAAAAAAGCTAAATTAAAAAGACCAATACAAGAGGGAATGAATTGGAAACAAAGAGCGATAAAAATAAGTTTTTTTGAAAGGAGGGGTTAAAAAATTTGGCTGGATCGGCATTTTGTAAGCTCCAGATTTGAGCCGGCTACCGTGTTTCCCTGAAAATAAGACCCTGTCTTATATTTTTTTTGAACCCCGAAATAAACGCTTGGTCTTATTTTCGGGGGGGGGTTGTCTTATTATTTTGGGGCGCATGGAGCAAGATGGGGCTCCTCTTGCCATCTTACCTGATTTCCAGCTCTGTCTCTCTAACCCAGGGGTCTGCAATCTTTAACACTCAAAGAACAATTTGGACCCATTTCCCACAGAAAAGAAAACACCGGGAGCCACAAAACCCTTCCCGTGCCTGACTATTCCTTGAGTGGCCACAAAACTAGCAAATGTAGTTGAATTAAATGTTCTGTTTTCTTCTGAAACTTTGCTTTTCTTGGATTTATCCATGGTTGGCCTACCGGAGGTTGAAAAGCTCAATAAATTGCGTGCCGGCGGTGTTGCACATTGATGGTTGTGACGCATATTTTGAGTGACAGGGAGCCGCAGCAGAGGGCTGAAAGAGCCACATGCGGCTCCAGAGCTGCAGGTTGCTGACCTCTGCCCTAACCCTAACCCAAGGTAATGGTGGGGATCGGCCGCGCATGCGCTTATATATTTTCGGGGAGGGCTTATTTTCAGGGAAACAGGGTATTCTGTACCAGGATATGGGCCACCTAGTCCTATAGATCTGGATGGGTTCCAGGTTCCAGCATCCTCTGCCTCTGTTCTGGAGATAATATGGTATTTGTAGTTCCACAGTTAATATTTACGGATCATCTTATGTTTTTGAGATTTGGTGAGCGTAAGAAAAGACAGGGCAAAGAGGGAAGTGGATTGCATAAAAACAGCTTTGTTTTTACAGGAAGTCCTTTGACTTACGACCGCAATTGGGATAGGCATTTCCCTTGCTGGTTGTTAAATGAGTTGTGGCCTATTTTACAGCCTTTTTTTTTTTGCCACGGTGGTTAACCGTATCACTGCGGTTATTAATTGACTCGTGGTCATTAAATGAATTTGGGCTTCCCCGGTTGATCTTGCGCATGAAAAGTCGTAGGTGGGAGATAATTTTGTGTTTCTGGTACAACTTCCCTTGGCAGCTTTTTGCAAGTCTGTATTTCAAGGCTCTAGTCCTTAAGGGGTGCAGGAAATTTAAGTTCCTGGACTGTGTTTGCATGCAAGTATTCCTCCTCTTAGCTGTGCATTTCAGGAAATTCTCAAGTTTTTAATCCTTGCTTACAATGATTAGGTTGATTACACTGATTACAGTTAGGCTCCACTAACTGTCGGTCATCAAGTTTCTAGCCCTCAGTTTTTACATTTAGTAAGTTCCACAAGCAAAATATCACCAGGCTTCTAATCCTTAGTTATTGCACTTACTCAATTCCAAAAACTTCTCCATCAAGGTTCTAGTCCATAGTTTACGCAATTGCTAGGTTCTTCAGACAACATGTCATCTTTTTTTCCCAAGTCTTTAGTAGTTACAATTAATAGGTTCCACAAACTGTCCTTAGTGCTCACAATTAGCAAGTTCCGCAAACTGTGTTTAATCAAGATGCTAGTCCTTAGTGCTCACAATTAGCAGGTTCCGCAAATGGTGGTTCACCAAATCCTGAGTGGTTGCATAAATGAAATAAAAGGCTAATCTGTCTGGGAGGAAGGATACCTTTAATTTTGTTAGCGCACTCACACATTTCCTTCAATCATACAATCCTTTAGACGGTAACCTAGCCGAAGGGGACGGCGTTTTTTGCACACCACGATAAAAATGAAAAATAAGTTTTGAATATAATAAATATGTGAATATTCAAGAGAGGAAATCCTGCTCCTTCAGATCTTCCAGTGTTTTATACCCTTCATCCTTACGACCAAGTCCATCCACCTTTTCTGCTGGTTGTCCTCTTCTTCTTTTTCCATCCAACTTTCCCAGCATTATGGACCTCTGTAGGAATCGTACAGCCAGGTAGAGATGGATGGATGGATGGATGGATGGATGGATGGATGGATGGATAGACGGACGGATGAATGGACAGATGGATGGACAGACGGATGGACAGATGGGCAGAGGGTGGTTGGATGGGCAGAGGGTGGGTGGATGGATGGATGGATGGGCAGACAGGTGGATGGATGGATGGGTGGATGGATGGATGGATGGATGGTGTGCCATTAACTCGGTGTAGACTCTTAGCAACCACAACTATAGATTTTCTCCGGGAGATTCTGTTCCCAGCCTTGTACTTCAGACGTTCCATCTTTGCACTCATCTCCACTTTAATCAAATCCATCCCCCTTGTTCTTGGTCAGCCTCCCTTCCCTGCCTGCCTTCCTTCCTTCCTCCCTCCCTCCCTCCCTCCTTTCCTTCCTTCCAGTTATCCCAACCTTATAAACTTCTCAGGAAAGATAGGTCTTCATGTTGATTAATGAGTTGTATGCCATCAAGTTGGAGATGTGGATTGTCTCCATGATGATGTGTTCTTAACCTAGTCCTTCAACTCTTCCAAGGGTGCCCCCATCACCACTTTAACTGAGTCCATCCCTCCTTGCTGATGTCCACCCTCTTCTTCTCTGTCCTTCCCTCTCTCCCAGCATTATAGACTTTTCAAGAGAGCGAGGTCTCCATGTTGATTAATTGGGTATGGGTCAACTCATCACGCTGGTGTCAGCTCTTGGCAACCATACATAGATCTTCTCCAGATGACCCATCTCTAACCTGGTCCTTCAGCTCTTGCAAGGATGGACTCATTGCCCTTAAGTTCATCACCCTTGCTCATTGTCATGCCCTTCTTCTCTTTCCTTCCACTTTTCCCGGCATTAGAGACTTCTCCAGAAAGTTAGATCATCCTATAACGTGCTCGAAGTGAGATCATCATGGCTGCCTCAAGTGAGAATTCTGTCTTGCTTTGTTTGATGAGCTGTTGGTCTCCCTTCCTTTGATCTGAGGGCTACAGATACAGATACAGATTAACAGAGTTGGAAGGGACCTTGTAGGTCATCTAGTCCAACCCTCCTTCCCGCCTCCTTCCGACACCATTTTTGACAGATGGCAATCCGGTCTCTTCTTGAAAGCTTCTAGGGATGAAGCTCCCACAACTTCTGAAGGCAACTTGGTTGATTGTTCTCACTGTCAGAAAATTTCTCCTTATTTCTATGGTCGAATCTCTCCTTGGTCAGTTTCCATCCATTATTTCTCGTCTGGACTTCAGCTGCTTTGGATAATAGCTTGACCTCCCTCCTCTCTGTGGGAGCCCCTCAAATATTGGAAGACTGCTATCCTGACTCTCCTGGTCCTTCTCTTTACTAGACTAGCCATGCCCAGTTCCTGCAACCGTTCTTTGAATGTTTCAGCCTCCGGTCCCCTCATCATCCTGGTTGCTCTTCTCTGCACTCTTTCTAGAGTCTCCACATCTTTTTTATAGCGTGGTGACCATGCAGAATTCTAGGTGTGGTCTTACTAAGGCTTTATAGAGTGGTAGTAGTACCTCCCTTGATCTTGATTGCATCCCTCTGTTAATGTGTATAGGTGATTAAGAAGTATAGGTGATTAATAAAGGACTTCAAAGTCGTTCCAAATATTCTGCTGTCTTTGTCCTACAGCTCCTCGGAGATCTTTCACTCCAAAACCAGCAGCGGGGAAATTTGCAAGGCGACAAAACGCCAAATTGCGAGCCCATCAAAGCGACATATCTGTGCATCTGAACATTGCTGGGATTTTCAGCCGTGGAAATATTCTGGATTTTTTTTTTTTTTTTTACCCTAGCAACTGTCCCTTTGGCAACTAAGAGAATTAGAATTCTAATTCTTTAGAATTCCATTTCTTTGGGGTTTTTTATTTTGTTTTTGCTTCGGAAGGGGAAAGCTAGCCACGGAAGTTGGATTTCCTATTAAGTCTGGATTTAAAACCTGTTTTAGGGCCATGCTGCCATATGGGAAGCGAAGCTTGCGTGCTCTGGAATTTGTGAGTGAAATCAGGAATGATTTCCCCCCCCCCCCCCCCCCCCCCACTCCCCGTCTTTCCAAAATGGGAGACGCGATCTCAGCTTTGGCTATCTCGGTTTCTTTCTTTCTTTTTCTCATCTTTCTCATCTAAGACTCCAGAAAACAACACTGGACGTTTTAAAGAAGATATTGGATAATCATTGGTCTGAAGTGGTGTAGGGTTTCCTGCCTAAATGGGGGTTGGACTAGAAGACCTCCCAAGGTCCCTTCCAACTCTGTTGGAAGCTCAAAATACATTTTAGAATAGAATAGAATAGAATAGAATAATGTATTTTGAGCTTCCAACACAAGACAGGGATGAGGGGTGCCAATTTTTATTGGAGAGCTTTTCTCTTTCTTTCTTTCTTTCTTTCTTTCTTTCTTTCTTTATTTATTTATTTATTTATTTATTTATTTTTATGACATTAAAAGCTAGGGAAAAAGGTGCAAAAGAACTGGTAAAAAAGAAAATAAGAGGGAAAACAGGGAGAACAGGAGAGGAAAGGAACAAAAGAAAGAACAAGAAGAAATATAGAAATACGGACTTCCAATCCAACCAGTTTGCTCTATTTCTGCCTTCCCTAGATTATGGAACAAAAATTCTTCCTTCTCCAAAATTTGCCACCATTCCTGATGGATTAAGGCGGTGTTTTTTTTTTAATCTCTGTTTTTTTCATTAGTTGCAGAATAGAAAAGGAAGCATCCCAGAGATGCCCTTGTCAGGCTGTTGTGTCTCAGGATATGTAAGTCCTCGGCTTACAACAGTTCATTTAGTGACCATTCAAATGACCGTTTCTCACACTTATGACCTTTGCAGCGTCAACCCAGGGGTCAACGTGATCGAAATCCAGCCGCTTGGCAACTGACTTGCATTTATGACAGTCACGTGGTCCCATTTTACGACCTTCTGACGAGCGCAGTCAAAGCCAGGTTCCCTTAACAACCGTGTGACTAACTGAACGACGGCAGCCACTAACCGCCGCGGCAAGGAAGGTGGTAAAACGGGACAAAGCTCACTTTTAACAGCGGTCTCGCTTAGCGACATCAATTGCAGCCGTAAGTCGAGGACCTGTCTGTACTTGTTGTTGTCGTCCCTTTTCAAGCTTCCATCCGGAAAGAACAAAACTAGATTCTGTGAATTGGACACAGCGGGGGAGTTAAATTTTTTTTTTCCATTCTGCTTTGTTGACTCATGGATTTTTTAAGCTGACGTAGCAGAGCTGCAGATGTTCGCTGAAAGTTTTCCTTTCTTTGTGAGAAGAAACCAAAATAGGTTGGATGGATAAATTCAATGCGCTTTTCTTTTGCCAAACTTAACACTTTCTTATGTTCATCCGGGACTGCTAGCTTTTAAAAAGAACAAAAACAAAACACGAGTTGCTAAAGTAAAAGCATTTGCATTGGTCATTTGCATGGAACAGCTGGAAAAATATAGTTGTTTTTTGTTTTTATTTTGTTTCCAGGCAGGAAACTCGGCTTCTTCTTTCAGTCTTTTTTCCCAGAAGCAAACGCAAAGAATTGAAATGAATCTGAAAGGCCACTGTGTAATAATAATAATAATAATAATAATAATAATAATAATAATAATAATAATAAACAATAAAAATGTCTTTGACATTTTTATTAAACAGCATCTATCTATGCCAGGTCCTTGAGAAGGACTGAGCAGGGAGATAAAAAATGCTAAACCCAGCCAAAACATCTCCCTAACTGTGACTAACCATATTAATAATAATAATTTAAAATATAAGGTTGTTGTTGTTGTTGTTATTATTATTATTATTATTATTATTACAGTATACACAGCAAACGAAATGACCATGCTGGATTTCGAATCCCAAATCACTAGTCGAACACTTCCCAAGCATAATAATAAACTCTTCTTCTTCTTCTTCTTCTTCTTCTCCTTCTCCTTCTCCTTCTCCTTCTCCTTCTCCTTCTCCTTCTCCTTCTTCTCCTCCTCCTTCTCCTTCTTCTTCTTCTTCTTCTTCTTCTCCTCCTCCTCCTGCTCTTCTTCTTCTTCTTTTTCTTCTTCTTCTCCTTCTCCTTCTCCTTCTCCTTCTCCTCCTCCTCCTCCTGCTCTTCTTCTTCTTCTCCTCCTTCTCCTTCTCCTTCTTCTCCTCCTCCTGCTCTTCTTCTTCTTCTTCTTCTCCTTCTCCTTCTTCTTCTTCTTCTTCTCCTCCTCCTCCTCCTCCTGCTCTTCTTCTTCTCCTTCTCCTTCTCCTCCTCCCTCCTCCTCTGCTCTTCTTCTTCTTCTCCTCCTTCTCCTTCTCCTTCTCCTCCTCCTCCTCCTGCTCTTCTTCTTCTTCTTCTCCTTCTCCTTCTTCTTCTTCTTCTTCTTCTCCTCCTCCTCCTCCTCCTCCTGCTCTTCTTCTTCTTCTCCTCCTTCTCCTTCTCCTTCTTCTCCTCCTCCTCCTGCTCTTCTTCTTCTTCTCCTTCTCCTTCTCCTTCTCCTTCTCCTTCTCCTTCTCCTTCTCCTCCTCCTCCTCCTCCTCCTCCTCCTCCTCCTCCTCCTCCTCCTCCTCCTTCTTCCTTCTTCTTCTTCTTCTTCTTCTTCTTCTTCTTTCTTCTTCTTCTTCTTCTTCTATTTCTTCTTCTTCTTCTTCTCCTCCTCCTCCTCCTCCTCCTGCTCTTCTTCTTCTTCTTCTTCTTCTTCTTCTTCTTCTTCTTCTTCTTCTTATTATTATTATTATTATTATTATTATTATTATTATTGCAATCAGGGAATCACGAGGCAGGTGTAAAACTGCATGTGGAATGTGATCGTTTCTGACTTCCAAGACCTTGTTTTGAGAAAGACACGGATATGATCCTGCTGTTGAGTGTTTCATTTTTTGTGGGTTTTTTTTTTTAAAAAAAAAACCAAGCTTCTAGCCCTCAAGGCTGAAGATCTTAACGTTTGAAATTGCCGACCCGAACGGGGAAAATGAACAGCTTACAGAAGCTTAAAAAATCAACCCCCTTTGCAAACGTTTCCGCTTTGTGATGAGTTTGTGCGCCCGGAGCGTTGTGAAGGAAACCTAAAAATACCGGAGCAACACCAAACAAAGAATACAATTATATAACAGGAACGGAAGGTGGTTGAATAATAGGAAGTTGTGATTCATTTTAAGACTTCTCTTTAGGCAAATCTACCCATCCGCCCGTTCCCCCGTCCCTTCTCTCTCTCTCATTTTCTCTTCTGAAATCCCGAAGACGGGTTTCATTGGTCTTTTCTCTGTGCGCGCGAAGAGGTTGTGCAATCTTATTGCAAGCTCCGAGTTCGAAAACCAACTTACCCCTGTTCCAAAGTTCGAACGGCATTGGGGGGAAAAAAGTGACTTGCCATTGATCCTCATACTTACGACCGTTGCAATGCAATGTCCCGGGGGGCGATCGGAACTGTTTGAAACCTTCCCGGCTGGCCTGATTCATTTCACGACCCCAACACTGGATGAGTTTGCACCAATCAGTCTCTCTCAGAACACCCCACCTTACAGGGTTGTTGTTGTAGCAGGAACAAGGAGGGTTAAGTATGTTCCCAGCCTTGAGTTATTTATAAAAAAAATTAAATAAAGGCAGGGGAAAAAAAATCCAATCCAATCAGTCCATCCGCGCCGCAGCCCCGTCTCCAAATACGGCCATTACAGGACATTCTCCCTGCTCATTCCACGCTAACAACAACCCTGCCAGGTAGGCTAAGCAGAAAACACAAAGCCTCTGGCCTTATGCGGCAAAACACGGCCCATCCGCCTCTCGCGATCCAGCACAATCCATCAGAGATTTTTTTGGCTGCAGATCTCGGCATCCCAACGATCCTGCCAAAATTTAGATTAAAGCAAGATAGATTTAGAGGCCGGCTGGTTTTAAGTAACTTCTGGGCAGAATCGCGGGTACCTCAATCCATTAAAGCGAGTGTCGTCGCGGCCCTTAGTCATCAAAAGCACATTATAATAGACGGGATGGCTCTCCAGGCCCAAAGAGGCACTTAAGAAAAAGTATTTTTATATATATTGATGACTTCTGTGCTGCAAGATTTATCTGCAGATCCTATCTCAAAGCGCCAGGGAAAGATCGACAGTTAGTCCTAGATCAGGGGTCGGCAACCTGGGGCTCTGGAGCCGCATGTGGCTCTTTCATCCCTCTGCTGTGGCTCCCTGTTGCTGGTCGGCTCCACGATTGATAGGGCTTTCGGTTAGGAGGAAAAGGGATGCCGCGCTAGGAGGAGACTCTATGGTGGGGGAAATCGGACTTCTGGTCGGCTCCAGAATTGAACAGGGGCTTCCAGTTAGGACCTTTGTGGCTCTTTTGAGTGTAAGGTTGCCGACCTCTGTCTTAGGCTTACCCCGCTCCTTTAGTGACCGTTCCAAAGTTGCAACGGCACTGAAAACAAGTGACTTTGGATTGTTTTTCACACTGTCACTGTCGCAGCACCGTCAGCTGATCCAAATTGGGACGCTTGGCCACTGACTCCCACTTACGACGGTTGCGACCTTCTGACAGGCAATGGGGAAGCCGGATTCGCTTAACAACCGGGCGGCTAACGTTATCAACGGCAAGAGAGATTCACTTAACAAGAAATGTCAAACGGGGCAAAACGGAACAAACGCCGTCACTTAGCAGCATAAATTTGGGGCTCCATTGTGGTCGTAAGTCGAGGACTACCTGTGATTGGGGAGGGGAGGGAATCTGCAGGTGCAGTTATTGGCACTCGGAAAGCTTGCAAAATCTCTGCGGAAAGAGCAGGTCGAAGCTTCCTTGCGTGCAGAAAGCTAGCAGCGCAGGGAAAGCGAGCAGCAATTTTCCGCGCCGAAATGTGCGTTATTTTCAATTCTGCTGCAAAAACAAAAATGCTGCAGGTTGTATCCTCGACTTCAGACCACCATTGGGACCAGGATTAGTGCTGCTAAGCAAGTTGGTTTTGTTAAGTAAGCCACGCCTGATTTTACAACCTTTTTGCCGGTTAAAAGTAAAGATATGCCAGTTGCCAAGCGTCCAAATTTTGATCCGTTGACACTTGGGATGCTGCACTGGGGGTGGAGGGGATCATTCTGAGGAATCGGTTGTAAGTCCCGTTTTGTTCAGCGCCGTGTAACCAATAAACGCATGGTCGTAAGTAGAGAACTGCCTGTATTGTTGCTGGAAACAATGGGATGGTTCTTCAATCTAGAGAAAATCAGAACCAGGAAAAAAAAGGGGGAGAAATGGATTTCAAAGCCCAGACAAGACTACCGAATGCCACCAAATTCTATCTTGGCAACGATCCCATTGCAATAATGCATCTCTGGTTATTTTCCTCCCACTCCATCCCAGGTGCCAGGCTCAAGTTTTTGTCCTCCCCCATTTCGGGGAAACGCAGCGAAGGGACCAACTCAGCAAAAAAAGGAGCCGCTGAGCGGGCGCCAGCGTGATCCACAGGCCAGCCCACGAAACACGAGGCCCCCCATCACGTGCCCTGAATCTATAGCAGCTTCTCCAAACTCCCAGTTCACCCCCCGAGATGCCCGCGCCGAGAACTCTCTCCCAGATACCCTTCGCCGTGAAACTGAATCAGCTTTCTGAATTTAAAAAAAGGGGAAGGAAATTGAGGGCGCGCACTCAGCAAGCTGGGGCATTCCTCCTTCCGGCTCGTCGCAGCCTCGTGAGCCCCTGAACTGAATTTGCTATGTCAGGTTTCCTTTCTTGATTCATCCTTTCTCGATAAGGCTTTGCGGCTGTCCTCTTCAAATCATCATCATTTTCTCCTCTGCTGCACTGCCTGCAAACGTCCCCAGCTCTTTTTTCCAGGAGTTGGCACTTTGTTTCTGCTAAATATATATATTCATATATATATTTCCACACTTCTGCAAACATTGGCGTCTTTGGAGGCAACCCGTTTCCAGGAACGGGGTGAAAAATTGGGGAGAAATGGAAGCAGAGGCAGGAGGGAAACCCGTCGGACGAACGTAGACTGCCGAGAAACCCAAATGATGACTTTATTTTACCGACACGGGGGGTAATTCCTGGGTAGTCCTGAGTTGGCTGGAGTCGTGATCTACGTGGGGAATGCATGAAAGTTTCCCTGGGGTTTGATCAGTGGTGAAATCCAAATTGTTTTGACTACTAGTTCTGTGGGCGTGGCTTGGTGGACGTGGCAGGGGAAGGATACTGCAAAATCCCCATTCCCTCCCCACTCTTGGAGGAAGGATATTGCAAAATCTCCATTCCCGCCCCATTCCTGGGGGAAGGATACTGCAAAATCCCCATTCCCTCCCCATTCCTGGGGGAAGGATATTGCAAAATCTCCATTCCCACCCCACTTTGGGGCCAGCCAGAGGTGGTATTTGCCGGTTCTCCAAATTGCTCAAAATTTCCGCTACCGGTTCGCCAGAACCTGCTGGATTTCACCCCTGGGTTTGATCCTGCTGGGATGTTTTGGTTCAAAGAGATTTCACACAGCCATTTCTCAGCCATTTCTCTCTTTGTGCAAAGGGCTGCCTAGAAAGAGCGGCTGAGGTTTTTCTCCACAAAGGAGTGGCGTAGAATTACCCAGCCTCCTCCTAAGGCTGGAAGGGACCTTGGAGGCCTTCTAGTCCAGCCCCGTGCTCAAGCAGGAGATCCTATATACCCGTGATGGCAAACCTATGGGACGCGTAGGTCACCCCAGCTCAGCTCTGCAAACGTGACAACAAAGTTGTACAATTGGGCACAACTCAACAATTGCCTTGCCTTGCCTTCAGAAAGGAAGGGAAGGAGGGAGGGAGGGAGGGAGGGAAAGAAGGAAGAAAGGAAGGAGAGAGGGAGGAAGGGAGGATAGAAGGAGAGGGAGAGAGGGAGGATAGAAGGGAGAGGAAGGAAGGAAGAGAGGGAAGAAAGGAGGGAGGGAGGATAGGGAGGGAGAGGAAGGAAGGAGAGGGAGAGGAAGGAAGGAGAGGGTGGGAGAGGGAAGGAGGAAGGGAGGAAGGAAGGAAGAGAGGAAAGAAAGAAGAGGATAAGAGGGAAGGAGGAAGGAATGGAGGAGAGAGGGAAAGGAAGGCAGGAGAGGGAAGAAAGGAAGGAGGGAGGGAGGATAGAAGGAGGAAAGGAAGGAAGGAGGGGGAGAGGAAGGAAGGAGGGAGGATAGAAGGGAGGGAGAGGAAGGAGGAAGGAAGGAGAGAGGGAGAGGAAGGATAGGGAGGGAGAGGAAGGAAGGAGATGGAGAGTGGGAGAGGGAAGGAGGAAGGGAGGAAGAGAGGGAAGAAAGGAGAGAGGATAGGAGGGAAGGAGGAAGAAGGAGGGAAAGAAGGAGGGAATTTGCAACTATTATGACTTGGGGTTATCTCTTTCTGTTCTTGAGGCCGCCTGCGTTGGAATGCAATCTCTGCAGGAACATTTAATTCAAGCGGTTTAGAAAACAGGATTTGTTCTGCCACACAGCACCAGGCTTTTAATCATCAGGAAGGAATTTCAGCAGCTTTCAGGCAGGAATTAGTATGTCAACCCCGTCCTTCAGTTGGTTGGAAGGGCCCTTTTATCCCGTACTTTCCAGCGTTATCTAGCAGCAGCGGGGACAGTGGGAGGGAAAGTAATATGAGATCTTGGCTTTCGATTGCGATGCGAAGAATGCGGATGGATTTCTTGTGGACTCTGTGCCTCTGAAAAGCACAGGCGGATTGGGCTCAGGAACACGAAAACCTATTCAAAGGTTTCCAGGCCATGAAGCAAAATAGGGAGTTTTCCCTGTCCCAAATTCCATATTGAAAGAAAAAGGGAAGGGAAGGGAAGGGAAGAGGAGGAAAGGAAAGGGAAGAGGAGGAAAGGAAAGGAAAGAAAAGGAAACAGGAGGAAAGGAAAGGAAAAGAAAGGAAAAGAAAGGAAAAGAAAGGAAAGGCGGAAAGGAAAGGAAAAGAAAGGAAAGGAGGAAAGGAAAAGAAAAGAAAGGAAACAGCAGGAAAGGAAAGGAGGAAAGGAAAGGAAAGATGAAGAAAAGAAAGGAAAAGAAAGGAACAGGAGGAAAGGAAAGGAAACAGGAGGAAAGGAAAAGAAAGGAAAGGAGGAAAGGAAAGGAAAAGAAAGGAAACAGGAGGAAAGGAAAAGAAAGGAAAGGAGGAAAGGAAAGGAAAAGAATGAAACAGGAGGAAAGGAAAAGAAAGGAAAGAGGAGAAAGGAAAGGAGGAAGAAAGAAAAGGAAAGCTAGGGAAGGGAAGGAAGAGGAGAAAGGGAAAAAGGAAAGGGAGGGAGGGAGGGAGGAAGAAGTTATTTTTCAAATTTACAACCTTTGCAGCATGATCTAAATTGGGATGCTTGGCAACTGACTCACGTCAGTGACCCATGGTCACATGGGGGAAGCCAGATTCACTTAACAACCAGATTACTGCACCGATTCGCTTAACAACTTGTGTGGCAAGAAAGGTCGTTAAAACGGGGGGCCAAGCTCACTTCACACCCGTCTCGCTTAGCTACAGAAATGTCGGCCTCCTGTTGTGGTCGTCGTACGTCGAGGACTTACCTGTCGTTTTGAATTTCTTTCTTTTTTTTACCCCCCTCCTGTAATTTCTCGTTCCAGAGCTCAACTCAGGAGATTGGAGAAGAATTTGAAGATAGCGTGATTTACAGTATTTCTCTCCGGAAAGTTCAGCTTCATCACACAGCCAACAAAGGCCAGCGATGGCTGGGCGTAAGTTCCTTATTTATCCTTTTTGAGGGTGTGTGTGTGTGTTTGAGAACACTGGCCTACCTTGCAGGGCTCTGGTAAGCACGAGTGGGTGGAGCTTTCCTCCCCCTGGACACAAAATACAATTATATCCTGCTCTTTGATTATTCTATGTATTTCCACAAGGGCTGAGATTGTTCCCCTCGGATGGAAGTGAAGCTTTTAAGCCAATAATAATCGTGCAAGGTAGTCCCTGTTTTGTGACGGCCTCATTTAGCAACCGTTTGCTATATGTATAATTATATTTACATCTTCTTTACTGTATCTCTCTGGGAGAATACCCAATTAAAAAAAAAAAAACTCTGGTTTTAATTCTATAGATTTACGTAATATTTCTTCCAAACCGTTTCTAGACCAATAATTTTTTGCTTCTAAACATGATCACCACATAGGAGAGTATGTTCCCGGCAAATACAAACATTTTCCTACCATTTGGCTGATTTATCCTTAAACATCTTTGCTAATCTTTCTGGTGGCATATGCCACCTGTAAAAACATTTTATATAGATTTTCTTCGCAGGTCCGTAAAACAAAGGAAAAAAATTATATAAGCGCCGTCGTGGTTTCGCTTAGCGATCACTTCACTTAATGACCAAGTTGCTGGTCCCCTTTCATGGTCGCTAAACAAGAACTCCATGCACTAATGCCAATACAGGCAGTCCTCGTCTTATGACATTCATTTAGGGGACCGTTCAAAGTTACAACGGCCCTGAAAAAAGTGACTTACGGCCGTTTTCACCAGCATCCCCAGGATCCAAATTCAGACGCTTGGCAACTGACTCGTATTTATGACGGCCGCAGTGTCCCCCCGGGCTCATGCGATCCTGTTTTTCGGGGACTTTCTGACGAGCAAAGACAACGGGGAAGGATGCTGTCTAGCCTTGAGGGCTAGAAGCTGGCTTATTTTAACTGCCGATCCGTTGGGCTTGCCGCCTTGCCGAAAACTCCATCCAGCGAGGTTTTAGAGTTTCCTGCCTGAGCTGAGGGGTTGGACTAGAAGACCTCCAAGGTCCCTTCCAACTCTGTACGGGGCCCTGGAGAAGGAGAATATCTGAGCAGCTGAGTTGAGCATTCAGCCCCTCCTCTGTTAGGGAATTGAGGTGTGGCGTCTGCGAAGCAGCGGAAAATATTTTGAATATTCTAAGGGCTGATCCCGAGGTGACCAAACAGATTGTGTATTTGTTTTATTTTCCTTTTCAAACTACGCCAGCACAGCTGAGAAAATAAAACGGTTGGCCGCAGATCCAGAACGAAGACGTTTGTTTTGATTCTGGCACGGTTCTCGAGCGGTGGAAACACGCTCCGTGCCCTGCGGAGTAGACCAAAGGGCTGCCTTGCAGTTAATCCTCGGCTTAACGACCGTTGCTGGGACTAGAACCAGAATTTCCAGACCTAAGCCAGGTGGTTGCTAAGTGAATTGCTCCGGATTTTACCGGCCTCACAGTTAGTTAAGAAAATCGTTGCCGTCGTTGAGCGAACAGTGCGGTCGTTACACGAATCCAGCTTCCCCCTCATTGATTGTGCGTCCTCGGCTTTAAAGCAGCCCTTGGGACTCCCCTCCTCATGATTTCTCTCCCTTTGCAGTTTGAGAACGAGTCGGCTTTGAACCTCTATGAGACGTGCAAAGTGCGGACGATCAAAGCCGGCACCCTGGAGAAGTTGGTGGAATACCTGGTCTCGGCGTTCAAAGGCAACGATTCCACCTACGTGACGATTTTCCTCTGTACCTACCGGCGTTTGCGACCACGAAGCAGGTCCTGGATCTTCTGCTCAACCGGTAATCCTTTCTCCCTCCTGAAGGGAGGCAGGGCCTGCTTTCAAGGCCTGAGTGATAGCCAGATGGGTCCCCCCCATCTCTTGTGGGCTGGCCTACCTAAAAGGGTTGGTGTTCGTTGGGGTTTCCTTGACCTGGAGAAAGGCGGTTTGCCTTCAGCACCTGATGAGGTGGGCTGGATTGTCGGATCTTGGAAGGATTTGAGTTTGGGAAACGGGTAGAGAGTAGGCAAGGCTGTCGGCCCATCCCTCAGCAGGCCTTCTTGCCTTCCTTTTCTCGTCTGTTTCCTTCCTTCTCTCATCTTCCTTCCAAGAGAGAGGATGGATTAATTCCAAGAGGGAGGAAGGATGGATTCCAAAGGTGAATGAGAAAGAGGGAAGGAAGGAAGGAACCCTTGAAGCTTTCTTTCTTTCTTTCTTTCTTTCTTTCTTTCTTTCTTTCTTTCTTTCTTTCTTTCTTTCTTTCTTTCTTTCTTCTTTCTTTCTTTCTTTCTTTCTTCCTTCCTTGCTTCCTTTTCCTCTTTCTTATTTTCTTCCTTCCTTCTTACCATCCTTCCTTGCTTCCTTCTTCCTTCCTTCCTCCCCCTCCCTCCCTCCCTTCCTTTCTGCTTTCCTTCTTTCTTATTTTCTTCCTTCCTTCTTACCTTTCTTGCTTGCTTGCTTCCTTCCTTCTTCCTTCCTTCCTTTCTCCTCCCTCCCTCCCTCCCTCCCTCCCTCCCTTCCTTTCATCTTTCCCTCTTTCTTATTTTCTTCCTTTCTTCTTACCATCCTTCCTTGGTTCCTTCCTTCCCCCCTCCTTTCTTCTTTCCCTCTTTCTTAGTTTCTTCCTTCCTTCTTGCCATCCTTCCTTGCTTCTTTTCTTCTTCCTTCCTTTCTCCCCACTCCCTCCCTTTCTTCTTTCCCTCTTTCTTAGTTTCTTCCTTCCTTCTTGCCATCCTTCCTTGCTTCTTTTCTTCTTCCTTCCTTTCTTCCCACTCCCCTCCCTCCTTCCCTTCCTTTTTGCTTTCCCTCTTTCTTATTTTCTTCCTTCCTTCTTATCATCCTTCCTCCCTTCTTTCTCTCTCTCTCTTGCCTTCCTTCCCCCCTCTCTCTCCTTCCTTCCCTTCTTCTTCTCCTCTCCCTCAGCCTTTACCAATTTGCCCATCCATCCTTTCATGAAACGTACGAACACTTCAGAAGTATGTTGGATTTGTTCAGTAGAATAAAACGCTTCCTCTTTTGCAAGGCAGCTGATTCCATTCCTCTAAAGCAGTTTATCCTCAAACTTGTCTGACAGGTTACTGCATTAGCTTCAGCCCCCCCCCCCAAAAAAAAAATAAATATTTGCTTATATACAGTAGTAGCCAAAATTGTGGAAACCTTTTGGGAAAAGTGTATTTTCTAAAACTAGCTAATAACACCACTTTTGGGGGGGAGCAGTCCCATAAAACCATATATCAATGGAAAGATCATTTAATCAAGAATGTAATGCAATAACTTTTATGAAGGATTTGCTACTAGAATAGCAGTTATGGTATAAAGAAGAAAAGTGAGACACGTAGAAAAAACGAGATATACAAAAATGATCCCTGTCAGTGAATCCTTCGTTGGGTAACCTTTAGCATGAATGACGGCCTTACAACGTCTTCCCATGGAGGGGAACCAAGTCTTTTGAGTTCTGCAGCTGTTATGATGTGAAACCAAGATTGAAGGATGGCTTCTATTAACTGGGATTTATTGCTGGGTCGCTTCTGACCAGCAAGTTTCTTTAGTCGGCTCCATAGATTTTCCATTGGGTGAAGGTCTCGGCTATTCCCAGGCCATTCCAGCAGTGGAATAGGATTATCCTGAAACTCCAAAATAGAAATAGTGTTATTAGCCATCAAACCTCAAAAATACACTTTTCCCAAAAGGTTTCCACAATTTTGGCCACTACTGTATCTATCTATCTATCTATCTATCTATCTATCTCTATCTATCTATCTATCTATCTATCTATCTATCTATCTATCTCTCTATCTCTCTATCTCTCTATCTATCTCTATCTGTCTGTCTGTCTGTCTGTCTATCTATATCTATCTATCTATCTATCTATCTATCTCTATCTATCTATCTATCTATCTATCTCTATCTGTCTGTCTGTCTGTCTATCTATATCTATCTATCTATCTATCTATCTATCTATCTATCTCTCTATCTATCTATCTATCTCTATCTGTCTGTCTGTCTGTCTGTCTATCTATATCTATCTATCTATCTATCTATCTATCTATCTATCTCTATCTATCTATCTATCTATCTATCTCTATCTGTCTGTCTGTCTGTCTATCTATATCTATCTATCTATCTATCTATCTATCTATCTATCTATCTATCACCAGGAAGCTTCACTTACCTAACAAATAGCTGTTAAAAATAAATAAAGTTTTGCATAAACACCCTTTTCTCCTTTTTCTATTTAGCTATGGGAAGTTCAACCACCAAGCCAATGGAGATCACCCCAGGCACGCCGTGGATGAGAAGCTGGAGTTGAAAAAGTAAGTGCCAGTTACGTATTTGCCTCTCTTTCAAGTTTCTAGCCTTCAAGACGTTTTCCCCAGGGAAAACCGTACTACCATCATCATCCCCTCCCAAGCCTGGGGAAATCATAGCTTTAAAAGTACAGGTACTCCTCAATTTGTGACCACAATTGAGCCCCACATTTTTGTTGCTAAGTGAGAAATTTGTTAAGGGAGTTTTGCCCCATTTTACGACTTTTCTCGCCACAGTTCTTAAATTAGTAACACGGTTGTTAAGTGAATCTGGCTTCCCCATTGACTCTGCTGCTGCTGCTGCTGCTGCTTCTTCTTCCTCTTCTTCTTCTTCTTCTTCTTCTTCTCCTTCTTCTCCTCCTCCTTCCTCTTCCTCTTCCTTTTTTCCTCCTCCTCCTCTCCACACATCCTTCTAGCACTGATAATGTTACCTAGTTGGGTCATGAAATGTCTGCAAGAAAACCACCAAGCTCAGAGAGCGTCAAAGACCCCACATTTGAACCTTGAGCAACAAAAATATCCTCTGTTTAATAAACAAGCATCTCCAAAACCTTTAGCCTCCTTCTTCCTCTTAATCCCCCAGCACCATTTCATCCATCCTGGGAGCCTGGCTTGATCAATACTCCGAAGACTTCCGTAAACCGCCGGATTACACCTGCCTTAAGCAGCTGATCATTTACGTCCGGCTTAATATCCCCGGCTCGGATTTGGAGAGGCGAGCGCGAATCCTCTTCACTCAGTTCCAGCAACAAGAGCGGGCCGAGGCTGAAACGGAAGGTGAGCGCGGCATATATAACAACTTTCCAAAACCTGAGTTGGTTCTCCTACGGTTCGTTCGAACCCAACCTCTTGGCTTGCCGTTTCCTCAGAGGTGGGTTTCAGCAGGTTCGGACCAGTTCTGGAGAACCGGTAGCAGAAATTTTGAGTAGTTCGGAGAACCAGTAGTAAAAATTCTGACTGCTCCCCCCTCCATCTATTCTCTGCCTCCTGAGTCCCAGCTGATCTGGAGGGAATGGAGATTTTGCAGCATCCTTCCCCTGGAGTGGGGAGGGAATGGGGATTTTACAGTATCCTTCCCTTGCCACGCCCACCAAGCCACACCCACAGAACTGGTACTAAAAAAATTTGAAACCCACCACTGCGTTTCCTGCACCTGAACCTACCGTGTTTCCCCAAAAATAAGACCCTGTCTTATATTGTTTTGAACCCCAAAATAAGCGCTTGGCCTTATTTTCAGGGAGGTCTTATTATTTTGGGGCGTCTTACCTGATTTCCAGCTCTGTCACCCTAACCCTAACCAGAGGGAATGGCGGGAAATGGCTACGCATGCGGTTAAATATTTTCAGGGAGGGCTTATTTTGGTGGGAGGGTTTATTTTCAGGGGGCTTATTATTCGGGGAGGTCTTATTTTCGGGGAAACACGGTAGGAAACAAATTCATTGAAGAACCCGAATAAGAAGTCTGTGTGAATGGCTGTTGCCTGTTGCCCTTTCCTTGCTGTAGATCATCCCAGTTGCCCTCTGAGGTTGGAGGATGAAAATGGCCTGAGCGAAGGCAAGTCGGAGTTCTTGTCCTTTTCTCCAGAGATGGCGGCTGAGCAGTTCACTCTGATGGATGCTGTAAGTCCGGCCAGACCTGCTGTCCTTGGTGATCTTCTGCTTTCCTGCCTCTTTCCTCTGAACTGAGTGACCCCCTCACCTTTTCCCACGCAGGAGCTCTTTAAGAAAGTGGTGCCTTATCACTGCCTCGGTTGCATCTGGTCTCAGCGGGACAAGAAGGGGAAGGAACATTTGGCCCCCAGCATCCGGGCCACCGTCTCCCAGTTCAACAGCGTCACGAATTGCGTCATCGCCACCTGCCTCGGGGACAGGATGCTGAAGCCCCAGCAGAGAGCCAAAGTGGTGGAGCGATGGATCGAAGTCGCCCGGGTACGTCAAGGATCCGACCGGCTTCTCTCTCTCTCTCTCTCTCCGTCTCTCTCTCTCTCTCTCTCTCTCTCTCTCTCTCTCTCTCCGTCTCTCTCTCTCTCTCTCTCTCCGTCTCTCTCTCTCTCTCTCTCTCTCTCTCTCTCTGGACTTCATTCTGGAAAAACACTGGGTCTCTCTCTCTCTTCCCATTAAAAATAAAAAAAAAATAAAACCAGAGCTGTGCAGTGGTCAGAACTGAAAGTCAAAAGTCCAGATAGATAGAGGGAGGTAGACGATGGATGGATAGAAGTGATAAGAAGATGGATGAAAGAAATGGGTGGATGGATTTGGATGTTCCTGTATGCGTAAGAGAGCGATCCGAGCAGCTAAATTTACATCCATCTTTTTTTTTCCCCCCCTCCCCTTCTGCAGGAATGCCGCATCCTGAAGAACTTCTCCTCCCTCCGAGCCATCCTTTCTGCCCTCCAGTGCAACGCAGTTCACCGGTTGAAAAAGACCTGGGACGAGGTGTCGCGGTGAGTCAGAGGAGGGAAAAATCCGTGTGGATGAGCGCCCGTATCCCCTACTCCCATGACGGCGAACCTCGGGCACGCATGTCAGAGGTGACACGCAGAGCCCTCTCTCTGGGCACACGCTGTCTCCACCTGTTCTTCTCTCCCGGGTTCTGGTGCACGCATGTCCGCAGGTCAGCGGATTTTTTAACGGAGATTTTAGCGGGAGGGAACGGGAGTGCCTTCCAATCAATGTTAAGACCGAATCTCTTCCTTAGCTGACTTTCACCTACACAGGGAAATGTTTTGAAAACAAAGCCAGCCAGTCTCGAAATGGGAAGCCTGCAAAAGTCATTTAAAGTCAAATGAAATTCCTTTTTCTGAGACAAATGTTTCCAAAAGGTTTTGGTGTGGGCTGAATATTGAAACATTTAATTTGCAGAGGGAAATCAACATTTTTTTAAAAAACCAACCGACCAACCAACGTTTGACTTCCCTTTTGCAATTAAATGTTTCAATATTCAACCCACCAAAACATTTGCCTTCTATTCTTGTTTTTGCAATTTGCAGTTCTGTGTATTTTAAGCTGCAACTGTATCTCTGCTTATGGGGTGGGGGGGAAAGGGTTATGCTTGCATATTTGCAGGCGTTTTTATAAGAATCGGATGTTCCCGTGTTTCAATTACTATTCCTTAATTTGGTTTCATGCCAGGGATGATGGTTTGGATCCGGGTTGGTTGGGTTTTAAACTCCGGAAAGTCCCAATCGCAGTCAGATCGCAGTGCAGCCAGTAAATCTATACAAGTAGTCCTCAACTTATGATCACAATTGAGCCCCCAAATTATGTTGCCAAGTGAGAAATTGGTTAAGTGGATTTTGCCCCACGATGATCAGCTATTTTTTTCCGTGTGCGGCAGTGACGGAAGATCTGGTCTTCTCGTTTCGCACCAGAAACCGGAAGTTCATTCCCCAGCGCACGCATGCCCACTTAGCAGCTTCTCTTCCGGGGCGCGTCCCCGACGAGCGCGTGTGGCACTCGGTGCCGAAAAGGTTCGCCATCACTGCCCTACACCATTTCAGACAAGTGGCTGTCTAGTCCCTTCTTTTCACGTTGCATTTTTTTATTGTTGTCGTTCCTTCATTTGCAGGGAGAGCTGCCGCATGTTCCACGAATTATCTGAAATCTTTTCGGACGAGAATAATCACTCCTTGAGCCGGGAGCTGCTGATTAAGGTAAGGGTGCCTCAGCTGGAATGGGAATGTTTCTCTTAAAATTTTTCTGGTACCCACCCTGATTGGGTTTGAAAGAGCCCTTAAAATCTGGCTTTTTGTGGGGTCTTGAGTTAGATGGGACGGTTCCTGTTTTATTATTTTTAGAATAAAAATAATGGGCTTCCTTCCTCCACATTTTCTCTTTCTTTCTTCTTTCTTTCTTTCTTTCTTTCTTTCCTTCTTTCTTTCCTTCCTTCCTTCCTTCTTTCTTCCTTCCTTCCTTCCTTCCTATCTATCTCTGTCTCTCTCTCTCTCAAGGGTGGGAAGGAAATTTCAAGTAGGAATGCAAAGAAAAGAAGGAATTTTGAGAGTGAATGAGGGAGAAAGGAAGGAAGAAAGAAATGAGAAAAGGAAGGAAGGAAGGAATCCTTTCTCCCTTCTCCCTCCTCCATCCCTCTTTCTTACTCGCTTGAAATTTTCCTTCCTTCCTTCCTTTCTTTCTCTCTCTCTCTCTCTCTCTCTCTCTCTCTCTCTCTCTTTCTCTCTCAAGGGCGGGAAGGAAATTTCAAGTAGGAATGCAAAGAAAAGAAGGAATTTTGAGAGTGAATGTGGGAGAATGGAAGAAAGAAAGAAATGAGAAAAGGAGGGAAGGAGGGAAGGAAGGAAGGAATCCTTTTTCCCTTCCCCCTCCTCCATCCCTCTTTCTTACTCACTTGAAATTTTCCTTCCTTCCTTCCTTCCTTCCTCCCTCCCTCCCTCCTTCCCTCCCTCCCTCCCTCCCTGAATTAATTTTCCTTCCTTCCATTCTCTCCTCTGGATGCCTGAGGCTTCATTTGTCTTTTCCCCACAATGCCTTCCTTATTCCTCGCTGGGCAAACTTCCTACGGAGTCAGGGCCAGCCTTATCAATCCGATGAATAATTTTTTTAAAAAAAGCGGCAACATTTAAACACCGCCTGTAGAAAGCCGCATCAGACCTGTCTCTCGGACGTGTGCCAGGGTGGGAAGCATCATTGCCTGGTGGGGAAAACCGCAACGCGAAACAGCCCCTGCATTCTCAAGAGATGGGCCGAAAAGGCCAATATTTTCTCCCTGCCCAGAAATAAAAAATATTTCTCTGTTGCAGGAATGCGCTGCAGTTCAAATGCCTTCTCAATGTAAACACGCTGATGGTGACTCATCAGCGTGAGCCCGCCTGGGAGTTGGGAGGAAACTTTGAATGAGCGTATAACAAATAACATTTGTCTGTGTGTGTGTTTGTGTGTGTGTGTGTGTGTGTGTGGGTTCACCAGGAGTGCTAAAAGCCACAATGGGCTGGACTCCTTCCTATTTAAAAGCTCTTCAGTCTCAAGGGAGTTGTAAGGCTGGGCGTGGAAAGCTGGCGAAGTTTTGCTCCTCATCGCTCAAGTCTTTTTTTTCCGCTGGCTTTTTGACTCTGTTAAGCTGGCGTGAAGCAGAAGGAAGGCGCTGCTGTTGACAGCCCGATATCTCCGTGGTCTGCTTCATTTCAGAGGAAACTCCCAAAGTTGGCAGCCGAGGAATCCCCCGAGGAGGTGGGGCAGAAGATAAAGCCCCAGAAAAAAGGCAGATGTGTCAACCAAGGGCTTCCCTGCCTCTTATCTTTTCTTTTTTCCTGGAGCACAGAAAAGGAGTGGATTAGCTGCCATGCCTTGCTCATATTTTCCTGGCGGCCTGGGGAGAGGCGGAAATTTATCCTCGACTTACAACCATTCATTTAGCGACTGTCCGAACAACGGCCCTGAAAAAAAGAGGGCATATATATGACCCTTTTGGATACTTACAACCATTGCAGCATCCCCGTCAGTGGTGGTATTTTCCAGGCTGTTTCCAGACCTTTTTGGGGCCGTTTTCCAGGCTGTTTTCAGACTGTTTTTTGGGTCATTTTCTAGCCAAAAACAGCCCAAAAGTGGCCTAAAAACTGCATGAAAACAGCCTGGAAGACGACCAAAAAACAAGCCATTTTCCGGGCCTTTTCAGGCCATCTTTTGGCCGTTTTCTGGGCCGTTTCCAGGCCTTTTTCGGGCCGTTTTCCAGGCTGTTTTCAGACTGTTTTTTGGGTCATTTTCTGGCCAAAAACAGCCCAAAAGTGGCCTAAAAACTGCATGAAAACAGCCTGGAAAATGACCAAAAAACAAGCCATTTTCCAAGCCATTTCTGGGCCATTTCCAGGCCATTTTTTGGGCCGTTTTCAGGCTGTTTTTGGGGACACTTTTTGAGCCGTTTTCGGGCCAGAAGCAGCCCTGAAAACGGCCTGAAAACGGCCCAAAAAACAGCCAAGAAGCAAGCATGCGTGTGCCAGCCAGCTGGTGTCCATCACACGCACATATACGTGTGTTCCGGTTTGGGCACTCAGTGCCGAAAAGGCTGGCCATCACTGCTTTATCCCATCATCTTTGAAACCTCCAGTGATGGAGCATCCTTGTTCCAACTCTCAGGAAATTTCTCCTTAGTTCTAGGTTCGGTTCTCTCCTTCATGAGTTTCCATCGATTGTTTCTTGACTCAGGTGCTTTGAAAAATAGGTTGACGCCTCCCTCTCCCTCAGCCTATCAACCTGAGGTTCATGGTTTTGCCTTGAATTTCTCGTTCAATTCACCTTGACTTCTTCCTTCTCTTTCTTGAACTTCCAGGAAGGGACCTCCAAGTTTGCCACGCTGGAGATCAACCCCAAAAGAGCTCAGAAACGCCTGCAGCAGCAACGAGAAATGGTGAGGATTGCGACGAAATTCAGACTGGCGCTCTCTGAGCTTGGCGGGCTTCTTGCAGACGTTTCATTACCCAACTGGGTAATACCATCCGTGCTAGGAGGGAGTGAGGTTTGTGGAGAGGGGGAGGAGGATGAGGACAACGACTGTGGGGTCCCTTTGGGACAAAGGATGGACCGAGAATGTCCTTGTCTGCTGTTTCTCCTGTCTCTCTGCTGCCTCCATTCCTGTTCCTAATTTTAATTTTCCATTCCAGGGTGTAATGCAAGGCACCATTCCTTACCTGGGCACTTTCTTGACCGACCTGGTGATGCTGGACACGGCCATGAAGGATTATTTAGAGGTAAGGTAATAGGTAAAAGTTCCCCTCACATATATGTGCTAGTGGTTCCTGACTCTAGGGGGCGGTGCTCATCTCCGTTTCAAAGCCAGAAAGCCAGCGCTGTCCGAAGACATCTCCGTGGTCATGTGGCTGGCATGACTCAATGCCAAAGGCACACGGAACCCTGTTACCTTCCCACCAAAGGTGGTCCCTATTTTTCTACTTGCATTTTTTTACCTGCTTTCGAACTGCTAGGTTGGCAGAAGCTGGGACAAGGAACAGGGAGCTCACCCCGTTCCGCAGCACTAGGGATTCGAACCGCTGAACTGCCGACAACTTTCGATCGACAAGCTCCGTGTCTTAGCCCCTGAGCCTTACATCCTTATATCCTAATTCTCCTTCCCTTTTTTTAATCTTAAGAAATAATTTAAATTTTGGCCCTTCGTTTGCCTTCATCCTCTGACTTCTTTCTGCCAGATTTATGTTTTTCTTTTTTTTCCCTTCTTTTTAATTTGATGCTTAATTTGATGTCGTCTTTTTTGTAAAACGTGGTTGGTTGGTTGGTTGGTTGGTTAGGGAGCCTTGCTCCGCCCAGATTGAAGCCCCAAAAAAAGAGGGCACGGCGCCCCCTGGTGGACCCTTCTGGTACTCAACCTTTTAGCAATGTTTGCATTTTTTATTTCATGGGGTTTGGGATCTCTTTGGCAGCCTATCTTTAAAGCAAAGAAGCAGGAGCGTTGTCCTCCCTATTCTATTCTATTCTATTCTATTCTATTCTATTCTATTCTATTCTATTCTATTCTCTATTCAATTCTATTCTTTCCATATTCTATTCTATTCTATTCTATTCCTATTCCTATTCCTATTTCTATTCTATTTCTATCTCATTATTCTATTCTATTCTATTCTAATTTTGTTGAGCAATGGGTGAGCATTTTCACAACGTGAGGGGAGAATTCTGGGATCTCTGATCCCTCTGACTTTTCGAACGTTTTTATATTTGGCATCGCAGCCGTATCCTGACGGATTCCTCGTCTTTTTAAACGTATTTTACTTGACCTGAATGCCTTTTTTTTTTAAAAAAAAAAATCTAGCCTCCGGGTGCAAATAAATACATTGTGATCCTTGCAATGTTTGCTGATTTTGCTTTGCTGCAGAAAATACGTCTCTTTTTTTAAACCTTTCTCGTCTCTTAGATGTTTAGAAATGACTTGGGATGTTAAGCATCTGTTTTTTTCTTTCTTTCTTTCTTTCTTTTTTAGGGAGGCCTGATCAACTTGAGAAAAGGAGGAAGGTGAGATATTTGTGATTGTGGTTGTTACCACAGACAGGGCTTAAGGGCCACCACAATTAGTCCTGGATTTAACGACCCCAATTGAGCTCAACATTTATGCTGCTAAGCGAGACACTTGCGAGACCGTCACAAGTCCCTTCTCTCAGTGTCGTCCAGGCCACTAAAGGAATAGTTGTAAGCCAAGGACGACCTGTATTATCTTGAGAAAGAGAGAGGCAGGGGTTCAAACTCAGAAGTTTGGAATGACTTCTTCTCAAAGAGCTGCTGGTTGACTGGCTGGCATTTTCACCAGAAATTGTTTGATAAAAGTTTGATTAAATTTATCCTCATTTTGCTGGTGCTGCTGCTTTTAAAGTCACGTTTCGGGGGGAGGGGGTTCCCCCACCTTTTCCCCCCCTTCTTTAAACACAAACGCATATTAACCTCTTTATTGTTCCTGCAGGAGTTCGAAGTCATCGCCCAGATCAAGTTGCTTCAGTCGGCTTGTAATAATTACAGCTTCAAGAAGGACGATCGGTTTGGGACTTGGTTTCACAGCGTGGAAAGGCTCAGCGAAGCCGAGAGGTAAGTGGGAGCTATTTTCTTCTTCGGGGCTGCAAATGAAGATTTTGGTGGGTTTATTCCTCTCCCCGCCCTCCGATTTTTTGTTCACGGGGAGCAGGGGTGAAATCCAAATTTTTTTCCCAACCGGTTCTCTAGAGCCTGTCAGAACCTGCTGGATTTCACCCCTGACGGTGAGGAAAGTTGAGGACTTGACTGTAAAGCCAAGAAATATTTATTTGTTTGTTTGTATTCTGCCTGATTATGTTTGCAAATAGGGCTGCGAATAGACACAACACACCTTCCTCTTTATTTTATTTATTTATTTTATTTTATTTTGAATTTGTATACCGCCCTTCTCCCTGAGGACTCAGGGCGGTGAACAGCCAAGTAAAAACATCAAGTACAAATATTAAAATACAGTTAAAAATATACATATATAAATTTGGCCCCGTTAATTAAAAACAATAAACAAAACACTTAAAAACGCTTAAAAATTAGGCCTATTATTATTCCTATTAGGCCTAAATTATTCCTATTTTCCCCACAATAACAACACTATGAGTTGAGTTGGGTTGGGCTGAGGGAGAGGGACTAACCCAAAGACACCCAGCTAGCTTTCGTTCCTAAGGCAGGACTAGAACTCACCGTCTCCTGGTGATTGGCCCTAAGTCACCCAATTGGCTTTCATTCTTAAGGCAGGACTAGAACTCACCATCTCCTGGTGATTGGCCCAAAGTCACCCAGTTGGCTTTCATGCCTGAGGCAGGACTAGAACTCACCGTCTCCTGCTTTCTAGCCTGTTGCCTTAACCACTAGACCAAATCTCCTACAAGTGGGTCTCAATGCTTCTAGTCCTCTCTTCCCTTTGTTTTCAGCTACGGCCTTTCGTGCGAGATCGAACCCTTGTCGGAATCGGCCAGCAACACGCTGAAAGCCAAGAAGAACACGGGCATCATTAAGCGGTGGAGCGAGTAAGTGGGAAGTTGGGGGGGTGGGGGCAAAGGCAGTGGTGGGTTCCTCCAGGTTTGGCCCGGTTCTCCCGAGCCTGTAGCGGTGACGATATGACTGCATTTTGGGGTGGTGGTCAAAAGTCCAAAAGGGATTTAAGGATGTCTAGCTTGGATCACCCTCTTGCTCCTTCCTCCCTTTGGAGAAATGGTCTGTGTGATCGATTGGGGCACTACGTAGAGGAGAGAACCTGCGGTGGAATGTATGTGTGACTGACCTTGGGTGACTTGAGAAGAGATTCTGCCCAGGAAACAAATCAGAAAAGAGAGGCAGGAGCCCTCAGTTGCTCAACAGACAGAGGAAGAAAGTTAGGAAGGACTCGTGCTGATGCATCAAGCAGTTAAAAGTGGCAGCAGGAAGCGATTTAGGGCTCCTTCGCTCTCTCTCTCTCTTTCTCTCTCCCTCTCTTTCTCTCTCCCTCTCCCTCTCTTTGTCTCTCTCTCTCTCTCTCTGTCTCTCTCCCTCTGTCTCTCTCCCCCTCTCCCTCCCTATCTCTCTCTCTCCTTCTCTCATCCCCCTCTGTCTCCCTCTCCCTCTCCCTCTCTCTCTTCCACCTCTTTCTCTCTCCCACTCTCTCTCCACCTTTCTCTCCCTCTCTCTCCCTCTCTCTCCCCTCTCTCTTTCCCCCCTCTCCCTCTCTCTCTCTCTCTCTCTCTCCCTCTTTCTCCCCTCTCTCTTTCCCCCTCTCTTTCTCCCCTCTCCCTCTCTATCTCTCTCTCCCTCCCTCTCTCTCTCCACCTCTCCCTCTCTCTCCCTCTCTATTTCCAAAGTTAACATACAAACATCAACGAAAAAAGGGAAACAACAAACACAGCAAAAACAAAAGACAAAAAAAAATGTCCGTTAACAAAACCCAAACACATATATTGTCCTCTCTAGTTGAATACTGATTAATATATTTCAGAATAAGAGAATAACTGAGCTGGAGGTCCAACTGAGCAGGGGATCCTATACCATTTGAGACAAATGGCTGTCCAGTCTCTTCTTAAAAGCCTCCAGTGATGGAGTATCCACAGCCTTGACTCCCTCTTCTTTGGGGCAGCCCCTGAGATATTGGAAAACTGCTATCATATAGTTCTCTGCCTCTCTTCTCTAATTGTTTCCTAGGCAGCACCTTCCTTCCTTCCTTCCTTCCTTCCTTCCTTCCTTCCTTCCTTTCTTCCTCCCTCCCTCTCTCCCTTCCTCTCTCCTTCCCTCCCTTCCTTCCTTCCTTCCTTCCTTCCTTTCTTCCTTCCTTCCCTCCCTCCTTCCCTTCTTTCCTTCCTTCCTTCCTTCCTTCCTTCCTTCCTTCCTTCCTTCCTTTCTTCCTTCCTTTCTTCCTTCCTTCCTTCCTCCCTCCCTCCCTCCCCTCAGATCATCACACAATCCATTACAGGCCCATGCTTCCCATTCAAGGTGGGAGCCGGCCCCATACAATTCCCCTCACCAGCCCTTTTCCTCACTCTCTTCTCCCCACAGCCGACAGGCCCCCAGTACCGATTCCTGTGCCAGCGGCAGCTCTCACTCCAAGTCCTTTGACCAGTTGAAGTGCGGGCCGTATCTCTGCAGCAGTGACGGGGCTGATTCGGTCAGCATCACCTCGGCGGGTTCCAGCAGCTCCGACGTGGAAGAGATCAACATCAGCTACATTCCTGATTCGCCCGAGGTTCAAGAGAAGAAGGTACAGGACCACGGCTCGCTGGGATCCACTCGTGCCCAGGGGGTCAGGCGGCAGGTGCGCCCCATTTCGGGGATGGGTGGGTGGGAGGTAGGAGGGCTTTGATGTGGGGGTTGGTTGAGAGCAACCAGGGAACTGAGAAGCTGAGATGTTCTTCATGGTGTTTTGGAGAGATACGATGAAATTTGTGGGGCGATAGAAGATGTTTAGAGATGGTTTGGAGAGTCCACCTCCAAAACTATCTGTTGTGGCCTGTCGGCCATCGGCCCCTCCAGCAGAATCAGAGGAGGAAGAGGAGGCGTGGGAGTCAGGGTCAGCATCCAGGCAACCTGAGAGCTCCGAGAGAGGAAAGAGGGAATGGAGTCAACAGCCCCCAGCTCTGGAGGTGGCTGATGAAGAGGAGAAGGAACAGCTGGATCCAATGCCTGATGCATAGATGCACAGACAGAGAGGAGAGGAGAGCAGTGGAAATCTACGAGCCGGTCCTTGGGACAGAAGAACCACTGCTGCTAACGAAGCCCCACCCTTTTATCTGGGGATAAAAGGCAGAGGGGTGGAGATGAATAGATGTGGGAGACTGCTGGACGGCCTTGTTAGCCTGCGTTGAGAGAGGAACTTTTTCCCAGGGCTGCTAATAAAGGAATCTTTTGATTTAACTTCAGAGGGTTGGCCGTGTTTGGGGAGCTGGGTCAGGACACTCTCTTCTCAACTTCTTCCTCGTCCTTCTGGACCATGGCGGGTCCTGTTGTAAGGCACCATGAAGGCATCTCCCAACAAGGGCAAAGATAGGATAGCTAGGTGGATCTCGTTGATTAGCTCATCAACGTTGTCTTTCGTTTCTCTTTCGTCTATAAAGTTTTGGGAATCTACCTCATTGTCCTCCTTGGATACGTCGGGTGTCGGGTCAAGTTCCAGCAGCGCTTCGTCGTCGTCCGTCTCCTCCACGCCGGTGACCGTGTCCCGTACCCACAAACGCTCCGTCTCGGGCATTTCCAGCTATTCCTCTCTCTCGTTGCCTCTTTATAACCAGCAGATCGATGATTGTTGTATCATCCGAGTCAGCTTGGCGGTGGATAATGGGAACATGTATAAAAGTATTTTGGTAGGTACCTTCCGTCTTTGCCGGAGGTGAGAAGGTTGGGATAATAATCTAGCCCGAATTGAAACGTCTATCTGTCGATGAGACTTGAGCCACTGTGGAACCACAGCTAGTGAAAATCCTGTCTTTACTCTGTCTCTTCTTGCACGCTCACAAAGAGACAGCCTTTGCCGTCCTCGAGAAAATATTTGTAGCTCGGGGCTGAACTGTGGGGTCCTTGGTGCTCTCTGAGCTTGGTAGTTTTCTTGCAAACATTTCATGACCCAACTAGGTAACTTCATCAGTGCTAGAAGGGAATAGATTTTGCAGAGTGCAGGCGAAGGGGAAGGAGGAGGAGGAGGAGGAGGAGAAGAAAGAGAAGGAGGAGAAAGAGAAGGAGGAGAAAGAGAAGAAAGAGAAGAAGAAGAGGAGGAGGAGGAAGAGGAGGAGGAAGAGGAAGAGGAGGAGGAGAACTGTGGGGTCCTTGGTGCTCTCTGAGATTGGTAGTTTTCTTGCAGACGTTTCATGACCCAACTAGGTAACTTCATCAGTGCTAGAAGGGAATAGATTTTGCAGAGTGCAGGTGAAGGGGAAGGAGGAGGAGGAAGAGGAGGAGGAGGAGGAGGAGGAGGAGGAGAAGAAAGAGAAGGAGGAGAAGGAGGAGAAAGAGAAGAAAGAGAATAAGAAGAGGAGGAAGAGGAAGAGGAGGAGGAGAACTGTGGGGTCCTTGGTGCTCCCTGAGCTTGGTTGTTTTCTTGCAAACATTTCATGACCCAACTAGGTAACAACATCAGTGCTAGACGGGAATAGGTTTTGCAGAGTGCAGGAGGAGGCAGGGAGGAGGAGGAGGAGAAGGAAAAGGACTCGGGTCCTTGGTGCTCCCTGAGCGTGGTAGTTTTTTTGTTTCATGACCCAACTAGGTAACATCATCAGCGCAACATCTACAGAACATAGCAAGCGCCTTAGCCATGAAATTAAGGGAAGTTGGCTTCGCTTCACCGTGTGCCTAAAGGTGTCCCTCTTTTAAATGCCACTCTTCCAGGTGACGAGCCAGGATAAAAACCCCGGTGGTGATTCGGAAAGCGATGGCCAAACACAACCTGGACGGGGATCGGCCGGAAGATTATGAACTCATCCAGATCATCTCCGAAGAGAGAGGTACAGAAGTTGGTAACGCGCCATTTGGACCCTCCCGATTTTATTTCATGCTATTTCTTTATTTACCGTGCGGGTTAACTTTGCCAAAACTCTGGATTTAAATAAATAAATATATCAAAAAATAAATAAATAAATTCGGGAAATGCACAAGGCTGGTTTTGCATGCTTCACTAAAAGAGAGCGTAGTTATCGGCTCAACCTGGTGCACATGCCTGTTTTGGGGCTGTTTTTCGGGCCGTTTTTCAGGCCGTTTTTCGGGTGGTTTTTCAACCGTTTTTCAGCTGTTTTCCGACTGTTTTTCAGCTGTTTTCAGACCATTTTTCAGCTGTTTTCAGACCGTTTTTCAGCTGTTTTCAGACAGTTTTTCAGCTGTGTTCAGACCGTTTTTCAGCTGTGTTCAGACCGTTTTTCAGCTGTTTTCAGACACGTTTTTCAGCTGTTTTCAGACCGTTTTTCAGCTGTGTTCAGACCGTTTTTCAGCTGTGTTCAGACCGTTTTTCAGCTGTTTTCAGACCGTTTTTCAGCTGTTTTCAGACCGTTTTTCAGCTGTTTTCCGACTGTTTTTCAGCTGTTTTCAGACCGTTTTTCAGCTGTTTTCAGACCGTTTTTCAGCTGTTTTCAGACCGTTTTTCAGCTGTGTTCAGACCGTTTTTCAGCTGTGTTCAGACCGTTTTTCAGCTGTTTTCAGACAGTTTTTCAGCTGTTTTCAGACCGTTTTTCAGCTGTTTTCAGACCGTTTTTCAGCTGTTTTCAGACCGTTTTTCAGCTGTGTTCAGACCGTTTTTCAGCTGTGTTCAGACCGTTTTTCAGCTGTTTTCAGACCGTTTTTCAGCTGTTTTCAGACCGTTTTTCAGCTGTTTTCCGACCGTTTTTCAGCTGTTTTCAGACCGTTTTTCAGCTGTTTTCAGACCGTTTTTCAGCTGTTTTCAGACCGTTTTTCAGCTGTTTTCCGACTGTTTTTCAGCTGTTTTCAGACCGTTTTTCAGCTGTTTTCAGACCGTTTTTCAGCTGTTTTCAGACCGTTTTTCAGCTGTTTTCAGACAGTTTTTCAGCTGTGTTCAGACCGTTTTTCAGCTGTTTTCAGACCGTTTTTCAGCTGTTTTCAGACTGTTTTTCAGCTGTTTTCCGACTGTTTTTCAGCTGTTTTCAGACCGTTTTTCAGCTGTTTTCAGACAGTTTTTCAGCTGTGTTCAGACCGTTTTTCAGCTGTGTTCAGACCGTTTTTCAGCTGTTTTCAGACCGTTTTTCAGCTGTGTTCAGACCGTTTTTCAGCTGTGTTCAGACCGTTTTTCAGCTGTTTTCAGACCGTTTTTCAGCTGTTTTCCGACCGTTTTTCAGCTGTTTTCAGACCGTTTTTCAGCTGTGTTCAGACCGTTTTTCAGCTGTTTTCAGACCGTTTTTCAGCTGTTTTCAGACCGTTTTTAGCTGTGTTCAGACCGTTTTTCAGCTGTTTTCAAACCGTTTTTCAGCTGTTTTCAGACCGTTTTTAGCTGTTTTCAGACCGTTTTTAGCTGTTTTCAGACCGTTTTTCAGCTGTGTTCAGACCGTTTTTCAGCTGTTTTCAGACCGTTTTTCAGCTGTTTTCAGACAGTTTTTCAGCTGTTTTCAGACCATTTTTTGGCCTTTTTTGGGCCTAAAACCTCCAGAAGAGTAGCTGGCGATGGCGTGCGTGCCCACAGAGAAGGTTCTGTGCCACCTCTGGCATACGTGCCATAGGTACCCCCATCACGGGACTAGGGCATTAAGTTACCGTGAGTAGGGATCATTTCTTTTCCTTTCTCTCTCCCTCCTCCCCATAGAGCTCAAAATTCCCGACAACGCCAACGTCTTCTACGCCATGAACTCGGCCGCCAATTACGACTTCATGCTCAAGAAGCGAGGCTTTTCCAAAGTGATCAAAATCAAGCACGGCTCCAGCTCCACGCTCCCCAGGGTGAAGCAGAAAGGATTGAAAATCGCCAAAGGCATCTTCTAACCGAGGGGTGGGGGGGAAAGGTGTGTGTGTGGGGGTCTCCGTGTCCCCCCCTCCCACTGACTCTCCAGGTTGTCGTCCTGCCCCCCCCCCCACCACGGGCCCTTCTGTCTTAAGCCACACTGGGGCGTCTGTATGTGTGAGACAATGACGCCTCTAGTTACCTAAGCCTCGGATTTTCACCCGGGAATTTAGGAACGTTGGTGAGATCTTCAAGAAGTTGGTGGCTCCTTCTCAACCAAGCTTCTGCAGACTTCTGAGCGTGTGGGATGTGTCGGCGGAAGTTGCCTTTAAAAAGATGTGTATTGCTGGGGGGTTTCTTCCTCCCACCCTAACTCCGATCCGGGGAGGATTTTTAGCCTTTAAAAAAACAAAACAAACCCGAAAATATAAAAATACAAAATTCACCTCTCAAGGTCTAAAGGACTCCACAGCCTGTGGCTGCGTGAACTTCCCCGTCCACCGTTTCTGCCTTATCTTCTGTTGACCAACAAAGGCTGGCGGCTTCGACAACTTCTGAAAGGGTTTTTTTTTTTCCCCACCGTGGACGTACCGGAAGAGCAAAGGATGTGGAATCGGGAGTGGTTCCCCCCGTTTCCGTATCGCGAGGAAGACTCGACACTCGACACTTTCGTGGCCTGGGAAAGTGGAATTTCCTGTGGGAATTGGAGAAGGGATATGTGTGTGTGTGTGGCTGAAGATGGCCTTTTAGGATGCCAGACCAAGCCACCAGATAATTAACTTCTCCATTTTTCTAATTTTTTATTATTATTATTAATATCTGGCCTTTTTATTTTCTTTTAAGAAGAATCTGCACCAAAGATCTTAACAGCACTGGTTGTTTGTTTTTCTGTTGTTGTTTTTTCAGTCGTCAAATCTCTCGGCTGACACTAGGAGTAAAAAAACAAACACACTTAGCTTTTGTACAGACGCGTGTAAATAAAATTTGTGGATTGGACGAAGAATCGGGGCGGGGGAGGCACCGAGAGCTCTAAAGTGTGAGGCCATCCCTCACCCTCCCCCCTTCACCCCAATTTGGGG